>JAJKFI010000034.1:11577720-11643181 GCA_029204185.1 Lerista edwardsae
TATGGGTGTGCTCTGTTTAGTCATACTTCTGCCCTGAGCTACACCCACACACTTGCTGCAAAGGGCTGAAGGCATTTAAACTGCATTGAAGAAGTTTGTCTCACGTGTACCTTCCAAAAATAGGAGAGTTGTTATTATTTATATACTGCTTTTCAACAAGTTCACAAAGTGGTTCACAGAGAAAAACCAACTAATCTTTCCTAGACTTTCATGTATCAAGGCACATGTCTTGGAAAGACAATGTGGGAAGCTGCCCCCAGTGTCTCCATTAGTCTCAATAACCCTTTAATTCTTCTCACTTTCTTTAAAATTAAGACAAGATGCACGTGTGTCTCTGGTGATTGCTGTGATGTGCCTTTACAACATGAAGCAAACTGAAGTTACCTGAATGCAGTTTGCTCATGCAGGATGTACCAACATTCTCCCAAAATCACAGGTTCTGAAATTTGCTTATGGTGCACAAGGGAGTATTGCAAGCCAGCACTACACAAAGAGAACATTTCATACCAAATCTAAAAGCAAGTAGTATCAGAAGTTATTGCTGCTTCCCTTTCAGATGATTTTCCTAAGGAGATCAGCAAGGATGTGAATCTTGCTTTCTTGCTGACACATCACAAATGCCACAAATCACTTAAGGCTAAACAATCTCCTTCCTTATTTGGTCATGCAGTAGAAGCAGGTTTCTATCTCTCCCTGTTTTTTTCTTCTTCCTTCTACTACCAAGTATTTCTTATGCTGCTGTTTACTAGGAATGAAACTAGTCACAAGGACTAGTGACACTTTAAAGGACAAGTGAATTCATGGGAAATTTGTTTCTTTGTAATGTTCACATGTTTGTGGTTCAACTCCCTTACAGCCCTAACAAAAGAGAAACCACTGTCTTGTGACATTAGAATGCTCCAGGTACATCATTTGGTAGTGGGTGTACTCAGTGGTGTCACCTACTCTTGCAGAGATGGAACGCTGGGCGGGACTTACATTTGATTGGCTGCCTGGCCATTCGCTTCTGCCGTCCTTCCTGCTCGCCCAGGCACCCAGCGTGCCCCCCACCCACCCACCCCGCGTCCATCACGGAGCTGGGCGAGCAGTGGTGGGGTGCAGTGACCGAGGGCAGCCCGCGTGGCGGGGGGAAGGCGGCGGAACCGCACGGACCGGACTGCCAATCAAACGTACGTTCCACCCAGCATTCCATCTCCATGAGAGTAGATGACACCACTGGGTGTACTTTATGAAGAGCAAAGTAGAATCACCATAGTGTTGTGGGACAAGTCAAATGTCTATTTTTAGAACCTGTCTTGTTTGATAGATTGTATGAGCTTCTGAAGCTGAAAGCTTTAAGCAAGAACACCGCCCTTGTAGGGTAGCACAGTAACCAACTGTATTGGAAAAGGCAGGAGATACCCTGAGGAGATAGGGAATGGTATCAGCAATGGCCCCTTGTTCCAGATTAGCCAGGGATTACAGGGTTAACCCCAAGGTTTTTGTAAGCCTCCAGAGCACAGCTGTAGGCTGATAAGGGCTCAGCTATGAAGGGAGGTTAGCACAGGTGCAGATGGGTGTGGCTGATGAATTAAAGCCTGCCCACTGATTGGCTGGCCTCAGTATAAAGCTGGAGGCAGGAGCTAGAGAAAAGGGGCTGGATAGGTGCTGGAGAAGGGCACTAGGTAGGTGCTGGACTGATGGAGTGCTGGGTGGACTGCCTGCCTGAAGGACTGATGGATGGACTAGCTAAATTAAGCTCATTGTGGGGAATAACTGTGGGGAACAGTTGTATGTCTGCCACGCCCCGGAAGCCACCAAGTGGAGGAGGCAGTGGTGGCTTGGGCAAGCTGACTGTCTATTGTTTGGTGGTGGGGTTTGTTGGTTTGGAGCTGAGCCAGTGATGAGGGCAGTCTGGAGGAGGCTGGCCAGCCAGTGATCCCAAGCAAAGCTGCTGGAAGAGAGGAGGCCCAGTGGGTGATTGAACCCCCTCCCTCTTGCCTATCTCTGAGGCTGCTCTGGAGGGGTAACTAGTTAGCCTAGTGTGGACATTGGGGCCCTTGGGGAGGCCCAGCAGGGAATTTGGTGGAACACCAGCAAACAGTAGAGGTTCTGGTAACAGTAAAAGCAGCCAGCAGCAACTCTTGGTGGAAAAACACTTCTTGGCTAAAGCCCAACTGTTGAGAGCCTCTTTAATGTGGCTCTGTACCCCATTGTGGTTATTTTGGCCTATAGGTAATACTTGTGATTGCTATGCTCATGATGATAAGATGGAAGTGTAACCGGATACACCTAATGCAGGACTTGGGAAGGGGTAAGACCAGGATGTGATGGGAACAGGTATGGACCCTATCGAGGGGAGGGCAGTGCTGAGAACACCCTTCCCTTCCCTTAAACATGTACAGGTCTAACTCCATTTTGGATTTCATCCTGGGAGTTCTGAGCTGCTATCCTGCAAAGAGGAGGTCACACAGGTGATCCTCAGGAGACAGCACAAGATAATGCAGACCATTAAGTATTGGTGCCAGGGACATCCGAATATCTCCCTTCCCTCAGGGTCTTTTGATGCAAATCTGGATATCTGACAAAAGGGCATGGGGAGAACAAGTCCTGCCTGATTCAATTTAGATTCTAATCTGCCCAGGAGTCACCTGGAAAGTCTTTCTGGGCTAAGCCAAAAGGTCTCCCCACCAAAGTTTAAGACGGAAAAGGGCTGGAGCATTAGAGTAATTTTGTAAAAGAAACAAAACGTTGTGTTTAGGAAAGGCATGGAGCAGTTTTAAAAGGAACAAGGTTTGGGCTGGATAGATGTCTGTTAAGGAAAATAGTGCTTTCTCAGCAGATGAAGGAAAAGGGGGGAATGTTGAAATGTTGCAAAGCAGGTCTAAAGATTGAACCTGCCTTTCTTTTGCGTCTGTTGTCAATCTTATCTCATCAAAATGATTGGATTAGAAGGAAGGTGGGGAGAGAAGATTCCAACTCTTAAGGTTTGCATCTTCCTGTGTAAGTACTGACCACATTGATAACTGTTGTATCAAGCAATCAAATATGTCAAGTACTTGTGGCTAAATGTGCCTGGTTTAAATGTCTCCTTTCTGCTTTTGTGTAAATACCTCCTTCCTGTTTAAATGTGCCAACCCTGTTGTAACCTTGTCTTAACAGTGGTGCCATTGTTGCTGCTAAATGTATTTGACCACCCTTTGTAATCACTTCTCGTTCCCCTTCCCTGACCCTTGGTTGGGGTCACACTGGAGGGGAGGGGGAGCAGCAGCAAAGAAGGACCACCAATCAGATGTCTCACGTCACCAAAATTGCCAATAGCAAATTGCCAATGTTTGTATTTGTTGTTGTCAAGTCCATATTTGCATGTTCAGCTGTATAACTGATCAAGCCCAGATGTATAAATTACCAAGTTCTGTGGTCTCCTTGGAGGCGTATTGCATTTGTGTCTGTTTTACTGATGTCCTACACATAAGTAAAATGTATTTCTCTTTCTGCAACTTCAAAGTCCAGCTGGCATTCTTTTCGTTGACATTAAACTTGGTAAGCTATAGCAGGGGTCCCATGGGGGGATCGGTGGGCTTGGAGGTTTCGCAGACTTCAGCAGGAATGGGGAACACACGCTGGGAAAAATGAACATCTGAATTTTGGGGAGCCTGGTCTCACTGTTTAAAGAGACAGGGGTCTGGAGAAATCGCCTCCCTGGGCTTGATTTCCTCCCATTTCAATAGGGTTAAGAGGGTTTCATCCTCGGAAAACAGAAAAGACGCCAGTGATCCAGAAAACAGGAAATAAGGGATTTTGTGCTCATAAATATTCTTTAATCTCCAAAATATCAATCAATTTGACAGCCTGGCAACTCAAAAACACAAACACAGTCATTAATCTGCCAAAGAAACAGCATGTTAATCAGAAAGATACTGCATTTGTTTATTGGTGATATTGTAAATTGTTTAGATGACGATGGCTGCAAACGTTCTTCTGGTTTCTTGTAAACCAAAGAACAGCTCAGGAAAGCAGGGGATCAACAGTCCAGTTACAATAACATGTACAGTCTGTTTATTCAGAAGGAATGAAGTCAATAGCATTTCCCTTTGGTCTGACATATAAAGGCAGTCCCTCCAATCCTATCTAAATCCCTGTGTGGAGATGCAGTGGTGCTGGTGTGGCTGCTGGAGGCCCCCTTAGCCTTGCGCTAAGCCCAAGCAGGTACTATGGGGCAACTCAGACCTGCACCAATTTGATCAGGCCCAGGAAGGAGATCAGAGTGCCACCACTGATCCTTCCCCTCTCCCAGGCCTGATCCACCTTCCTCCTTGTGCCACCACTGCCCCCATTTTGCCCTCCCCTGCCCCATACAACCCCTCCCTGCCTCCCAACAACCCCTTGCACAGGCTTACCTGCTATGGCGGGTATCTGAAAGTCCACTGGTATGTGGGAAGCCACTCTGGCCTCCCTGCCAATGGGCCCACTGCACTCATCAGCGGAGGATGCTTTATAATAACTGTAAAGCAGTCTCCACCAGCACAATGCTAGGCTGGCAGAGGAGGATTGGGGCATAAGAGGGAACTTTGATAAGTGTTAAGGAGCACCACTAGATGGGTGTCTTTGAATAGCAAGGTGTCTCTAAAACTCTCTTGAAGAAACATGAACTCACTTTGATTTTCTGCTTGATGCAGAAGTTGCAGTCTTCTAAACCACGTATCTCATTGGTCCTAGAAGCACTTATTTTTCTTCCAGCTTACTTTCCCCTTGAGTGCTGGCCCTGACAAACCCACCAGGTGAACAGTTTCCTCCCCGGGCCAGCCTGCCCACAGGGCCGCCCTCTCTCCCCTGCCCTGTTTCACCTCCCTATGCCTCCCTCCTGCCATCCCCTCACCCTCCAAAGCTCTATGTTGGCCAAAACACAGCCAGCACAAGACTGGCTTACTGGCTGGGTTGGTGCTACTCCTTGTGTTGACCTAGCAAGTCCTGTGCTGACGCAACATGCCTTGTGGCACATTTGCAAATAGCACTGGGCTGATGCAAACCGCATGTGTGGGCCCAGGGTGCAGTTGGGATTACACCCACAGTCCACTAAATGAACACCAAAATTCTAGATCCTCACTCAGAGCTTTGTTACATTTCATACCAGCAGAGCTGGCCATCTCTCTAACAGAGAGAGTGTCAAATCTGGCATCAGATTGGCAGGGGGTGCCCACTTTTGCTGACTGTTCACTCCTACTATTGTTGCTGCTGCTTCACCTCCTCTTCCTTGCATTGAAAAAGGAAAAGGGAGGTGGAGTAGAAGAGGGACCATGGAAGATTTGAGGTAATGAGCTAACACTGCATTCCTGTTTCTTTTCCAATCTGGGGAGTGGGAGAAGCAGAGACTGACACATCACCAGATAAAGGAGCAACATCTGGTATACTGCTCAAGTGCCAGGATGTCTTGTACTGGCTCTGAAAATTAATGATGCCACCAAGATTCACAATTTCTTGGGTCAGAATGCAACTCTTAGCAGCTCATGGTCAAGTGTCTTTAGATGTCCCATTCTGTTACGCCAGAGACTACTTACTCAAATGTAAGGCACATGAAGACCCTTTGCCTTCTAGGAAGACCAGTGGTTGAATGTGTTGAGCGTTCTTCACAAAACATATTTCTACCTCAACATATGGATTGCTGACTAAACTATTTTTCAAGGCACTTCTGCTACGATGTCGTTTCAGAGGTTGTCAGCTTTTTTTCTGCCAGAAATTCTGCACCAGCTGAATCATTCCGGGCACAATCCTATTCTGCGCTGGAATGCCGACCCTGGCTGGCTACGGCCATATCCAATGCAGTATAGGAGAGGCTGGAGCCTCCCTGCAGCAAGGGAGCGTTTGCTCCCTTACTGTAGGGGAGGCTCCAGTCTCCCCTATATGCTCCTCAGATCTGCCCCCGCTAAAAAGTGGGCGCAGACCCGAGACTGCGCGGCCCAAATTGGGGCTGCACAGCCTCCCAAACGGGTCTAGGATTCGGCCTTAAGGCCAAATCCTGGACCCGCCCATGTCCTGCCCTCCTCCCGCCAATCCCCGAGCTACTGCTTCATGGTGCCTCCCTCGCACCGGCCAGCTTCAGCCGATGCGAGGGAGGTGCTGCGCGGGCACAACAGGACCGGGGCTGCATGCAGGCTTAGTGCTGATTGGCGCCCCCACATTGATGCTAAGCATGCAGCATCAGCACAAGGTCATTGCACGGATGCTGCGCAGTCTGTAGGATTGCGCTGTCAGTCACTGCAACTGTTAAAGGCAAAGACATCTTTGCACTTGTCTAAGATTTACTTCTACCCAGGCGCGTACCTGGGTGCAACCGCGCCCAGGGGCACGCAACACCATGACGTCACTACGTCGTGACGTCATGACGCTGCCGGGAAGAATCGCGCGTGTGCGCGTGCAGTTCCACCCGGCAAGCGGGCATCAGGCGGGGGGAGGATGCAGCTTTCCCCCACCTGATTCTCCGCTCGTTGTCGGAGGAACCCCGCGCGCCCCTTGCCGGCGGGAAACGTCAGCAAGGGGCATGCGCAGGCACAGTTCTTCCCGGCAAGCAGGGAATCAGGCGGGGGAAAGACGCAGCTTTTCCCCGCCTGATTCTCCGCCCGTCGGGAGGAACCCCGCACGCCCCTTGCCAGCGGGAAACGTTGGCAAGGGTCGTGCGCAGGCACAGTTCCTCCCGGCGAGCGGGGAATCAGGCGGGGGGAAGGCAAAGCTTTCCCTTGCCTGATTCTCCGCCTGTCGGGAGGAACCCCGCACACCCCTTGCCGGCAGGAAACGTCAGCAAGGGGCGCGCGAAGTTCCTTCTGGCGGGCAGGGAATTAGAGGCGGGGGGAAGGTGAAGCTTTCCCTCGCCTCTGATTTGCAGAGCCGGGGGGGGGGGGCGCGCCACGGCTTGCTGTTGCTGGCTTTTCCTCGCTGCCGCTGGCCTTAAAGTGCCAACAGCAGCCAGGAGAAGCCAGCGAGCTGCGGGGTGAGGCGTGCCTTGGGCATTGCGAGGGGGGGCTAAGGGCCATGGGCGCCCCCCAGGCACATGGCACCCCAGGGCTCTTGCCCCCCTCGCCATACCCTAGCTACACCTCTGCTTCTACCAGTCAGATTATCAATTTTTTTTGCATTTTTTTTGCAGCATTTAGAGATGAAAAATTCCAGCGATGTGACCATGTTAGCTTCTTGTAACGAAGTGAAGAATTTTAAGAGACTTTAAAGACTTTTATGATTTATCGTGACATAAACTTTTATGAACTAGAACCAATTTCATCATACGCAAGTAGGATTTCATCCATAACGGCTTAAGCCACCATAAATAAAATCTGTAAGGCTTCAGTGTCCCATGAGACTTTTTGTTGTTTTTAGGCAACTTCTGATGTTACTGAAACGTCAGTTGCAGGAGAACTTTGCAATGGCTAACGTGATTGGGATGCAGTCTGAGTGATTATGCAGTGATTAATTTCCTAAACCAATAAAATTGCATTCTGAATGTTGCATTGGTATAGGTGCATTACGTTAGTTCAGGTGTAGCATTGGGGGAGAAAAACGCACGTGGAATGCGTTAATGGGAAATAACAGTTTCTCCATCCCATACGTGGTTTGAGATTGCCTCATGGGAAATGACTACATTTCTTCGTGTGTTGACCAAAGTTGCATCAGTCCATCTTTAGTATACTATGCTCATGCTGCTTCCTTTATTTATGCTCAAATACCAGCCAGGATAAACGTAGTTTATGCAACTGTGAGTTGACGCGGGAATAATCTTTTCACCATATGATTGCGGTCTGTGTCTCTAAACAAGCCAGCATGTGACTTTAAACAGCTTTTCAAAATAAGTGGCTGCTTTTGTGGGATTCTGGTTCATTTCCTTTAAAAAAAATCACAGCATTCGTATCTATTTTTCTTTGTAAAGCTTGCTAGTCATTACCTCACTTTCAACCAATTGCATTCAATCTTTCCTCAAATGTGAAACTTTAGTGACAGACTAGAACTTTAATTGACTAATTAAAGAGTATTCAAGAGGGCCTTGTCTTCTGACAATGAATAATAGTTATGGTTTATTAAAATGTAAGTAACTTCTAAATGGAATATTACATTTTTGATAACAGTAGCACATTTATTTAAATGTAATCAGTTAATTAGATGAAAAGGTAGGTGACTGTTACCTAAAATGTTTATAGTGGGTGGACTGTCCTGCAAAATATCAGAAGACCCCAATTGTCACATGGACCAATTCGTGGAATTCCTTAGAATTTTATCCCAGCCCAAAGCTGCTGTGCTACAAATTGACACTTCCATTTGAGAACTTCGGTGGCACAGTATTTATACAGTACTATGTATCTTACATTCTTTTAAGATCTGTAAGGCCAGCTCCATCATCTTTTCTTCATATGCTTTTTGCAAATCTTTATTAGCTTGAACTGTTTTCTATTCATCTGCTTTGGTTTTAGATTTGTTTTACCCATACAGAAGTGAATTTAGTCTCATTTGTGATCCCTACAGTGAAAGAAACTGGGAAGAGCTTCTCACTTTTGGTGAGTCTTGTTCCAGTATATTTTAATATCCTTTCCTGTGCATCTTGCTTCTAAGAAATGAGATTTATCAATAATGAAATGAAATTTTGGGGACCCTTCATGTAGAGGGTTGAATTAATTAAACCTTTACACCAGATTTATCCTCTACACAAACCTTCAACGGCCAGGATGCATCTTATGATGGGCCAGTGAGATGGGCAGCCCAATCCAGAGCTGCCTGACCACCCAGGAGCATAGTGTTAGCCAAGCGGTACCACTGCATCCTGCGGCAGCCAGGCAGCTGCAGGAGGCTCTGCGGGGAAAGGGCCCCCCCTTGGTAAGGGCAGAGGGCAATGGGTCTCCTTGCTTTTGTGCCAGCTATTTAGCATGGCCTTACACAGAGGTCGGGAATCAGTGGCGAGAGTTGCTGCTGGTGCTGCCTCCTGCTCCGCCCTACCCCGTCGCAGAACACCATCCTGCCCTACCTGGAAAGGCCACATTGCCTGCAAGCAGCCGGCTCACTGCTCACCGGCAAATGGTGCTCCTTCTGGGATGCCAGGATCGACTTGAGAATGGAGCTGCACTGCAGTGGAACAGTAAGCGCCACTCGGGACAGGGAAGGAATTTCTGAAGTCATATGCTAGATACAGGTACAGGTTTTTGTTTTTTAAAAAAATACAGGCATGCCCCGGTATCCACTGATTTGGTATCCATGGATACTGGGATGCCTATTAAAAAGATAGGAGAACATTAAGCAAATCTTTTTTTTTTACTGTCTTGTAGCAAAAACATTGAATTATGGTGTTGGAGAAGACTCTTGAGAATTCCCTGGACTGCAAGGAGATCCAATCGGTCAGTCCTACAGGAAGTCAAGCCTGATTGCTCCCTGGAAGGACAAATCCTGAAGCTGAAGCTCCAATACTTTGGCCACCTCCTGAGAAGAGAGGACTCTTTAGAAAAGACCCTCATGCTGGGAAAGATTGAAGGCAAAAGGAGAAGGGGGCGGCAGAGGATGAGATGGTCAGATAGTGTCACCGAAGTGATGAACATGAGATTGGGCGAACTCTGGAAGCTGGTGGAGGCCTGGCGTGCTGTGGTCCATGGGGTCGTGAAGAGTCGGGCACGACTTAGCGACTGAATAACAAAGCAAAAACACTGAAGTTCCCCTATATTTAAAAAGGGGTCCCCAGTATCCACGGTTTCAGGTATGCATGGTGGGGTTCAGAATGGAATCTCAGCAGATACTGGGGCATGCCTGTACCATTCATATGCCAACTGCCTCCCATGCCACACTAATAAGCATTATAGAGTTGCTAATGTTAAAAGATTTCCAGAAGCCTAATAGTCATTCTCCCATTGTCAGTAGCCTTTGTTACATCATCAAAAGTTTTCTTCAGTTAGTTAGGCTTTAATTTTCTAATCCGGGGTGTCAAAACATAAAGCCCATGGATCGGATATGACACCCAGAAGCTCTTTATTCTGTCCTTGGCTGCTATGCTGTACTTAGGTATCACTGCTGAAATGGCTGCCCTCAAGGTAATTGGACTGTCCCTTATCTTGAAAATACTATCAAGATTTGGGTATTTTCCCTTCTTTGTTTGTAGCTAATGAGTTCCTAAGTGAGAAAAAAGAGCTTATTTTCATGACCTGCTTACTGACATTTCCCGGAATCATCACACCCAGAATCATGAATGCTATTCAGCCTGCTATATGAAATGAGTTTGACACCCCTGTTCTAATCACACCCTGCTCTGGGTGTGATCTGACTGGATCTGACTGAATCTGATCTGACTGGAGGAAGGAGGTGGTGATAGGGAATAGACAACTTGAATATTTTTACAAAGTTCTTGAACAGAGCTGGAATTTTCAGGGGCATTGTCCCCTACAAGTAAAGTTTTAAAGGACAGATTACCTTCTTTACAACGCTGACACAGAAAATATGACAAGTAATCCACTTCTTGGTTTTTGAGAAGAAATTATACTTTTTATGTAGCCTGTGAGAGCATGGGGGTTTGCAGACTGATATACAAGTGCAGGTTTTAGCTTGCAGTATCCTTCGGCATGACCCCGGAACAGTAAAGTGCAGTGATCCTTAGAAGCCTTGAAGCAGGGTACCATTTTCTTCTCACAAGATGTGCATGTTCATGCTGACATTTTCTTCCAGAAAAAAGCTGCTTTGTCCTCATTTAAAATCTGTTGTACAGTGTTCTCACTAATACTCTGCAGAGACTTGACAAACCGTTTAGCAGCCATGGCATCAGCAGATGCAGCCTCCCCACTCACTTTTATTTTGAAGATAGGCATACCTTCACTTAGAGTTAGCGAACCAGCTGGAACTAGCTGTGAACAGCTTCGTGAACCTTCTTCAAATGCACATTTTTGGGTGCTGTTCAAAATCCATTCTTCCCCCAGCTTATTCAAGTGCAGCAGAATTCCCACAGCCCAACATTCCATCCCATGCTGTGGTTTAGCTTGCTCTTTGCTGCCTTCTATAATAATATAACCACATCTTGAGTTTTGACAGTAAGACAAAAATTCCATCTTTAGATTTTTCTAGTAACGCAGGTTTCTTGAGCCACTGTCATATACAATTTACCAAGTTTCTGTCCTTGGGATACTTACAATCTGGCTTCCACCATCTATATGGTGGAATCTATATTCCACCATCTATATCCAAGCTACTCACTAAGATAACAGATGGTCTCCTCACTGACAAACCCAAAGGTCTCAATTGGTCCTTGTCCTTCACATTTCTGGTTCCTTTGACTATCCTCTCCTGCTTGATTTCCTCCATAAGTTGGACTTCCAATATACCCGATTCTCCTGTTCTTACCAATAACTCACAGAGTTTCCAATGGGAGGGAGAACTCTACTCAGGCACTTTGAGCTTGCATTTGCAAAAAAGGAAGGCTATTATAAATCCTTTAGATAAATAAATCCTTTCAACAAACAAACACTGTCAGCCATCCCCTTGATTTGATGGTCTGGTCAAATTTCAGTACTGCCTATACAACACCCAGCTATGCCTCTGCACCTAAGACTTACACCCATACATCACCTGTTTATCTGATGTATCAGTGGAAACAGGAAAAGTGAAAAATCATTGGATGGGGAGGGGAATGAGTGTAAATAGTGGGCCAAGAAGTGCAGTAAGTGTTACATTTCTGAATGGGACATTAGTCATTTAAGAAAGGACGTTTCTTTCTTCTTCACGCCAATCAGAAACTTCTTCAGAAACACTTCTTCAGAAGCAGTCTTCCTGTTTCCTGCTCTGCTCTGAGAAACAGAACTTGAACTCCATTTATCCATGAAACTTGGCAAGTTGTGTGACTACAGTGACAATAGATGTGGAAATGAGGATAGTTACTTCCTTTTTTCCCAGTTGCCAGGGAAGCTCGTACTCAAGACTTATTATAAAGCAGGCCTGGTGGATATCCTGGAAACTGTCCCTGAATTTAAAACGACACCTCTCATCTCCATGTCATTCTGCTGCATGTGAGGACCAGGTAATAGTTCCAGCCAGATGGCTGGAATTCAAGCAGAAAGCCCTGGGTTGTATCAGCAAAAGGGCTGATCCACTTCCTTGTAAACTGCTTGGTATGTTCTGACTTAGGAAGTGAGGAAGGTAGAGGAAGAAAGAAACATGGTTGTGTGTGAGGCAGCAGAGGTGGAGAAAACATTTTCAGTTACTGCCAGTTTATCCCCAACTGCAATTCCACCATCTAAGGCAGCAATCTTATGCACTTTCCTGGGAGTAAATTCCATTCAATTAAATTCAGGGCGCAATCCTAGCCTGGAGTTAGGCTGGCACAGTTAGACCAGCAAAGTTTCGCCAGTACAAGGGACACCGTAAAGTGTGTTTGGAGCAGAGTCACAGAGGATAGTGCACGTCTGTGTGCTGGCCTCTTACTTCAAGAGTGGTCCAAACATACTTTATAGTGTCCCTTGTGCTGGCCAAACTTTGCTAGCCTAATTGTGCCAACCTAACTCCAGGTTAGGATTCAGCTCTCAATTACTTTCTTTTGAGTAGGCGTGCCTTGGATTGCACTGTAACTTCTCCATTGCATCTGCAGTTCAAGATTTCATCAAGTTACATTAACCTTCAACTCTTTCTTACGAATGTTAACTTGGAAGTGAACCACACCTAGTTCAGTGGAATTTGCTTTCAGGTTACTGGGTATAAGATTGAACCCCAAGTAGCCTGCCTTCTGGTCTAGGTTGTTCTGGAGACCCTAACTTCAAAAGTGTGAACTTGGAAAGGCTGAGAACAACAGAACAACAATAGAGAAGCTATTCTATTTGAATACAAAGTAAAAGGATATGACCTTGCATACTGCTGAATTTTAATCCCAGTCCCATTAAATGCATGAGTAATACTGGCATGAGTAACAGACTTCTTGAAACAAAGTATCCAAACCACAGAAAAAGAAAAGGAAGCAGGGTTGAGATAAACAGGAAGGTACAAGAGGGAATGGAGGGATGAGGAGCACCGTGCTGGTATCTCAGATGAAAGGAGAAGGATCACAGCTCAGTGGTAAAGCACATGTCTTGCATGGAGAAGGTCCCAAATTCAATCCCTAGATAGAGCAGAGAAAGATTCCTCTCTGAAACATTGGACAGTCTCTGCCAGTTCTAAGCAAGATAGTCTGGCTCAGTATGATAAGGAGGATTGGGGAGGGGCTGGGACCATGCTTGTTAGCTCCACTCCAGTCCCCATATATTCAGGGTCTTGTATGCACATGCATTTGTCTCCCAACACATAGGCTCTCATCATGATCGGTACCCTCACAGCAACTGGACTACAGCCCAATATGAAATTAGAATTTGGATTATGTTTCTAAACCTAAATAAACATATTTAGATAGAAATCTTGTGGCAATTAATATACCTTCTGAGTAAAAATGCTTAAGATTGTAGCATTAATTGAGGTAAAGCACTGGTTCCCAAACTTACCTGGGTCATGATGCCCCCACAGCCTCTTATTCCTAGCTGAGCCATGTGCCGCCATCTTGAATCTTGCGAGATTTCATGAGTTCCAAGATGGCAGCCCTGAGGGCAAACAGGTAAGAGCGGTAGGAGGGGTGACTAGGGACATCCCACTGTGCCCCTATGAGTGTGCCACAACCCACTCTTTGGGAACCCCTGAAATGTTTGTCTCAGAATCTACTGTGCCCCTCTCCCTCACATATTTTTAATGGCACTAATGACCATAAATAGTAAGAGTGGAATGAATGAGACAAACATGGCACTTTCTACACATAAACGAACAAAAACAACCACCTCGGCAAGTCTTTGGACCCTTAAGCTGCTGTGCTCTTTTTTAACCTTCTGCTTTCAGGCTAAGAGGTGCACTATTAGCTCAGAAGAGTAAGGCTGGACCTGCTTAGCTGCTTCCCACATGCCCGACCCAAGATCATGTGGGAGGCGCTAGCATTGCAGTTGGTTCCCACATGATTCCAGGCCACAAAAACAGCATGAGAAGCAGCTATGCTGCAGTGGCTCCACACCATGGAGGTAACATAAGGATAGGTTCCCTACATTCTAGAGGAAGTGAAATGTAGTTCCTGCAAACTCATGGCCATAGCAGTTTATGATTAAAAGATGAGGAAATGGGATCCAAGACCTTAAAAGGCATCATCATTTTGAGCTTCCTCAAAATGAGGCAAATCTTCGCCTAGAAAAATGATGACCCATTTCTGTTGCATATTATTCCAGGCACCATAACCTCATTCATGGAAGCCATATTCTTCCTGCACTACAGCTCATATTAACTTGGTCCTAAGCAAGAGTTTTATGTGGATCCTGACTATGAAACCAGCAAGAGGTCATTTCCTGAAAATCAGTCACACAATCTAAAAAGAGCACACACATTTCTAATAAGGGAGATAGATCAACAGCCCAGATTTTAAATAGGATCTCTAGGACAAAAGCTATTCCTTTCATTCTGTGTTCACAGTGTTATGACAGGTGATGACATTTTATGCAGCGCCAAAGAAAGTCCTTCAGTAGTTCTTTTGTCTAATTTGAGTAAATACAGTCCACTCCCAAGCTGAATAAGCAGCTTCCCATTGATGAGTGATGCTAGTTCCAGGTAACTGAGGATGCGATAAGGAGGTTTAAGAAACCAGTGGGAGAATGCTATTCTTAGCGTTTGTAGGATGAAATGGCAAAAATAGTAATATAACAATTCTGCTCAGAAATGCCCCAGTTGCAATTTGTAAAAGAACTACTCTTTTTTATTTTTCCCTTTTTATAGACACTGACGGCACAATCCTTTTGGGCTGCTCCACCAAGCCTGGAGGGGGGCAGTATTAGTGGCAGCGACATTTGCCGTATCCTATCCCCCTCCTGGGGCCTGATTGAACATAGATTCATTTGGACTTGTACCTGTGATTTAGAGGGTACAAGTAGACCCACTGTGCTGGCTGGGGCTTCCCAAGGGCAAATCACATCCCCTTCCCTTAAGAAGACCTCCAGATTGCAAAGTTCCCCCACAGGATACAGCATAAGCAGTGTTTGCCCTGCTGCATCGGCACAGTAGAATTTAGGTGGGATTGGGCTGTTAAGCTTCTTCAGATCTCTTGATCATTTGGAAGGCGTCAAATATGACATTTCATAAGCTGTCAACTATCAGTAATCACATTGCCTTTTAACTATCAAATGCTATTAATAGCACTATTGTATTTTAGCTACCAAATACTATCTGTTTAATACTATTTGCACGCCAGCCATCAAATATTGTCACATATGATATATGAGTAGGTTTCAAATTATCCTCCAGGGAATACAAGCCTACCAGGGATTCCTGGATGAGAAAAACAGTTGAAAGACATTATACTCATCACTGCCAATCTTTCTTTGCAATGTGCAGCCACAGGAGAATGTTGGGTGTGCTCTCACAGCAGCACTCTCACTTCATAACAGGTAATGGAGCAGCCCAACACTGCCTCATATGAATTATGTTCATCCTAAATCATGCCTAAGAATGCTCTGCAAAGGTGCAGGGGTTTGAAACATCTTTTAATACAGTAGTAGTTGTTCTCTAATTACAGAAAGTCAGGAAATTGTTGTGGTGCATCACAGCTTATTAGATATCAGTTCTGTCAATTAATGCATTCCATTGTACATAGCTGTCTTGCCCAATTGTAAGTGATTCTTTTAGATTGGATTCAAGCTATTATAAGCATGCTAGTGGAGAGGTTAAGCTATTTATTTAACAAAGCCAGATAAAGTGTACACTATGCTCTGAAGAATGAGCAGGCTAGATAAATGCAGCATAGAGAAAATGGTCTTCGTCTCATCAACTTGACTCCTCGAAATGCAATGATCTTCCAAATCTATTTCCACTACAATCAATTATAAAATATTGTCAAATCAGTGGCATTCCTACCAGGAAGGGATGCTGTTGTAGGAGCCTGAGCTCCTGTGTAACATGGCGCCTCCCCATTGCCTCCAGAGCCATTCGCTGCTTGGAGAGCCAGTTCAGAGGCTTGGCTGTCTGAGCAGCGAATGGCTCTGGAGGTGAGGGGGAGGGCCACATTACATAGGAGCACAGGATCCTGCATCACTTAGTATCCCCTCCTCCATAGGAGTGCCAATGTGTCAAACACTAACTGTCAGGAAGAAGGATTTCCTGTTACATTAAACGTGGGAGGTAGTTCTCCAAACAGTCCAAATATAGCTATTGTGTGAACCTATGAAACCAATGCAGTTCCAAAGAAAATTCAAACACTGGCATGTTCTGATGTCCCGCATGTGCATGTTTTCCCTTTAAAATGGCAGTTTAAAATGTTTTCCCTTTAAAATGGCAGTTTCCCTTTAAAATGGCAGTTGTGTTTTGACTGAGAATCATTTTCCCCACTCAAACTCCATCAGGTATTAATTGCCCCAAAGCTGCTATTTCAATAACACTTGGGTAGAATGTAAACAGGAAAATAGTTTGGGACAAAGGCCTAACCTCCAGTGGTGGCAGTGGTGATGGCAAGTGATGACAAATCTTTTGGGCTCAGTGTGTCAAAAGTGTGGAAAATGCTTAACTTGACTCTGCTGGTGTGTCAATTCCTCTCCCAAACAAAAGAGAAACAGTTCTTTATGTTCATTTCTTTAAACAAAAATACAATCCAATCATATGTGGTGCTATGCATTCTATAAAGGAACATCAAATAATTGCAAAAATGAAAAATGAGTACAGCAAACTCAGCTTTTGTCAGGTATAGGTGAACATTGGTGTGTCACCCCAAATGTTGTGGTGTGTCACCTTTGACACGTGTGTCATAAGTTCGCCACCACTGACCTAGGCCATGGTCTTGATCCAGATCCCTCTCCCAACTGCTATTCATGTGCAAGAGCTAATGGCATGTTTAATTTCTTGTCTAGTTTGGTTCTGCTTCATAGGAAAAAAAATATTAAAGCTTTAGAGGGCTGAATATATGAACAAGAAAAAAGGAACAGCGGTTAGGACATGGTCAGAGAGCACATGATAAAGTCAGCTAGTTGAAACTAAACAGGCCTGGATCCAGACAGTGTCTGAATGGGAAATAACTGGGAATCCCCCATGTACAGTATGACTTTGAACTACACTACAGCAGGTGGGACAGAATAAACAAAAGTATCATTTCATTAAGTTCCAGGAACATTTTATAAAACATAACCAATATACAGTATAAGAAGCATATAAAAATAACATTGAAATATGGAGAGTGCATGACAATCTCAGGTAGACAAGGTCATTCATAGTTCCATCCTATTGAGCTTTAGGGCTGGCAAAATCAGCATTCTGCCAGCTCTAACTGCTGCAAAAGAGCTGTAAAGTGCATTCCAGCAGTGTGCTCAGTAGTGCTCAGTCTTCTACTGCCCACCAGAACAGATAAATTGGCAGGAGTGGTGGAGAGAGGCAAAACTGTGCAGGGAGGGGAGTATAATGAGGGTGTAGAGGCTTTGGAGGGGTTGGATCCAGCAGTGATGGTGTGCGCCAGATCCCACCCCATTTCCTGAAATCTCTCTGCTCTCTTTCTCAACTTGGACTAGCGAAATCACTAGCACAGGCCCAGACAGATCCATTGCGGAGTGGAAGTCTTGCAGAGGCGTAAGCAGATTTAAATCCACTTTCATCTCTAAAGCATCCCGATCCACCCCCTCCCCCACTGGATACAGTGTGCCTGTTCGTGGCACAGCTGCACCAGCAGGGGATGGGGGAGGAAGGATAGGATTGGATTCTGTTAATTAGCTAACCCAAAGAACCAAATTTTTAAAAGGTAAACTTCAACGCTTATAACAAATGTATTTTACACAGAACTAACATGACTAATACATAGCCATCTATATATAGCCTAATGCTTCTTGTGTCTGGCGACTTCCTGGCTCACACCCTGCATTTCATGTTGGTGGGGATTGTGTCAGTGAATAAAACAATAGCTTTCAGCAATGCTTAGTCACAAAAGGTTTGTGAGGCAATAAACAATGGGGTGAATTTCTTCCAAGATCATGGTACAGTAGCCTTTTGCTTCATCTAGATAAGTGAAGTGAAAGAGGCAGGTAGGCCTTGACTCATTCGACGATCAAGGACAGTAAGGTCTGGCGGCTAGCGAAAAGTATTATCGTAAGTGTAGACTAATCCTGTTCATCATGGCTGGATCTGGAGAATTAATCAAATAATAATGTTTATTAATCAAATAAGACAAATTTGATTAATCAAATTTGATTAATCAAATAAGACAATGTTTCTCAAACTGTGGGTGGGGACCTACTTGATAGGTCGCGACCTGATGTCAGGTGGGTCATGAAAAGCTGGGAGCATCCATCTAGGAAGTTGCATACCTTACTTTTGCTATATTTCCTGTTAGGAGTGTTAACAGTTTGAATTGTGTCAAGTGAAGATTTTTTGTTTTGTTTTTAGTTCAGTGTTTTGACAAAATATTTTGTTCTAATCTTGCATTCTGTTGGGAGTGTTTCAAGGTTGTGAAATTGCTGCAGTCCAAGAATGCCCGTTTGCATTCCATGGGTGACATTTGATTATAATCAAATGTCAAATAATAATTTGATTATGTCACAATGATGGCACTTCCTGTTCAATGATGTCACATTCAATTATGACATAACTTTCAGGTTAATGACCGCATCTTGTGGGTCCCGACATGTACCATTCTAAAATGTGGGTCCTGGTCTAACAAGTGTTTTGAGTTTTGCTGCTCAGCCCAAGAAATTTGTAAACAGTGATGGTATCTCCAAATTTAAAAATGTTATGCCCTTATATACATGGTACCACTTAGAGTGCAATCCTACCCTGGAGTTAGACCGGCATAGTTAGGCCAGCAAAATTTGGCCAGTCCAAGGGCCACCATAAACTGTGTTTGGACCATTCTAGGAGCCAGAGAGGCTAGCACACAGATGTGCCCCATCCTCCCTGACTTCAAGAGAGGTTCAAATGTATTTTACGGTGGCCCTTATGCCGGACAAGCTTTGCTGGCCTAACTATGCCATCCTAACGTAGGTTAGGATTGCGCTCTTAATTCATGTAGAGTTTCCCACACTAAACTGGTAGAAGATAAGGGTGTTTTGATATTTCACTGCCTGTGAGACACCTGTTCAATTGACGCTTCACTGTGTAGGCCAGGGGTCTCCAAACTATGGCCTGGGGGTCAAATCCGTCTCACTACAAGATTTTATCTTTTTTGTCAGAGCATTTGCTACTGTTCGACATTTTTACTCATTATATATCATTTCTCTGTTTAAGCATGGCATTTTTTTTAATTGTCAGATATCTTTTATTCTGAATCATATTATGCTGATAAAAAAGATTTAAGTAAAACTTATTAATTCATTTATGAAACTGATTTTTTTTAGCACTCAGAAAAGTGAAAAACATACAATGTAGCCCTTGTATTAAAAATTGGGAGACCCGTGGTATAGGCAGTGGGGAGGGGATAAACAAGTGTGTTTGTTCTCTGAAAACACAAATGCAGTGAGTAATGTAGGGCCATCAGACTTTACATGCAGGATTCACACTTTTTCCTGCATGGAAGTGCTTTCTATGAAGGAAACACACAAGCAACTCTAAGGCATCAAAGTTATAGGAAAATTACCAGATCCTTGTGCAGACATTACTTATGTGTACATTGAACACATGGGGGAGGGTTGTGTGTCAGCAAGATCAGTCTCACAAAAAGTGTTGGAGTGTGCACATTTGGTATAAAATCTAATGGGGCTTACTTAGAGTAAGTATACTTTAGATCATACTGTCAAGTAGCGGAGGCTAGTACTGAACCAGTGGCCTTATCAATCTCTCTGTCTCACTCAATTTTCTCTCTGCCCCCCCAGTTTGTCTACCCATCCCATTCACACAGTGAGCCATAAAGTGCCATAATAAAATTGCAGGTAATAACTGAAAAGGAAATTCCTTTTCTCCTCACTCGCACCCCAGCAGAAAGTGATGCCTCTCTAGGAATTCAGACTCTCTCTCTCTCTCTCTCTCTCTCTCTCTCTCTCACACACACACACACACACACACACACACACACACACACACACGTATAGAAACACACACTCTTAGACCCTGCTGGAAGCAAAGCATTTTGGAGCTTTTTTTTTTTTTGGTCTCCATTGGTTGTTTTTCTCTCAATTTTAAACCTCTGGAGTTCAGCAAGTATTCAGAAACCTTCATCTTCTTTGTGTGTGGTCCCAAGTTAGCTATATTCTAGCGGCACGGGAGTGGAAATGTTAAAAATATATAGATGGAATCATATATTCCAACTATATGGAATGTAAAGTGCAATGTTAGGCTGGAGGAGAGAAAGAATGTCTCGTACTGGCCAAGATCATTTGGCTAGGGCTACTTTGTACTGTACTGCACTCCTATAATACGCTTGCCCAGAACCATCCTGCCTATGGATAAAGCCCTGCAGTACTGCATACTAATGAAACCAAAAGCACAATCCTATGCTTGTCTACTCAGAAGTAAGTCCCATTGTTGTCAATTGGGCTTACTCTCAGGAAAGTAGCATAGGCTTGCAGTCTAATTCTATTATAGAGACCATATTGAAAAATTGCTTTGTAGCGCACTTCAGCTGAGAAGTGGAATAAATAAATAAATAAATAAATAAATAAACTAATTTAGCTATTTCTATGAAAGGTATTTATTCTCTTCCTGGAAAACCAGCATTATCATTAACAGCCTTATTTACCGCATCAAAATATGATGTCAGTCTCATGGGCTCTGACTAAACTGATCTGGAAATCTCATTAAGATAAACTCCTGGAATTCCTTTTCTTTCTCATTTCTAACAAGACTGAAAACATTGGAAAGCTCCATTGCCGTAACTGCCACAAAAGGCAGTTTTATCAAAATACTTGGGGATGGTGAATTTTGTATAGACAAGGAACTAAACTGACATTTGTACTCTTAGGGTTTTATAGAAATATAGGGACTGAATGTACCTATATCAGATAACAAGGTTATCTGAGTTTTGTTGAACCCTGTAATTTCAAGGCTTGTATGGAAGAAAATGTCCGAGAAGCAGAGTTTCACAGAAGGTTGGCACTCTGTTCTACTTGAATACTCTGGGCTCAGATACACAGTGTACTCACTGTACTGCAAGCGTTACCAGTCCTCCAGGCTTGGCCTGGAGTCTCCAGGATCAGAATCACAGACCACTCCAGCACAAATTCCTGCACAGTGTTGCAGGTGCAGTGGTGGCCGCTGGAGGTCTCTTGGGGTACGGAGACATTTATTCCCTTACCCCAGTGTAAGCCCAAGCAGTCACAATGGACCTGCCTCAGATTGCTCACAGGTGCAAGTGCAAATAGAAGCAGCTAAATAATCTTGACTCCGTCATTCTAAAAGTTTTATGCTGTGCCTCTAGAACGGAAAAAATAAGTGAGCAGTGATTATACAGCTACAATCAAATGCATAGCTGAGTAGGAATAAAGCCCACTGAATTCAGCAGAAGTTTATTCAGTATAAGCGGACGTTTATTCAGCGGAAATTCAGTATAATCATGCATAGGATTGGGCTGGAAATAGGGCTGACTTCCACACTTTTACCCCAAACTTATGGCCTTGTAATCAACGTTCTTGGTATGTCACTATTACTCCCTCCTCTTCCTTTCTTTTGAGTCACCAACCCAACCCTTCCTCTCATTTCCCTTCCTGGCTGAGCTGCTTGTTGCCTCCCCACCCTTCCTTTGTAACCACCTGGGGATTTTTGCAACTGATGCTGGAGAAAGGCTCAGGGAAAAACCTAAATGAAGTTGGAAAGGATGCCCTTGGGACAGTGGTTTTACAGGCACATTGAAACTTACAATAAAAAAATGTGCAGGACATGCTTGTACATATATTTGGATAACAGGGATGGCATTTCAGCAAGGGATTTATCTTCTCATGACTGTCCAGCGTTGCCAACACTGCTCACATGCATGGTTGTCTACTCATATAAATGCACATACACACACACACCAAGGATGTGCAGGGAGGGGGTGGCAGGTGAGGCAGAACTGTCCCACCAGAATTCTTCAGAAAGCACCGCCACCACTGCTGTGGTGTGAGGTGCACAAACACAACCCATGCACCCTGAACAGTGTCTGGAGCACATGGGTTGTGAGTGCTTGCATGCTCATAGCTGCTGTGGTGATAGTGGCACTTTTTGAAGAACTTTGGTGGGGCAGTTCAGCCTCACTTTCTGCCCCTGCACTGCATGTCCCTGACACACACAATCTTGAGTCCAGGTCTGCAATCCTAAACTGGAGTGCAATCCTAAACTGTACAATCCTAAATACAATCCTAAACTGGAGGTAGGCTGGCACAGCCTTGTGCCAGCCCGGGAGTGTTGCAAACACACCTTGAAGTGTGTTTGGATCACTCTTGGAGGGACTTGTGCTAGCCTAGGTCCAGGTTTATGATTGCACTCTCAGATATTTAAGTGGTTGTGGATGAAAGAATGTTTGTAAATAATCTGTTTGGACAGGCATAAATTAAGGAGGAAAAGAGAGAGTGATAACCCAGTCTGAACTAACTCCCTCAAAGGTATGTGCTGCATCTTGCAGTGGGGGGCAGTCATGAAGGCCTCCTCAAGGTAAGAGAACTTATGAAAGACTCCACCTCATCAATGGGTCTCCTCAGAACTATACCAGCTATGCCAGGGAATGGGGATAGGATCCAGGCACCAAGTCGCTGCTGCCAGAATCCACCTCTACCTCCCACCCTTCCTCTTCTTTGCCCAGGAACTTCACCATCCCTCCCCCTTCCCACCCCATTTCTTTCACCCTCACTCCATGTCAGCTTGCCCTCACTCCCATGAGTAGTTGGTAGTGGCAGTGGGCTGCTGACACCATTGCTATTTGTGGGGTAGTTCCAAAATGGCTGTTGGCGCCACTGTATGACCATGTACAACAGAGGAAATGTGTTCTGCTGTCATAGATAGGATCAAGCTGTGAGATTTTGGCTGCCAGGTGGGCTGTCATCCAAATTGGCCATGGAGGGCAGTTTTTTCACCTACCCCAGACTTGTGAGGGAGGGACAGGTTTCATGATTTAAAAATTTACCACTTGTGTTTAATAAAGCAAAACCCAAGCTGTAGTCTGGTGTCTTCACTGCAGGGTGGGTGCAAGGGTAAATAGGGTAAATGCCAGATGCGAGGGAGTGGCAGCAAGATGCAAGTATCTTGTCTTGTGTGCTCCCTGAGGCATCTGGTGAGCCACTTTGAGATACTGGAAGCTGGAAGAGATGGGCCCTTGGCCTGATCCAGCAGGGCTGTTCTCATTTTCCTCTGCCAGACATACTCAGCAGGAATGAAGATCAGCAGGAGGTTTAAAACTAACACTAGGAAATGTAGAATTTTAGGGGTAAGCCCCAGCAGCCACTATGTCCCCTTACCCTGAGGAGACCTCCAGCAGCCAAAACAAGATGTAACAGAAGCTGTGCTGGCACCACTGCATTGCTGCGGACAGGAGTAAGTCCCAATAGTCACTATGGGTCAACTCAGACTGTATTACCTCAATCACTGGTGCAAGTCTGCATTGACCTGGGAAGACGGATCAGGACCTTTACATTTTCACAAAGCAGAACGGACAGCTGGGAGGTTGAACTGGAAGGAAAAGGAACTATATATTGGTTTTGTAGTTCTGTTATTCAACTTTGATTGTATTAGCTACTTTGAGGAAATTAACAGAAAGCTCAGATAAAAAACAAGTAAGAGAAATGTAATATACAGTTTTTGATAAAAACTAATTACTAAAGCTGAATGTCAAATAAATGGGAATAAAAACATGGATTACTAAGAGTATCTTAGCACAATTTCCCATCCACTGTCAAATGAAAGCTGGCTATATACGTAATTCTAATAGCATTCTTTCTTTGGGAATCTGGCTATAGCTTCCCTATAGGTCTACTTATCTGCCAATACTGTGTTTGGGAATTTGCTATGTAAGATTTCTCTTCCTGGGCAATGTATTGGAAAGAACTGCTGAGTCAACAGTTGTGCAGTTCTGGCTTTCAATGAGCAGGGATTTCTGAGATCACCCATCACAGTGATATTTTTGAGAGATAAAAGACTGCTGCATTGTAGGTACCCAGGTTATGTTCTCTCAGCAACAAGCCAAGGGAACCCGCTATGGAACTGGAGATAATAAAGCCTCAGGAGTACACATGGTATGATCTAACCCTACCTAATCACTTTAATGTACTGATATTTAAGCATGTGCTTAATTTGTTTAGGGGTTAATTTGTTTTTTGACGTTAATAGCATTAAAAAACCACATAGATATAGTGGGATTGTGCTAATCACTGTAAAGAAGGAATGAGAAAAGTAGAATTTACTGTTAGGAAATGAGATCACCATTTACTCCTCGACCAGCACCTGCCAAGTACTTGGAAGTCACTTTTGCTTGAGATGAATCTTAATGAATCATATTTACTTTATGCCCAGCCCCTTGAGAAATATCCTGTAGTATATCATGCTGGCATTACACATGAATAAGAGAAACTCAATATACAATACATCCCATGTAAGACAATAGCATGTTAAAACTAAGTAAAATATGGCAAGTTTTCATATTGGGCAGAATTCTTCATCAGGCAGATGATAAGCAAAAGAGAGAGGAGGAGGAAAGGGGAGCATGTTAGAGGAGCCTTGATGGTAGTTGGTGAAATCTAAAGATAGTACTGAGGAAATTTCCTGTATACTTAAATCTGCCTATAGGGAAATACAAAGTCTAGAGTTAAAGTCCAGTGCTAACTTCAAACTCACAAGGCAGATATCAGGAAAAAACCAACTAACAAAAGTGAGCTTTCTATTCCCAAAGCAGCAGAAAAGTTTAAGGTGATGCACCAGGTTAAAGTCAGTTGGAGTGTTATGGGCTTTTAAAACATGTTTAATGTGTGCATGGGGGAAACTGATTGCGTGTGCAAGGACCAAGTGTGACTGTTCATGGCACAGGTCAATGGAATGGCATGAAATCAGGAGAGAGGTAAGGTTCAAGGTGTCTATATAGCTTATAGTGTGGGGATAAAAATACAATAACAAGGTTGGGAAATCAAAAAGAAAATGCAACACAAGTTACTCAACAACCAGATCGCAATCCTAACCTGTGCTGGAACAGTCAGGCCAGCTGGCCTGCGCTGTGTCCAGTGCAGGCTAAGAACAGGCTGGAGCCACCAAGAGACATGGGCACATTCGTCCCCTTACCCCAGGATAGGCGCCAGTCAGTCCTATGGGGCTGCTCAGATCTGCGCCTGCTGTATAGTAGGTGCAAGTCTGAGCATATTGCACAGCCCGAATTGGGGCCGTGAGGGCCAGGGACAGGGGTTTGATTTTTAAAATAGCTTGGTTAAGGAGAATCATGCATTGAAGGCTTGGATCTGACCTTCCGGCCTTTCCCTAAACTGTGGGAAAATGGAGGAAGGAGTTCTAGACTCATATTTATGCGTACACACCACTCACACACGAGGGGGAAAGATAGTCAATTTGACTGCACATAGGACACAGAAGTTGAGGGGTAGGGTGGGCCAATGGTCAGGGTTGCCAAAGGCGCAGATTACCTATTCATGTCTGCTGAAGCAAGTTGGTAGTGTAGCAAAGGTTGTTGGGCTGGGTTACCAAGACACAGGAATCTCCTGGTTTGAAGATGAGGAGAAAGCCCCACCACCACCACCACCACCAAAAGGCTTGAAAGCAAACCCAAGAGGTCTAGGCAGCAGCCTTGGCTGATTCTAGAGGGCAAAGCAAGGCAAGAGAGCTGAAATTGCTTTCCTGGAAGACAGGAAGAAGGAAAGGGGGTTAGAAAGAGAAGGAAGTGATGTGGTACTTGCCCTGGATGTGGACTGACACAAAATTTCTTTGGTAGTGGAAGGAATGGGTTGTTTGATGCAGCTAAGCAATTGATCTGAACAGGCAACAGTAAACAAGCAAACAAAAAACAACAGCAACCATGACAATTCTATAAACCCAGGTTTTTATAAAATTCTCATAGGTAAGCATTGACACTATTGTGGGATGGCCCTTGAAGGTCTATCAAGGTGGGTGCCTGCCTCCATAGTTCTGCATCCTGCCAACATTGTGGCAGACAGTTCCTTGATACCTCACAAGGCCTGTGCCTCAATTATCATACAAATTCTTGATTAACTTTATAATGAGCTTGGTGAGGGAAGCAGAGGTTGAAGGCACATCTTTGTTTCACTAACGTTTTTGCTTACTTCAAAGTCAGAAGCCCCCAGGATTTGGCTTGTTTATAGGTTGAAATCTGCTGACCAAAGCAACTTGCAGCCGGTCATGGCATTTTCCAAAATGTAAGTGGAAGGCAAAGCTTCTCCTAAGCCAGTCAGCTAGAGCAGGGCAGGGTGTGTGTGTTCTGAAAAAACATTCAGTATTTTTCCACCCCATTCTATGGTTCCCCTACCATCAGCCCAACTCAAAATGCCACAAGTCTGGTGTAAGGACCAGGAACCATCTTTCCAGGCTGTCAGCCACCTTTTGTGTGTCTCACCATCTTCCGGGAACTGTTAGCTTTCTCACAGCTTTTCTAAGAAGTTGAGCTCACAACAAATGACAACACAACCAAAGCTGGCTACTCTTAAAAGCACATTATGCAATGTTTTCTTCAGAAACTCAAGATTCATAGTTCTCTCTTGCCTGTACCAGCATCACCAAATAGTTGATTGCACCTGTGCAATAAGATGCTTCCAAGCAATGCGAGCCTAGAGAAGTCACATTTATGGTGCAATCCTAACCAATTTTTCAACCTGTAGTAAGGTCAATGCAGCTCTGAAGTAAAGGAACAAATATTCCCTTACCTTGAGGAGGCTTTCATGACTACTACTCAATTGCAGAATGCAGCACATGCCCCATTGGAACAGCTATGTCAGTGCTGGAAAGTTGGGTAGTTTCAGTAACATGTATCTTTCTGCTGTCAATTAGTCTCTCATAGTTCTCAATGGAAGCTATTTTCTGAACAAAGTATTCAAGCTTTGTTTTTTGCAACCAACGTATCTAGATGCATTATCTGGAATAGGCACAATGGAAAGGGCTGAGCTTGAAGATTTTGTTTGCCAGATTTGCTAATTTAAAACAGGAGTCAATGCAGCAACATCTAAGTTACCCAAACTATAATATTCCTGCTGAGTCTCTTACGAGTTTATCTTCCAGCCACTGCTATAAGTAACTATATCTGTAAAGCTTTTAGGTCTTTAATTCAAAGAGAGAGCAGTTGGAAACTGGTGTGCAAATTGTTTGCAGTAACAGAATGCATAGGCAGCTAAAGTAACTCGTCTTTGGCTTAGATGCATAAGAACATCCTATTCCATGCTGGACTAGTAAAGGAACTGCTGTTATTTGAATAATTCTGTTTAAGTGAGCAGTGGTTGGGGTAAGGTGTGCTGATCAGTTCCTTTTCCATTCTGAAGTAATGATTTACCATTAAGACAATAGAGGTGCAGAGAAGGGAGGGGCATGCTACTCACAATCAACATGAACCACTTCCTTCAGCACCTGGGTTTCTTTGTTCAGCTCACATTCTCATGCTGCATACACCTGAAACCAGAGGGAAGCACAGCTAATGAGATAAGATTGCCCGCAAGTAAAATGCATGATGAACAGCATACCCTTCATACAGGAAGTGGTGTGCCAGAAAGACACTGCTGATTTGTCATCACAGTTGCAGGGACCTCCTCATGCAACAGTGCCACAGTTTTCCTGAATGGTGACCCCTAGTTAGACAGAGTCTTTTCTGAGCATATTGTTTCAGAGCACTCCTGTTTACAGGAGATTAAGAGGTCATAAATGCCTTCATTGCAGTACTTAAGTTCCATCTTTTTATGTCCAGTGTGACACCCACAACATTCCATGCAGGATTAAAAACCTGGGCTGATACGTGAAGTTGGCTCATGGGAGGAATCTGGAGTGCCAAGGCAGAAAATTCGAATAGTTCAGTGGCAGAGCACCTGCTTAGCATGCAGATGGTCTGAAGCTCAATCTCTGGCAGGGTTGGTAAAATCCTGGAGAGCTACTGGGTAGACAGACTAATCATGTAATTCCATATCACATATTCAATACCAGAAATACTGATTTATGGCACAATCCTATTCTGTTCAAGCCTTGCAGCAGTGCAGGGAGTTGACACGCCAGTGGGAAGGCCAGAGTCTTTCCATGTACATTGGTGGAGCGATGGAGGCCAGCCGATTCAGGTTCTGTGCAGACATACAGTTGGTTTGCACTGCTCTTAAGCATGCTTACTTAGGAGTGTGTTCCACTGAACACAGTAGAACATACTTCCAAGTAAGTATTTATAAGATGGGGCTGTGTGTGCCGTGATGCCCTAGGCCACAGCGGTGTGCAGTTGGGGAACCACAGTTCAGGCAAACAGCTTACTGCTTAGGCAAAAGACTAGAGGAAGAGGAAGGAGAAGTGTGTGAGAGGGGGAGAATAAAGAAAGGGGTGGTGGGGTCGTCTGGTCACCGCCTGGTTTTGGCAAAGCACTAAGAGGCAGCAAAGGCATGAGGAAGCGAGAGGCAAGGAAGGGAGACAGCAGGGCAATCTAGCCTCCTCCTCCCAGAGTTTATAAGGGATCTCCAATTGAGACTGAAATACTAAGAGGAGGTAGCTGCCATCATAGCTGGGCCTCACATGATGCCCCCCCCTCATGTGACACTCCAAAGTGGTACCTGGGATGTATCGTCCCCACTTGTTACACTGCTGACTTCAGCTTATTGTAGCCCTGGTAGATCTTTAATTCAAAGATCTTTTAGGGAGACAGAAATAAGATAAGATAGACAATAAGATATGAATTCCTCAACAGGAATACTTGTTACACTGCTGACTTCAGCTTATTGTAGCCCTGGTAGATGTAGCTGCCCAGGGAGACAGAAATAAGGTAAGATAGACAATAAGATATGGATTCCTCAACAGGCAGGCTAGGGCCAGATTGGGACTCACCCCACAACACATGTAAATGCTTCTGCAGTATCAGGAGGAAGCTCATTAGCCATATCATAACCTATACTATCAGTCTTTCATTGCAAACTTTGAACAATCCTATATGGACTGTGCCTTCCATAGTCCAGAGTCCATATAAGCTAATTCAAGATGGAAGAGAATTTTTTTTGGCACCCACTGTGACTGGGACAGACAGGAGAAGGCGGGACTAGCCCTTGCCTTGTTCTCTCTAGCTCAGTAGCATGTGCCATTCTTTCTCTTCCTCCAGCATAAGTTTCTTTTCCTTCTCCATTGCTTTTGCTCTTTTCCCTTTCCTTCCCCATTCCATTTCCAACTCAGTCCACTTCATTCTGAGCCTGAATATCATTTGCTTGGACGTCATCATGAATCCTTCTTCACTACTGAAGTCATAATGTGGGGTAGGGACTGGGGGGCGTTTCTTGGAATGGCCAGCCTGTCCTCATTAACAGATGCAACCACGAGTTTCTTAGTTCTGGGCTTTGGGGGTTCTGGAACTTCGAATGCATTCCTACCGCTTTATAAAAAGCATACACCAAGTGCTGCCCTTACTAGCCTCACTATTCTGTTGATGCCAGGAGACAGAAATAAGATTGCTTGGTTTTAACTCCAGTCATTATTTGAAACAAGCAAAGACACTGCTTGTTTTTTATTCCAGCCCTGTATTTGCCAGACTACACCCTTTGTGGCTAAGAGAGAAGCCGCTTCCTCCAAATCAAATTTAAAAAGTAAAAAAAGGAGAAAATGAACCTGCCACTGTTCAAACTCAGAGCTGTTTTGATTCTCACCACTGTTTTGATGGGGTTTTGATTCTCACCACTGCCACCATGTGGTAGTTATCAGAAAGGTGCAGGGCATAAGGCTTAGCAACTAGCACTCACCTCCAGCCCATCTTATCCTGAAACTGGGTTTACAAGGGGAATGCCCCCGCTCATGGCTAGGGAAAAGCAGGAAGGAGGAGGCTGCTTTGAGGAAGCCTCTGTCCCAGAAATATCCCAAATCCCTGGGGGTTTCCTTAGAAGCCAGACAATGCACTATTTGTCTATTTTATCACAATTACGCAGAGTAAGAACTGAGTCTTGATCACAGTTCATTTCATAGTAGTGATTCCATATGTCTTTTAAGTCTTCTGTGCATGTTGAACCAATGGTGATAAAATATTCTGATAAAAAACTTACATGCAGTCAGTAAGTCAGTAAGAAAAGAGAACACACCTATGGATGCCTCAAGCCACATATGTCCAGCATATTGTTACAATGCCAATATTCATTCCTCTTCCAGCACAGGATGCAACTCTGCCTTTTTCAGATAAAAAAAATATCAATTGATAATAAAGTGTGCAGACAAGGCTGTGCCTAAAGTTCTACTGTAACTCCAAATTCACTACAGAAAGGTACATAATCTATGCTGTTGTAACTACTCCTTTGTATAATATCCCCAACTGAGTCACTTACAAGATCATTGTTTGCAAAGAGTTAAATGTCCATTTTTCTGAATTCTCCTACTAGTGCAAAAGCTTCAGGCAATGTGGAGTGGTATCATTCTTGTCATCCAGCTGGAATGCATCATAGGCAAGAGCTGTCCAATCAGAGCTCAGGTTGAGGGTTTATATAGAGATGCATTTCCTCTGCAGAACAGTCAGAAAGGGAACTGTGCACATATTGCTAAAGAATCAGCAGGACTAAGCTGCGGCTGCTGTTCACAGCACGGAATACAACACACAGTTTTGGCACACTTAGATGATTGGTAAGTGCAGCGTCTTTAAATCTTATTTACATTCAAATCTAATTCACCCGCAGGCAATTTTTAATAGCCTCAATGAAGGATTGCATCGATCATTCCATTTTTGATCATTTCGAAGTTTCATTACTGCAATGACGTGCCTTTGGAAAGCAATAAATGTCTCTTTGCAAGAGGCAGGAGCATGTGTGCAAGACTATGTACACTGCAAGAGCCTGAGGATTTGTTCTAAACCAATCAGCTTGGATTTTTTTTCTTTCAAAAACAAACGTTGCCTTTTGAGAAATGGCAGGCAAGAAACACACAGGAGTCTGGATAAAGTAGCTATCAAATAACAGCAGCTGAAGAAATATGCATAGCATTTATACTTAGAAAAGAAATACACACATGCTTGAGGCATGAATTTGTGATTACAGTGTACTACAAGTTATGGTTGTAAGGCATGTTTTTTTCCTTGTTAAATTTTTTTTCCTTGTAATTCAGTTTATTGATTCCTCTTTAGACCTCTTTCATACTGTTCGTTTGCAGGAAAGCATGTGATTGTTCGAGGTTTCATGAGCAGGCAAGCCATTTGCCTTTGGCAAGAAGTTGAACACATTTCTACTATGACTTTACCTGTCCGTTTCTAACCAGGCAAGCTGCAGTTGCTTGTAGTTTTACATTGCCTTAATTTACAGTCATATAATTGTGGGTGGGGTACTTTTAGGAGAGGATGAACATCTTTGTCTCTGTCTGCCAATTTTTGAAATTTGAACTGTGTGTGAAAGAATGAAGGCTGTTTTTCTACCGCATAATCCTGTGCAGGTCTACTCAGAAGTAAGTCCTGTTGTGTTTTGTGGGGCTTATTCCCAGGAAAGTATGTATAGGATTGCAGCTTTAGTGCTTGTTACATTATGCTGTTCCTGTGGTAGTCCAAGCAGGGCCAGTTTAGGAACTAAATTATCTTGCAAGCAAAGGCACAGATACAATCATGAATTAACTACATCACTCTTGCATTGAGTCCAATAATCCTACTTCATAGGAATGTTGCAGGTTTTCATTGAAAGATAAATAATTCAAATCCTGTAGCCCATTCAGACAGGGTTTGATCTGACTCTCAGGCAAAACTTCTGTGTACCCTTTTTGTCCCATTTGCACAAAGGCACATGCCAATATCTGCATCCCTTTGCACTGCAGATAGAGGTTGGCACTGCTGGGAAATAGTTAGGAGAGGTGCCAGTCCAGCATTATTGTATGCCAAGCCTACTTGAATAGGAGCCAAATATTCATATTCTGAGTAATACATATTCCAAATCTATCTTGAAGTGATTGATGGGAGTAAAAAGCATGACTTGGAATCAGGCCAGGGTCTACACCAAAAAAGGAAGCAAGTCATATCTAGAAGTACAGAAGTTCGACAAATCAGGAACAGATGTAGCCAATGCTAATGCAGGATTTTGACAGGATAATAGGACTTGATCATGCACCCTTGTTCCCCAGCAATCCTATTTTCCTAATGTGGCAACACTACATTTCACAGTTCAATTCTGTGCTAGTCCATGTGCAGCTAAGTCTGTCAGTTCAATGGGGTTTACACCTACAAAGGTGCATAGAAGTGCAGCCATGTAGCCCAATTTTGTGCATGCTTATTCAGAACTCTTTCATTGCTCAAAAGCATTTACTCCTACAAGTAGGTGTGCATGGAATTGGAGCCTATTAGCCTTGCATAAAAGTTAATCAAGGCCCCCAGTGGGTGATATCCAGGTGGCCAAGGTGAGGACACGGTCAGTGAAAACTTCACAAGTGCTGTTGGCACAACTTGTGAAACACAGATGTGCGCCTTCTTCCCTGACTCAGAGAGTGATCCAAATGTGCATTACAGTGCATTTGTGAAACTCCTGGGATGGCACAAGTCCCTTGTACTGGCCTGTCACCAGGTTAGGATTGTGCCCTTAGTTAACTACTATGGGACAGGAATTATAGACAGGACTGCAGGGGTTCTAAACTAGTTCATCTAGTTGTTTTAACTGACTTTGCAGAAATGTGCATCATTGTGTATTCACAGGTTTAGGTTTTCTTGTGTGTAGGAGTTGCATGGGGCCACAATTGGGATTGCAGCTAGGAGACAGAAAACATGTAATGTTTTACCTCTGGGCTATTCTCCTTCTTCAAATAATCTCTAAGTAGCCGCAATTTAACCCAGCCTTCTATTCTAAATGTAGAGTTAAATTGCTGCTAGAAACTAGGGTTGAACCTGATATTGAAGTCTCATCAGCCTTCTCAGATGCTTGCTTCTCTCAAAAGTGTTCCCTGGTGGTTTGTCACCTAATATGGCAACAGAAACTTAATATGCCTGCTTGTTTCCCAATGCCTTCCTGAAACTATGTTCTCTATTGCTACATGCTGAGACTCGGTAACCCCAGGTTTTGTAAAGATGAGTTCATCGCTGTACAGAGTTAAGGTGTCTGTTTTGAATGGAGCAAAGGATGCATACATGTCTTATAAAAGAAACTGTCTGAATAAGTTAAAATACACACTGAACTATTGATGATTGTTTGAAACCAGAATAGCAAATTCTTAATCACCAACATCATGCCAGGTGTTCCCATTATTTGGTAAGAGTCCATAGCATAAGTGTCAACTATTATTAAATGTGGACAATGTACTCTGGGGAACTTGGTTGCAGTTTCATAATCCAACAGCACATTTAGCTAGAAATACATTCCACAGAAATCAATGAACATTTCGTACTGCACATTTGGGACAGTGATAGTGTATAAGTTCAGTTACCCATATGAAAGGGTAAAATGATCGTTAACCAAAAATATAATTAAATCATCCATGAAATTTACAGAAGCAGGAATGCTTGTTTCTGTCTTCCCACCTGCTGCCTAGGGTCCTCCCTCCCCATTTTCCTTGATTCAAAAAGGAAGAAAAGAATAGAGAAAAGGAAGTGGAGAGGAGAGGAGCGTGATGATCTAGCGTGGTTCTCAAACTTTATAGCACCGGGACCCACTTTTTGACAATCTGTCTGGGACCCACTGGAGGTGCTGTCAATGACGCCAAAACCTGCTGCTTTCGTGAGAATGCAGCAATAAGTTGGGTTATTTTTCAGCTGCTTTCCAATAGCAAATTAAATCAGAAAGAAAAAAAATCTATTTACAACCTTGACATAAGCAAAACAACTATACAGACACGCCCCTTTCCAGCATCCCATATTTTCAATATGGCTGCTCTAGGTGCTTCGCGAGCCACCTGAAATTGGCTTGCAACTCCCTGGTGGGTCCCGACCCACAGTTTGGGAAACATTGGTCTTGAGTGTCTCTGATGCATAAGTCACTCTCCTCTCCATTTTTTCTTCTCTTTCTTCTCAAAACAGTGGAGTAAGAATGGAGGAGTGGCAGCTGATGCACCACTGGGTAAGGAGGGGTAGAATCTGTTATGCTGCCACAGACACCAAAATATCCTGAGCTAGTCCTACTTCAAGGACAGAATCCACCAATAAATAGTCAGGTGCAATAGGAAAAACATTGACTTCTTCCACCTGCCCCAATTTATCTTTTCTTTTTTAATTATATGGTTAGCTGGCAAACAATCATTATTAATGCAATATAGGTAGTGTTGCTCTTGAAAATGTGCAGGAAAACGTCAGGAAGAAAATGTTTCCGGATGGAGTGGCTGGCATCAAGAGATGGGCTCAAAAGATAAATTCCATTGGTTGATTTCTTTTAATAAAAAGGTTGAATTTCACTGCCTGGATTATGCTGAAGTTCAGAAAGAAGAGCATAGCAGACCATCACCCCCTAATATGCAAGGGCATCCAGATTATAAGATTGAAAATAACAGCTTGGCCTGATGCTCCACATTTTAAGCATGCTGAAGTTATTATTTTGCTTTCAGAAACCAGTCAAAAGAAGAACCTCAGAAGTGAACCAAACCCATAAAGCACTCTTGCACAACACCATGAAGTCATTCATCACCAGCTATGTAATGCTGAGTGTTCTCATCACAGACATCGTATCAGTAAGTTTTGCAACAAGCAGGAACTAAAGCTGACAACCATTTGTATTTATTGGCCATTTTTGACCATATGTGTGCAGCTTCCCCTTTCACCAATAGCCAAATGCTATTTTTAACACCTTGCATTTATTTTATGTACTACTTGGACACGTAGCAAACGTATTTTCTGCAAGACTTAGACTTGCAAGAAATATGTCATGGAGGCCTGCTGTCAAAGATTTGGCTGGTTGTTTTACAGCAATATTTGGTCTTCAGTTTTCCTGACCTCTGCACCTCCTGACCATGTGTGCCTCTCCTTTCTGCCTATTCCCTCTCCCATTTTCCCCCATCAGATTTCTCCCTTTGGCCTTCTCCTCTTCTTCTTGACCACCCCTTCTCCTAGCCCTCTGACTTTCCATACTTGCTTCTTGCTCCCCTTCACTTTTCAGGCCGTGAGTGCTCTACTGTTTCCAGCATGCACCATTGTCCCACTTCTCCTTTCTTATCAATCAACAATCAATCAACAGGTACTTATATACCGCTTTTCAACACGAAGTTCACAAAGCGGTTTACAGGCAAATAGTAATAATAAAGTTAAATGGCTCCCTGTCCCAAAAGGGCTCACAATCTAAAAAAAGGCAGACCGCCAGCACAGCCACTTATGCCCTTATGCCTGTTTCTTTCTAGAATCAGAGCAACCCAGAGCTGATTGTGCTTCATCTACAAATTTCTGCTGAGCCTTAGAGCCCTCATCTTACAGATGGTTCACAATCAATCTAAACCCATCCTTTACTCCAGGAAAAAGCAAAGTTCGGATTTAACAGTAACACAGAACAATTAGAATTATTGCAAGTTTGACATACTAGATGGTAACAACCGATGTAGCACCTTGAAAAGGTGTTTTCTAGGGTGGTGCATTTGTTAAGAGGTGGGGGCAGCATCATATCACAGTGCATCAGTTGTGGTCTCTGGTAATTCACATATCTGAGCTTCTTCTGCAGAGTGGAAATAGTGGCCAACCTTGCTTATTTAGTAAACAAATTTTTTAAAAAAGTTGTTCAGGATCTGCTAACCCTAAACTGCCCACCCGTGAGGTGGGGGTGGTTGGCTGCTTCAAGTGGCAGGGGGGAAGCAAACTGACAGGGATGCGGAATGTGGGCATTGCTTTGGGCACCAGTTTGGCCTGGGCCAGGCCTGTTTCTAAATAACCCACTCATAATTATTTTAGAATAACTTGTATCTGTTGTTTCTTTTAGACTTACAGTTGGCAGAAATGGCACAATCTACACAGCAAAACTAAACATGACCACAAAGGTAAAAGAAATACTTGCATCTTTTTTTGTCAGCTGAAAATTGTTGCTATTTGACAAAGGGCAAAACTGCTTGTTAAATGCATATAAGAAAATCTTGATGCTACTTATAAGAGCTTTGGGAAGGAACATTTGGATGAGGTTATAGGGAGGGATGCTTAACAATTTCCCCCCTTCTTTTCGAATGCAGTAGGCATAGCCAATTCAGTCCTCCCCACACACATACAGAGAGTTCCAGACCATGGGGGAATTGAAGCAAATAGTGGGGAAAGGGTTATGCACTCTTCAATGCTCCTTATGCTTCTTGCTACAAAACACTGTTTTCTGAAGCTGCTTTTTCTTACCGGATGGGACCATTGTTGCATAGTACTTGTGCTGTGTCACATACACAATGAATTTGCATTTTATGCAATGTTTTGGATGTCTTGTTTACAGATTGTGACTGTTTAAATGGAGGAAGCTGTGTCTCTTACCACTTGTTTTCTCGAATCCAGAGATGCTTTTGCCCCAAAGGTTATAGTGGAGATCACTGTGAAATAGGTAAGATAGTTCATAACTTTTTTCTGTTTCATGGATCTGTCCACAGTCACTCTTCAGATCCATATTTCTTAATGCAATCCCTTCTATTTTTATACACCCCTACTACAATGCACTGAAATTAAAATATGAATAGTTGATTACTGAAGACAATCCAGAAAACGTTACTTGTGATTAAGGCTTCAATCATTTGCATTGTAAGAACTAGTAGCATGAACACTTAGGGCCCAATCCTAAACTAAATTAGGCTGGCATAAGCTAAACCAGCCAAGTTTGGCCAGCACAAGGGCCACTGTAAAGTATGTTCGGACCACTCTTGGAGTCAGAGAGGCCAGCACACAGACTGCCTGACTCCGAGAGTAGTCCAAAAACTCTTTGTGGTGGCTCTTGTGCTGGCCAAACGTGGCTGGCTTAGTTTATGCCGGCCTAACTCCAGTTTAGGATTGCGCTCTTAATCATGTACCCTGCCCTAACTTGGGCTCAGGTTTATGGTCTGATTCTATTCTTCCCATTTATATATTTAAACATCATATATGATTTTATTATGTTGGCTTTGGTCTTATGTTAATTTTGGCCTTATTTTATTATGTTGGCCTTTTACCCCATTATCTTTTTACCTTTGTATTTTAATGAAGATTCAAAGCTGCCCTAGGTGCCCTGTTTTTGTTTTTGCGGGGGTGGGAGGGGGAAGGGTGCCATATAAATCTTTTAATTAAATAATTACATTTAAAATATCCCATTAGCTTTGTATGCATGAGGCCCATAAAATAAAACTCTCATTAGGGTTTCTGTGGACTAGTAATTTTTCAGGGTTACTGCTAGTTATTGACAAACTAGGTTATTTTTAAAGAACATGTACTGTTGTTAAGGAATTGATGGATTTTAATGTGGAATCTTTAATAAGTATAAAAGGTAAAGGTTTCCCCACGACCGAATGGTCTAGTCGTGACCGACTGTAGGGGGCAGGGCTCATCTCCATTTCAAAGCCTGTAGAGCCGGCATTTTGTCCAAGGACAAGCTTCCGTGGTCATGTGGCTGGCATGACTATATGCTGTAGCGCACGGAATGCCATTACCTTCCCACCGAAGTGGTCCCTATTTATCTACTTGCATTTAGGTGCTTTCGAACTGCTAGGTTGGCAGGAGCTGGGACAAGCAACGGGAGCAGTCTTGAACTCCCAACCTTCCGGTCGGAAAGCCCAGCAGCAGCGGTTTAACCCACTGCGCCACCACATCCCCACTTAATAAGTATATAAATATATTGCCAAATAAATTATGGCATTTTATGATACTGTATTGTTGTTTGTAAGCTACTTTGAGCTATTTTATTTAAAAAAAAATTAAAAGGCAAGCACAATAATACATTCTCAATTGTCAATCAGCACTAACAATAATCTTGCCTTCTCTTCAGATAATGTAAGCCAGTGTTATACTGGGAATGGGGAGGACTACAGAGGAACCATGTCTCTGAAGAATGGCCATGAAAGATGCCTGGATTGGAACTCCCCTATGCTGCAGAGACAGCTTTACAATAATGATGTGCACAATGCCATGGACCTTGGACTAGGCAAGCACAACTACTGCAGGTATTGAAATGCAGCATAGTATATTAAGCAGCATTGGTGTTAAATGCTTCTGACATGCTCCAAGAACACCAGCAAAGAATGATTATAGTGAACAACTGGATGTTCCATTATGAGATAATGTGTTACGTTCAATACTAGAAACTACTCATTTCTTCCATTGTTTGATTTTAATAGGGATTGGATATGGTCTAAAAGCACCAGGTGCATATGCAACAACACTTGTGTTGAAGAGTGAACTTTGGCTAGCACAGGTTGTTACACATCACCTGCTGAAATCCCTCTTTTAGGAAACTACAGTGGACACTTTGCATCTGCAGGGGTTTGTTTCTCGGACACCATGCAAATACCAAAATCTGTGGATGCTCCGAGTCCACTGTGTACAGAGGGCCAATTGCAAGGGAAGCCCTGAAGAGGAGAGGCAAGTTAGTGCAGGGTGCCTCAGTTCTTTCCTTGGTGGTACCCAGAGACTCACCAGCTTCTAGCTGGATCAGAATGGTTGCTGCCATCCTGAGAAGGAGAAGGTCCATCATGCAGGCAGGAAGGTGGAGGGGACCAGTGAGGGAGCAGATTGCTGCTCAAGCATTGCTCTTTCCTTTTTCTTTATGGAAAGCAGCAGCTGCAGGAGCGGAGATGGTGTTGCCGTCCCCACTGTATAATCAGCCCAGCAGCTGCCATTCCTCCTCAGGATGGTGCAACAGCCACTCTGATCAAGCTGGAAGCCAGTGAGTCTTGTTGCTCTACAGCCTGAAAAATACAGTACTGTATTAAAAATTATTCCTCCAACTCCGTAAAGGTTTTATGATACTGGACTCGAGCAAGCGGAGTCAGAGGAGTAATTTTTCCCCAAATACAGTATTTTTTGATCCATGGTTGGTCAAACCCATGGGTGCAAAACCCGCAGATAGGGCAGGCCCACTGTATTTGTAAAGGTTCGAGAGTCCTATCCACTTTCACATAGGATAACATTAGGTGCTTTGTAGGACTAGTGCTCTGCTAGGGCCTTTAACAAGCGTGACTAATGAAATAGGTGGTCTAGCTCTGATGAGTAACACTTTGAAGAAACTTGGCCAACCTCTTCAGGTGGGCTTTGGAATTACTGAGCATTATTTCTGAAGGCAACGTTCTACTGTTTTCCAGAAATCCAGATGGCAAACCTAAACCATGGTGTTATGTTAGAAAGGGATATCGAACTATTCCAACATCCTGTGATATACCCTCATGTTATAAAGGTAAGTTATTACTTATTTAGAATGCCAGATGATATGAACTTTCAGATTAATGCAAGTTACATTGCAAGAAATCCATTTAATAAAATGTAGAAATCTGTGGAGGCAGCTCAACAATGGGGCAACCTAGGTACTTCTCTGGTGCCTGGGATGTTGAAACAACAGCATCCCAGGTGCCATGAACTTTGGAGAATAATATTTGCCAAAACATCTTAGTATGAATATCAGGTACCCAAGAAATAACATGACTTGGGGCTACTTGTATATCTTGCTAAGCATGTGCCAAACAAGTGCAAGTGGAGCAGGTAGTTTCCAGGACATTTGATGTCTCTCAGTATTCAGGCACTCTGAAAAATGACATGGTCCAGGGATCTTTGCTCATCTATTCCAATCCAATTCAAAATAGCACCCAATTCATTATGTAGCAAGCCATTGTAAGCTGGGGAAATGTGTATTCTGAGCCAGCTAAACATGAATGTTGATGGCATCACTAATGAACGCTCGATCCTTGGAAAGCTCAATCCGTAAGAAGATATCATGTCAGGTAGAAGGATTCTAGCATGGTCAATCTCCCCTGTGTGCTAGGCTTTCTGTTTCATCTACAGTCCAAAGCAGTAAAGTGTGAGATAGATTTCCATATGATTTATCTTAAACTTAGCTAGAAATTCACAAGTCTGCAAAAATGTGCACAGTTGCAGCATTGATACCACTAAGGAAACTACCACTAGCTTTTACTATGAAGAACTAAAGCAAGACTTGTCTGCTCTACAAATTTTCTTCATCAGAGCAAATCTTTCTTTCACAGAGCCCACCTGTGGCCAGAGGAGCCCTAGCAAGTCTTTTAAGATTGTAGGTGGCTACAAGGCAGCAATTGAATCTCAGCCTTGGATAGCAACCATCTTCCGGTCTGGACGGAAAGGTCAGTTTGTCTGTGGTGGCAGCCTCATTGATCCATGCTGGGTTCTGACAGCAGCACACTGTTTCGATAAGTAAGTCCTTCACTTTTTTTCTCTCCACTTCTTATTTTGTTCATTTTTGAGAGAATTATTTGACCAACTTTCAATGCTGTAAAAGTAGGGCTATCTCCTGATTGAAGAACTCCTACTGTGCAACCCTATACATGTCTACTTGGAAGTAAAATTCATTGTGTTCAAAGGAGGTTATTCCCAGGAAAGTGTGTATAGGATTTCAGCCTTAATTAAGGGCCCAATCCTGTGGGCCTTATTATGGGCAGTACGAGCATACCACCTGCACTTGAGTTGCAAAAGGTGCCATAAGGTACCTCCAGCCCTGGCGGTAAGTCGTTCCCGCTGGTGCTGGGCAAACAAACATGCTGACTCTGTGCCGCCCAGAGATGGCAATGCAAGCCGGGGAGTGGTGCATGCACCAGTCGCCGGTGTTGAAGCCTCCGTGGGAGGGTAGAGAGGGCTGCCTGCATAAAGCGAGGGGCAGAGTGGGAAGTGGGACTGGTGGCAACCTTTGCCATTGGATCCCAATCTCCATGTCAGATCGCACAGCCTGACATGAGGCCCCTGCCTTCATGCCAGCAAAATAGCTGGTGCAGGTATGAGTAGACCCATTGCCCATCCATGCCCTTACTGTGGGGAAAGGGGACAAATGTTCTCTTCTCCCACAGAGCCTCCTGTAGCTGCCTGGCTGCAGTGGTAGTTGCTTGGCTACCACTGCTCGCACGAGCAGTCAGGCAGCTCAGGATTGGGCTGAATACACACTCAAGTGGGAGTTAGGTTCCATTGAGCTCAATAAGATTTGTTTCAGTACATAATAGATTGCCTCTCTAGAAATCTTGCTGGAATTCATTGTTTTATTCCTTTTGATTCTTTTCAGGAACCCTGACCCATCACAGTTCACAGTTTCTCTTGGAAAGTCTGCACTGAATACCACTGATTCCAAGGAACAGAAGTTTAATGTTGAGAGGATTGTCATTCATGAACATTTTTCACCAGACTACAATAATGACATTGGTAAGGTGACATTTCGGATTTCCCTTCCAAGTTATTGGAATATTTTACAAAGCCAGTCCTGTTATTATTAGGGAAATATTTATTCTGTCTCTAAATTATCCCTTTAGGGAGGGGGAGAATCATGACATAGTTGCTTCAGATACAATCAGAATAATCCAGTTGAAATACACCTTAGGAGACCTGGATTCCACTTAACTTCTCCATGGGTGATCTAAGGCACATCATGATCTCTAAGTTTTAGCTTCCTGGAAATGCTCACAGGTTCTAATGTTGAACTACATAAAACTAAAAGCAATTTCAAGGACTTTATACTTTGTATTGACAGCATGCCATAACATGCTTTACAGTATAAAATAATACACTGTGTATTAGAGCAGTGTTGTTCCAACAGGGGGACAAAACGCTAAATTTTGCAGGAGCCTGAGCTCCTGTGTAATGCAACGCCTCCCCCTTGTCTTCAGAACCATTCATGGCTTGGAGAGTTGGCTTGAAGGCTTTGCTCTCTGAGCTCCAAATGGCTCTGAAGGTGAGGGGGCAGGGCCGCGTTACACAGGAGCTCAGCTTCCTGTAGAAATGCAACTGTATTGGAGATGACCAGTGGAGCAATGGGGAGGTATAGATTGGGGTGCATGTGGGGAAAAAATAGAACGTTAAAAAACATGTGATATCTGGAAAAGTAATAGGAATGGGTGTTTATTACAAAATACTATATTTTTGATCAAAAAGTTAATGATGGAACGCTCTCTATATAACATGCATTCTTTACTCTGCATTTAGCCCTATTAAAGATCAGATCACTTTATGGACAATGTGCAGAAGAGTCATCAACTGTTAAAACCATCTGTTTGCCAACTCCAGACCTGGTACTTAAGGACAACTTCCAGTGTGAAATTTCTGGCTATGGAAAAGAAAATAGGAGTAAGTGAATGCCTTTTTCATTCCTAATTAATCCTGGTTGTATAGCTTGTGTGAGTGGTACTCTGTGGGGGCTTGTTAATGTCCAAAGCTCAAGAAGTCTGTGCTCCATGCGTCAAAACTGCTTCCATTTTGATCAGAAATTCTGATTCTAATTTATGCAGCGTTTTCTAAAAGAAATTTGGATTCTGTGTATAGAATAAATTTTACAAATTAGGTTTGCATGGGTTAGGCATCAATGAATGTCCACTAAGGCAGACACTGAGGTTTTTCTTTTGCTTTCCCCATAAAGAAAATAGCATCAGAGCTCACTGTAGTGAGTCCCAAATGAATGATGATTTGTCTTTTGTTTGCAGCTGCCATTTACTACTCGAGGATACTGAAATCAACCAATGTGAACTTGATATCTCAGTCCCTGTGTCAGAATAAATACTATTATGGTCGCACATTGAATGGCAATATGTTTTGTGCTGGAGACCCCCAGTGGAAGACAGATGCATGTCAAGTAAGTTACGGCCATTTCTAAATTTCATGATAGCAGGATGGTCTGGTTAATGCAAACCCATGTGAACTGAATATTCATAATGCATGGGGGGAACATTTAGAATTTCCCTCTAACCAATGTCTTGCCGTTGAGGTTGGTGCATGTTCCTACTGTGAGGAACTCTGCTCTACTCTGTTGGGTTAACCCAGCTCCACTGTGACTTGGGATTCTGAAGCTACACTTGCTGGTGCTACTTTCAGTGTTCCCTTATTGTGAAAGAAAAGGAGGAATCACCAGTGCAGGCACAAACAGTGATGCTGAAATCCCTCAAATGCATTACTTATTAGCTTTTTCTCCTTTAAATGAAACTACCTCCTCTTTTTATATCCTTTATCTCAGAGGTTCTCAAATTTCTTAGCACCCAGACCCACCTTTTAGAATGATAATCTGTCTGGGACCCACCAAAAGCGATGTGATGGCTAGAAGTGTCATCACTGTGATACCAGAGCCTGCCTATTTCCTGAGAATGCAGCAATAGGTTGGGTTATTTCTCTGCTGTTTTCCAATAGCAAAGTGAATCAGAAAGAAAAAGCCTATTGACAACCTTGACACAAGCAAAACAACCACACAGCCCTTTCCCTTTCCAGCATCTCATCTTCCCATATTTTCAACATGGCTGCTCAAGGTGCTTCACAACCCACCTGAAATTGGCTTGCAACCAGCGACGGGATCTACAAACGACCTGGGGGAACGCTGGGCGGGACTTACGCAGGGCTTCCACGTGATTGGCTGCCCGTCCGCAGCGTTCTGCAGCTGTCCTGGCCTGGCGGGGGCTGCCCCTGGTTAGCGCACCCCACCACTGCTCGCCCAGGCACCCGGCACAACCCTCACCCGTCCTCCGCAGCGAGCAGGAGCCCCCCCCCCGAGGCCAGGGCAGCTGTGGATCGCCACGGACGGGCTGCCAATCACCCGGATGTCCCGCCTACGTTCCGCCCAGCATTCCCCCAGGTCGTTTGTAGATCCCGTCGCTGCTTGCAACCCACTGGTGGGTCCCAACCCACAGTTTGGGAACCACTGCTTTGTCTGATTTAGCCAAGACCTACAATGATAATGATAGTTACATTAGGAAAATGCTAATCATCATTCCTATGTTTTGCCATTTCAGGGAGATTCTGGTGGTCCCTTGGTTTGTGAGCACAATAACAGGATGGTGCTATATGGGATTGTCAGTTGGGGTGATGGCTGTGCCAAGGAAGATAAGCCTGGAGTCTATACCAGAGTTACAAGATACCTCCCTTGGATTGAATTACATATGAGAGAAGTCCATTTTAAAAGTTACTACTCTCCTAAGTGAAGATGGGAATTCATTGTTCAGCATGGAGCAGGAGCATGGAGGCTAGACCAACTCCAAGTCTTGTTTTGGAGTAGATCATTCCTCTTCAGAGGCTACATTTTCAGATTGGGCTTGTTAACATTCAGGCCGGTTTTATCTGAGGTGGAAATCTACAGCCATTGCTGTAGTAGACAGTAGAAAAATTATCCCATGGAAACATGGCGGAATAGTTAACATTTTAAACAAGGAGTGTTTGCCAGCCAATGTAATGTAAATGTCACATGACTATCTGTTGGAATCAGTATTATAACATGCCAGTTGTTCTCAATTAAGGTCAAAAATAGTTCATTAATAGTTGGTGCAATCTAGAGAAAGAAAAGCACTGTTGAGTCCCATTTAAGGGGCTCTCTGGACAAGTAACTGTTTTCTCAATATCACTTGCAAATATGTTATAGTGGTCATTTTGGCACAGTTGATATAGATGTGCTCATAGACTTGGAGTTGCCAAGCTTTCACTTTCTCAGGGATATTCCATATTTGTCTCAATTTCTGAAAGCTTGGGTTGACTTTGCAAAGTGCTACACATTCATACCTCTACACTTGAGAAAAACAAAGATGGACTTTGGCAAACTTGGGTAGACCCTCATAATGAAGAACATTTCTTCTAATACATTGTTCAGCAATTTTCCTAAGAAAATGCAGTAGTAGTAGGATTTTTTAAAAAGTAATTTTGAACATGCAATGTATGCATGGGGGCTGGAACCCCTACTGTTATTTAATTTTACTTTGTTTAACTTATTGTTTATAAACTATGGGTTTGAAAATCTAATAAAATATTACAACATTACTACTGTGGATTTTACTTTCTTTTCATTGGCTAAGATTCATGCAATCTTATGATTGCGTAAGATTCATAAGTATCTTATGATCTTACATATGATTGCCTAAGTATGAAATACTTGACATTTCATATTTTTAGGTTTTAGGAAGTTCCTCTTTGAGAAACAAAATGTTTTGGCCAACCCTTCTACAGGGAGCATCATTTTACTGCCTCTCTCACCCCTCTTTGTCATGTAAATGTTTTGCTTTATTTATCTGAGGATTTCAGTCCCAACCTAAACACAACCCTCAAGGTGTTGCAAACTCCACAGTGGGAGAGGGGGCCAGCATGGTGACACTTGCTGCACATCCAAAAATAGTTGGTAATGCTCAGACAATTGAAACCTTGTCAACCCTTTTTCAACATTGTTGCCCATTTTATCCTTATTTCTCTCCTGTACTATTGGGATCTCTTTATAAAGAGCCTCCCTTGTACAGTACTAACTGTCCTTTATTCAAATGTGTCATCTCCATGCCTGTTCTAGGGGTGCTGGGGGCCCGGGGTGACCAAGATCGAGGGGTACAGCGAGAGTTACCTGCAAGTCGGGTAGAGGTTTGACATGACCGATTTATTAACGTCAGCAATTTGACATTCATGGGGGCCCTTTACTTCAGGGGGACCCCCAGTAGTCCATAAATTGCGGCGCCTGCTGGGGCGCAGCATTCAGTCCAAGGGGGCTCTTTCCTTCACGAAGACCCCTCCTCCTCAGTAGGAGCGGTGGCAATGTTGGCGGGTTGAGCCTGGCCAGAGTCCACTGCCTGTCGGGTCCCAGCTGGTTGCGAGTCCCTCGGGTGGCTAGAGTGGGGCCAGCCTATCTGCCGGCAGGGTAAGGTGGTTGGCACTTGCCGAGGTCGGGCCCAAGGACCTCGAGCTGCCTCTCGGGGGATGCCAGATCCGCTGGGGCAAGGCTGGCTGCCTGCCTGGAACTCTGGGACCTCCAGGGACCTCGACTCCCCTGGGGCTCAACACCAAGCAATAGCCAACCCGTGGCCCCCCATGGGCAAGTAAGCCCCCCGTCCCCGGTCCGAGGCAGCAGGGCGGTCGCAGGGATGAAACCCCCCTAAATTCTCACTTGTACTCATAGCTAATAATTACCTTCTGTGTTTCATATCCACTTAGCTGTGGTTCACAATGGTTTGTGCATTTGTTACAAAGCTAGCAATAGACACCTGTGGGATTTGGGGTTTGCCTGTCGAAAGCAAGCAAATAGTGCTAATTACTGCAAGTGCTGAGCACTCACGCTTTCAAATTTTGTACCCATTAAGTAACAGAAGCTGGATAGCTGAATGCATTTCCATTCCTTTCTGGATGAATATTGTGGTGAGATTCATACATTCTATTCCCTCCATGGATGGGTAGAAGGAAGGTAGGGGTGATGCTCTTAGGCTGCAGTGTCTCTGAAACCCCATTATCATATTTATTGTCCAATATAATTTTTTTTCCAAGCTTCCAGTTTAGCTCTAATGTACCAAACTAGGAGTGCATGGCTACTGCTGTGCAGACACTTCCTTTGTCCCCCAAGCGTCCCCTGCTTATTTGAAAAGTTAGGGACAGGAACAGTGGTGAAAAGTAGAAATAGTCAAAAAGCAGAATCTGGTCTTCTTTTAGTTTACAAATGTTGCTTCCAATACTTTTTTAAGCTTGCAAATACAGGCATGCCCCATTATTCGCTGGGGTTCTGTTCAGGACCCCACCATGGATACCTAAAACTGTGAATACCAGGGACTCCTTTTTAAAGATAGGGGAACATCAGTGGTTTTGCTGCGACAACGTTAAAAAAGGAAGTTTGTTTAATGTTCCCCTATCCTTTTAAATAGGCATCCCTGTATAAATGGTATCTGTGGATAACTGAAACCATGGATACTGAATCAGTGGATACCAGGGCACAACTGTACCATTTTTATCTTGCCAATTCCTACTGTCACACCAAGATTTCATCATTGACTTGGACCTGACTCAAGTGTTAGGGCCAGTAACTCAGAAGAGTCATGACCGGAATTTGGCTTGAGTCCTGACTCTCTTTAGAGTGTGCGTGTGTGCTTTCTTAGTTTTTTTCCAATGTCACTTCCACATCACCCCAGAACACGTGGTGGGTGAGCCAGAAGGCTTAAGGTGTTTGTTTTTCTGTTGCTCAAGGAGTTGACTCTTCTTGAAATGACTCGGAATGCAAGTCAAAATTACTAGAAATTTCCATGAGTTGCATCCCAACAGGCACACACTATGACTGTGAATCAAGTAGCTGGATCGCTGACCCGTGACTTGAGCTTAGTGGCTTCAGCACATCTCTGTTATGTGAGTAAGCACCCACTATTGACAAGATCTCAGGCAGGGGTCTTTCCTCAGATCCATTGTTTAATTAGGGTTATTATACCTATTGTGGGGTAGCAGTCCTTTGTTTCCTACTCTCACTGACCAAAGATGCAATGGGAAGGTGATGGAGTTCAAATCTCCAAATAAACTACTGAACACTGGAGCAATTCAAAATACATAGCTTGAAGCAATAGCTAGATCTGGAGCAGATTTCCGCGAGTCACCATTCAGGACTTCTACAGCATTTAAACCTGAATCATTTTCTTAATTTATCTGTTATATGTATCACTTAGGGCACAACTCTAACCTGGAGTTAGGCCAGCACAAGTCCCTTGTGCCAGCCCAGGAGTGTCACAAACACACCGTAAAGCACTTTTGTGACACTTGAGTCAGGGAGTATAGCACACATCCATGTACTGGCCTTCCTGACTCCAAGAGTGGTGCAAACGTGCTTTACAGAGCATTTGTGACACTCCTGGGCTGACATAAGGGACTTGTGCTGGCCTAACTCCAGGTTAGGATTGTGCCCTGATTGATTTAATATTGCATTTTTCATGTGCCAAAATATATTGTAAAAATGCCATCTGGTAGTCTCATCTGGCCTCTGGATATTTGTTCAGGCGGGCATATTTATACTATGACTCCCACCAAAGATCCATGATCAGGTCTAGGTTTCTGAGAGACATATCTGTAGAATATATGTATTGCAAAACATATTGCACACATGCAATATGTTTCTTACACACATTTTTCAGTGTTCTATAAATATGGGGTGAAGCATCCTGAACTCCTTAATGAGAGAGACTGTTTCCTATCTTGAATTTGTGATAGTCTGATGTTTAGAAACAGGGAATATATTCAGAAATAGCATAGGATTAAAAAGAGCATAGTAATGATAAATGATGACATCACAATGCCACAGAATACGTTTCTGGTGCTTATCATTTTAATGTTTCATAGTCTGCTTTCATCCATTACTTTGCAATGATACTCCGCTATCTCTAAGGAGATGCACTGTTTGCAGTAACCCACTTGGGGGAGCTGTAACATAAAGTGAAGCTAGGAGATACTGGAATCTCAGTATTCAAGCAAGGCAATCCTTGCATGATAGGATTGCCATAGAATTTTTAGTGAAAGCTAAATTCAAGGCAAATGTAGATGGGCCTACTTACCAGAGACATGTGTATGTATTTTAAGGCATTTTTAAAGAAGCACCGTAACATCTATGACATTTCTTGGAGGTAGGGCTCATTGAACGTACAGTATAAGCAATATAGCAGCAAAGTAAAGGTGTTTTCCTTGCATAGCAACTGAAGTACTTGAGAGGATAATGTGTAACAAATCAAGTAGCAATAATTTGCCAGCTTGGCAATATAGGATATGCTTGCTGTCTGCTTGCCTGCTGAATCCTTGTCCATCAGGGTTATTAGAGTTGCCAAACAAGATAGAGGTTCTCCTAATTCAGAAACCCACTATACACATAATGGATCATAGTCCTGCTTTGAATGTGGTTGCACTCCATCTGAAGGGGCAAATTTACGGCTTGGTGATTCTCCTGGATTCACAGCTGCTCCTGGATACCCAGGAACAGGCCTTTGCTCAGCTTTGGCTGGTGCACAAATACTTGGATTGTTCATACCTGGCCATGGTGATTCATGCCATGTTGACATCAAGGTTAGACTATTGTGAAACTCTACATGAGGCTGCCCTTGAAGATTATTCATAAACAGCAATTAGCACGGAACACAACGGCTTGTGTGGTCACTGGAATTTGGTGGTTCGACTCTATTGGACTACGACTCTGGCAGTTGCGCTGGCTGCCAGTTTGTTTCCAGGCACAAGTCAAGGTGCTGGTCTTGACCTTTAAAGCCCTATAGAGCTTAGAAGCAACATATTTGAGAGATCAACTTCTTCTTAATAATTTGTATATAAAACTTTCCACCCTTTGTAGACATCAGAGACAGCTTTTTCAACTGTGCCATTTGCTAACAGAGGTGGGAGGGACAATGGGAAGAAATAGGGTCTTCTTGGCAGTGGCACCCACTTTATGAAATTTTCTCCGCTTAATTTTCTCCTCTTTAGAAGCCTTCCAGTGGGGCCTTAAAACATTTCTGTTCAGATTAGCCTTCTGATTTTATTTTTCTGCAGATTCCTATGTTTAATGTTGCAACATATTTTATATGCTATATTTTTATGTTTGCTCTCTTATTCTTTTATTATAGGGCAATTTCTGCTGGTTGTTTTTATCTTTGTTGTTTTTATGTTTTATATTTTTAACTTTTACTTTGGTGTTTTATATACATGTATTTTATGCAATGTTTTAATTACTTATATTGTTTTATATTTTGTAAGATGCTTTGGGTACCTGTGTGGCTGAAAAGTGGGGTATAAATTAAAGAAATACATATTTAATATTTAGAATATATTAACTGTTGCATTAGGTAAAACATTCAATTGCCAAGAAATTATCAGACTTAAATGGCTCTACATTCTGTCCACATGGGGTCCTCATGTTTTTATAAATGCAAAACATCCTATTAAGAAGACAGCTGCAATATGAAGAACAAGGATTACTCTGCAGCTGTATGCTTCATTGCAGATCAGTAAGTTATCTAAAATAATGGTCCAATAATTCCATCATCATCTGTTCACTGTACCCCATACAGACTTCATACACACTGGCACCCAGCTGATTTGACTGATGGACAGAATTTTCAAACAGTTGTGTTGCCTACCATATAATTAGGAAAACACAGAAAGAATAAATTTGAATAATTTTTTGCAGTTAAAATTAAATGTGTGTACATCAGGTTCCATCAAAGCTTGAAACATTGTTCCCCTTGCAGTGGCAGAAATGTTATCAGTATAAAATGCTCACCAGTTGTGAAAAGGATGTTGGAAGTCACATTATACCTGGAGAACCTCCCACGCACCAAAACAGGAGAGAAATAAAGATAAAATGGACATTTCCCAACACATCATACATAGTGACTGAGCAGTAAAAGCTGAGCATTTGTGGCTAGAGAAGCTTTGATAAGGGTAATGGATGATTAAACCTGCAGAAGGGCATCCTGCGGCTGTGATCATTTATTCAGTTTTGAAATGTATGCACCTTTTTGTATAAAAGCATAGAAGCAGAAAAGAAACAAAAGCAGCAGCCCAAGAATAAATAAGCTTCACTTAACAAAATATGCTATACTGAGATATTACTGACTGAAAATCAGGGCTCCCTCCAGTTCAGTGGGCCTCCAAAGAGTCACTGCACATAATCACCACACAAAGGAAGGCACAGAGGAAGTCTCAAGGATCAGCAGCGAGTCCTTTTCAGATCCCTGGGCTCTTGGCAGTGTCCCAATAAAGCCAATCCCTAACACCAGTCCTACTGAAAACATTCATATAAACATGGACAAAAAGTGCAAGGTCTTTCTACATAGATTCAATTTGAGGAAATCTCAGCTTTTCCACAAATGGAAAAACACAACCTGTTCCTATTTAATTATTATTGGCATTTATGGGCAGCTTTTCCACCCAATATTGAGCATCATAATATTATTCCATCATATTGACCATCATAATATTCTGAACAAAAACGAATAAGCCATAATTAAAATGGAAAATGAGGTAACATCAGCAATAACATTATTAAACAAACTAGTAGTAACATCATAAAAATACATACCCACCCAGCTAGGTGAACCTTAGCAATCTGTTCAGGGCAAATACCTGGTGAAATAGAAATGCAAAAAAAATATGCAATGTGGGAGCCATACAGCAGTGGTGTGTTGGTTTGGCATGGGTTGAGGGTCCATGCATATCCCAGAGCCACCTTGAACCCTCAGGCCAATGCCTGAACCCTCAGGTGAGTTCACACATTTCAGCTTTGATCTGCTGCCCCTGCACTAACCCTTCCAAACTCTTGTGGCACTCCAGAGCACAGTACATATGGGAATGATTTCCTTCTCATTCAAGTGAGTGCAAAGCAGAAATTGCTTCGCTCCCACTGTGGCATGAAGCTAATTATTCTTGGATTGAAGGAGGAAGGCAGAAAGATTAGAGGGAGGCAGTGGTGGCAGGAGATTCAAGGCGAAAAGCATTACAAGTCTGTAGCCCCTCAGACCCTTCACAATCTGCTGCTGATGTGGCCGCTTCTAGCTGCTGCATGGACAGGTGGGCTCAATACCAATGGGCCATCAGGAAGTAAGTGGAGGACACAAGGGAGAACTCAGTGCAAGATGTTGCCTCAGCAATCTGATGCCAGCACCTGAGCCATCTCGGGGAAGAGAGTTGCATAATCTAGTTCAGTGATTTCCAAACTTTTTGGCAGTGGTACCCACTTTTTAAAATGACATTTTAATGCCTAAAAAAAGTTTCACTTTACCAGTTGCTCAGGCCTCTTTTTTTATCCTTTTACTATGGTTCCTTACTATGGCTCTGCCTTCTGGAGCATTAGTTGAGTTCCATATACATTGGATCAGGTAGTCTTGTGATACCACTTCACCTGGCCTTGGATAAAAGTTTGGCACGTTTGCCTACTCATGAGTAAATGCACATGTGAGGCTGAGTTTCACTTTCCATAGGGCTCAATAACTTTTTCCTATCAACTATCAGCTTGTCAATTTCAGTTTCATGACCCACCAATAATCAGCTTGCCACCCAGTGGTGGATCCCGCCCAGTGGTGGGATTCAAATAAATTAACAACTAGTTCTGTGTCCTTCAGGGCGGCCTTCAGAGTCATCCGCTGCCTTTCTTCCCTCTCCCAACCGAAAATTAGCAAACAGATCTTCAGAATAGGTGAGAACTGGCTGAATTTCACCACTGGTCCCGCCCCACAGTGTGGGAAACACTGCTAAACTGTATAGCAGTATACTGCCCTATTGTATAGAGCAGCAGGCTTTTTGCAAGGATTCCACTGCTCCCCTGCTTGGTTTCCATGGTTCCCCAGGAAGCTATGGCTTAGTTTGGGAATCACTGTCGTAGGGCCTGCTCAATACAATCAAGTTGTATTGGCTTTTTAGATGTGCAAACTTGGCAAAAGTAAAAGCAAAAGGATGGCAGCTTTGTATTTTCTTGTATGTCTCAACCACATTTCAGACCTAAAAGTGCCATGGAAGGCATTTAGTCTGTTGAAACACACACCAGAAAGGACAGAACATTTTAAAAATTCTTTGGGAGCAGCCAATCAGATGCAATAATTGTGAATTATCCTTTTGGGGCCAACAGAATCAACAATTCTACGATCTCTTGATTCTATGCAGAGGAGGCTGACAAAAGCAGCAGAGCAGGAGAGAGAGGGGTAGTACAACAGGCTACAGCTCACTAAAGTGGCAGGCTACCTAACAGCATCAGATGTGCACATGTGCTGGCAGGAAAAAAAGCACAGGCTGTGGTTTTGTGTCTAATTTCCATGCAACACAAGCCCTGTTTAAATATGCTTCCATTCTAGCAGTTTCCCTTTTCACTGGATTCACACTGCAGCCTGAGTAGCAATTTGCTTTGATTAATTCTCTTCATCATGCAGATGTCAGCACATGATTCAATAGACACTGGTTACAGCTCAGGCAGCAATTTTTGTATGTTCAGGCAGCAGGCCATGCGCCTTCCTGATTACTCAGAAAATTAACCTTGTTTACAATGGATTGGACGTTCTTAGTGATAGGCAAACTCCCCTTTGCTTCTTTAAAAACTAAGCTTGGCAAAGCAAGCTGTCTTCCCCAAAGAGTGATGGGGGGAGGGAAAGGAGAAGCTCAGACTAAGCTGCCAAATCAGAGTGTGTCTCTAGCTCTCTTCAGATGTTATAAATTTAGGTAGACCAATGTGTGAGTGAGGAGGCATTAGAATATACTAGTAAATCCCACCCCATCCCCACATGATGCACCCTCAAACCCCATGTCCCTCTTTTCCACATATACAGTAGGAAATGCTGTACCCAGGAACAGATCTGCTCCATGACTTCATATGCTGGGTGCCCTTTTCTAGAATACAACCCTGCTATTTTGGAAAAGATCTGCCTCTAGCCTTCTTCTCACTCTGGACTAACAGGCATCTTCCTCAGTCTACAGCAGACTTTTGTTGACGCCCAGTGCCCTTTTTTCTCCTAAGTGGAGAAAAAGGGAGAAGGATGTTGACAAAGCTCCATGACAAGGGTTGCTGTTGTATCACTCTGCCATTGATGCTCCCACTTCACCGCCATTAGAGTTTGCACAGAACTCCTAGATCACATGCATGTAAGGCCTGGCTGCAATGGAAGCGTGGGTGGAAGGGTGGGTGGGTGGAAGGGAGGCAGTTCCACTCTTATGCCAGCATGACTTTGATAGGAACAGTGATGAGACCAAGCATTCATGCTGCAACAGAGCTTGCCACCCCATAAATCTACCGCTCTATATGACTGTTTTGGCTTGCCTCATTGATCGGCTGACCTTGATTGTATTTATTTTTGCTTTCCTGAGGCTGTTTCTCAGGGCACTTCCAGATCAGGTGTTTAGTCTAGGATTGCCACACCTTGTTCGGTCACACTTTATTGGGGTGAGAGGGATGTTACACAATGTCATCCATCAGTGGTTTGCTTGCATTTTCCTTCTGCTGAAATCATTGCATTTCTTAATGCAGAAAACCCAACTCTCTGGAGAACAGCTATACAGCACAGCAACAACTCTATATTTGAACTGTTGTTAGAGCTACTTCTCCATCTTTTTATCAGAGCTATGGTATCAGGAGGAGGGTTAAGTCAAACTGTGACCCTGTGTGGTTTTGCTATGCACTAGTGTGGATGGGATACTGTGCAATGCAAATACCCTAAAACAGCTCTATCTACTGTAGCATGTAGCAACTCCATATGCACCTGCAAGTGGAAGAATGACAGCCATTTATTCTTCCAAGTACTACAACAACCGTGTGGCACCATAAGCAGCGCAGTGCTTTCATATTACAAATTTCATTTGTGGCGGTACTTCAAAAGTTGTATCAATCATTGGGGGCACTTAGCAGGTTTTACTGTTACTCCCAACCATGTATTGTAAAGGCTATGTTGTGCCTTTGCTTCTGGGAAGCCTCCTCCATGGACAGCCCAGTCCTAACCCATGCTGAAACAAGCAGGCCAGCTTACCTGCCTGTTCTGCCAAATTCCTTGCCAGGCCTCCCTAAGGGCCCTAATGCCCACACTAGGCTAACTAGTTTCCCCTCCAGAGTGGCCTCAGTGATAGGCAAGAGGGAGGGGGTTCACCCACCCACTGGGCCTCCTCTTTTCCAGCAGCTTTGCTTGGGATCACCGGCTGGCCAGCCTCCTCCAGACTGCCCTCATCACTGGCTTAGCTCCAAACTACCCTAAGTCTAGCACCAACAAACCCCACCACCAAACAACAGGCAGTCGGCTTGCCTAAGCCACAACTGCCTCCTCCACTTGGTGGCTCCAAGGGCATGGCAGCCATACAACAACTCCCCAATAGTCTCCCACAATAATCTTACCTTAGCCAGTCCTTCCTTCAGTCCATCCAAGTCAGTCCAGCCAGCACTCCATCCATCTATCCAGCACCTACCTAGTGCCAACCTCCAGCACCTATCCAGGTCCCTTACTCCAGCTCCTGCCTCCTACTTTATACTGAGGCCAGCCAATCGGTGTCTGTTGCTAGGCAGGCTCTAGCATCAGCCACGACCATCTGCACCTGTGCTGGCCTCCCTTCATAGCCAGGGGCCTCATCAGCCTACAGCTGTGCTCCCGAGGCTTGCAAAGACCTTGGGGGCTAACTCTGTAATCCCTAGCTTATCTGGGACAAGGGGCCATTGCTGATAACATTCCCTATCTCCTCGGGGTATCTCCTGCCTTTTCCAATACACTGCCCCATATCCATCATGGAGTTGTGGCTCACTGCAGCGTAACCCAAAGTAAAGGAAATTAATCCCTTATCCCATGTCATGCGGCAGCAACCCCAAGAGGGCTATTGGATTTGCACGAGCTAAATCACTGACACAAATCCAATTTTTTACATCAGAAGTTTGATGGCTTCTAGCTACTAACATGCCCCACTTGTTTGCGGGTGGGGTGTGGAAAGAACCAGTGTGAAGAGTTTTATGTAGCCAGCAAAGAAGACAGAGATGTATTTGCAACCGATTGGCAAGAAACAGACTAGGAGAGGTCCAAGGGCAGCATATGGTTTGCCTCTGGGGGAACTGATGTTGCTTTCAAGTCTAGCACTGCCTTTTAGGGATGTCAGCCTGCTTCCCAGGCAGACTCAACACATATATTTGTAATTTTTTTAAAAAAAAAAATCTGATAACACAAAAATGCCACAAGCCTTCACTGTTCTTTCTTCACAAGAAAACCAACTATGTAGAAAACTCTTCTGTGAAACTTCCTATACTTGGGGAAGAGGGGAAGTGCAAAACATTTCCTTTGAACAGAAATAGTGGAGTAAAAAAAATGATCTTATCAAATCTTTAAGAAAATGAGTCTGCATAACTAAAGCAGAGGAAAATGTCTTTGCCATGAGCTAAATCCATTGGATAAAGCACAGTATTTTCTTCTTGCAGACACTTTTGCTGTAACATGTAGGTATGCGAAATGGGAGGCTTGAATGGCATTAACTAAATGGGGGAGGGAGGGAGCCCAGCTGAATATCAGCCTCCTTCCTTCTAGGAGGGGAACTGGTGGGAACATGAGCCAATCAGCAGACTCATTCCTGGCTCTGGCAAGAATTCTGACTCAGTTGAAGAGAATGGCTTTCTCTTCTCTCTCTCTTCTTGGCTTATTATGGCAGCAGTTCCCAAATTGTGAGTCTGTGGCCCCACCTGTAGATCACAACTCAATTTTTTTGTGGGTTGCAAAACCTACCTTGTCAGTGTGCATCACGGGTTAAACAACCTATTTTGGGGGAGTATTGCTGCCCAATCACCATTATAACCTGAGCAGCTGGTAAAATAAAACTTTTCAAGTGGTGCTCCTCTTAAATTTTGCAGGGGGAGAGTAACTGTCCCCATTCACTCAAGCACAGTGCCTTTTCTAGTGGCTGTCTGCTGTGGTTCTTCTGACAGCCACTAGAAAAGACGCTATGCTGGGGTGAAGAAAGACAGTTATTCTCTCCTGCAAAATATAAGAGAACAACTTGTTTAACTTTGATGTACAAAGCGTAATTTGCCCCATCAGTTTCGTGGTCCACAAAAAAAAAATTGGGTCATGACCCACTGGTGGGTTCCAACCTACAGTTTGGGAACCACTGATCTAATAGTCTCTGGACATTTATTCCTGTTTCTCTGACATATGAGACTTCTGAATAGTATAGAATTGCAGCACATGTTCACTGGAAATAAGCATGTTGTAACTCATTTATAAAAGTGGAACACTTGATTTCCTGGTGTGCTTGTGTGCAAAAATCAACTCACTACCATTAATAGGCCTTATGCTTCTCAACAGAATATTCAGCACAAGTTTATGCTGTGCCAGTTAGTAACCTTACATCAGCTCAAATTTCTTCTAAACAGGTCATCCAGCCATGACAATAATTACATCTTCTTCCAAACAACTTGGGAATTACATCTTAATATGGCCAATATAATTACTGTGCAGTTCTTGCTTTAGTCCAGGAGCCACAGATAATGGTGTACTGGCTTTAAAAAATATCCCCCATCATACCATGCTTGTTAACACGGATAGCCATTTGTGCTATATAAATTGAGAATATTTAAAAAAAAGATCCTTGGATGGACTGGTTTAAATTAAGACAAATTTATACTGGGGGGTTGAATTAGCCCACATTTCGGAACCTCCACTGTGGCAAACTTAGGTCACGGCAAAGGCAGACCATATATGCCAGCAAGATGATCATATCAAACATTATTATGGAATACTTGTGGAACCATAGACTATGAAAACAATTTTACAGATCCATGGGCTTTCTTTGCTGGCAAAATGCTTCATTCCTGTTTTCCCAAAATGATTAGCTACAGTAGGAGCTCCCAGTTCTTTCCAGGCATCAAACCAGGAGTTGTGGAAAACACAGGCAGCACAGCCGCTGGGATTTTGAGTAGACTTGCCAGGTTTTCAAAATGGCAATAAGGCACATAGGTATCAGAATCCTGCTTTCTATCAAACCACTCAATGGTTACCAGAAATGATATAAAAATTATGCAGTCATTAATTACTGTAGCTGGAAAACAACTGATAAAAGCCAGCTATTAAAATGTCAATAGTAGAAACAGTATTCACAAATGCCATATAACTTTTTCACCTAAAAACACACAAATAAACAATTCTCTCACAAGATGAAAAGCGTTCTGCTCATGCAAAACTGCTGGAACAATTCCCTCCTTTTTCAGGGCTCAGCCACTAAGTGGTAACACAAATAACATACCTAGAACTGCTGATTGCACTGAGAATGGAGGTTTTTGGCTTTTTAATAAAACACACATACTTTAGAAATGAAGCACTGTAATTTTTGCGGATGCTCCACTATTCTTGGCTCCTCTGTCTTGGGCGGCATTGAGGCTGCAATCCTATACACACTTTCCTGGGAGTAAGCCCCACTGAATGCAATGGGACTTACTTCTGAGTAGACATGCATAGGCTTGTGCTCTAAGGCACTTAAGCTCAGAAATCCACAAATTCCTAGCTTTTCATTTATGGATCCTTCTCTCATTTTTGCACCTCTCTCTCCCTCTCTCTCTCTCTCTCTCTCTGTGTGTGTGTGTGTGTGTGTGTGAGTGAGTGCTTCTGCTCCTTTCTTACAGCACTAGATACAAATTCATATCCTCTTAGTTCAGAGGGAGAACAGAGAAAGCAAAGATCACAATTGAGACAATGACGGAAATGGGGGGGCAGCTTTCCAACTTTTGGAGAGGAGGCAATAAACCAAGCTAGCAGGGGAGAAGACACAACTCAAAAGGATATTGCAGAACAGGGAAAGCGCCAGCAGCTCTCTGCCGCAGCAGCCCCCTCCAGAAGTGCTTCTCTCTCCGGCATTCCAGTGCTCACCTCAGGCCATGGAGGCTCTCGATGCAGCCGCAGCCACGACCACCCTGAGATGTGTGCACTCTGTTGCAGCCCACCACGAGGCTGCACAAACTGGCAATGCGCGGGCATCTTTCTGCGCCTGCGCATCCAAACTCTCCCTGCCTTTTTTTTTTGGCAGAAGTGCTGCTGCCGGTTGCCTGCTTGACTGGGGGCAGGACCTTGCATTGCACGAGCCAATGGAGAAGTAAGAAGGACAAGGAGGGCGTGGAAGGCTCAGCTGGGAAAAGAACAGCTGCTGGCTGACACCCAACCCTTGTCCAGCCCAGCCGTGGCGAGGCGGCCGCACCAGCAGCAGGCCAGTCTCAGAATTTGAAAACGGGATTTTTAACATCCCGTTTAACATTGATATGGGGCACAATTTTTACATCTCATAATATGGGACACCTGGCAAGTCTAATCTTGAGGCAACTGGGAAATGCCTTGAACAGTTTCCACTTACACTTACTACAGTGCTGTATCTTCTTTTGGAACAAAAGTGGCTGAAAGGAAGTGTAGAACTGTTAAGTAAGGAAGTCCATGGCTGAAGAAGGGATTAGAATGTCCCAAGTTCAAATACCATGTAAGTCACACTAGAAGTTCATACTTTCAGGATGTGATGGAGAGATGTCGTTGCACTCCTGTAATCAAATCCTTCTCTTGTTGAACCTAGAGAAGTCAAGAATACAGAGCATAATCCTGCTTTTCTGGTAAACTGACACAAGTGCTGGCCTAGGAGTGTCGCAAATGCACTGTAAGGCGTGTTTGCAATGACTCAGAGCACAATCCTAAACTGGAGTTAGGCCGTCGTAAATTAAGCCAGCAAAGTTTGGCCAGCACAAGGGCCACCATAAAGCGTGTTTGGACTACTCTCGGAGGATGGTGTACATCTGTGTGCTGGTCTCTCTGACTCGGAGAGTGGTCCAAATGTACTTAACGTTTCCCTTGTGTGGGCCAAACTTTGCTGGCTTAGTTTATGCCAGTCTAACTCAGTTTAGGATTGGGTCCTTAGGCGGTAGGGAGGCCTGCTCCCAGATGGGTGCCTTCAGCATCAAGGTAAAGCCAGGGCAGAGGTTTGGGGAGAGCAAGGGGAAAGCAGAACAGGGCAGAGGAGGGAGGACCTGTGGGTGTCCTGGCCCAGGGAGGGTGGTGGAAATGGTCTCTAGCACTAAGGCCAGATCCTAACCCCTGGCCTGCTTGACTCTACATGTAATGGGCTGCTCAGAGTTGTGCCAGCGATTTTGCTGGCACAGCTCTAAGTAGCCCAATTGGGACTACTGGGACATTACTTGGGATAAAGGGAATGAATTCCCCTTACTCCAAGTTGCATTGCATGCAGCCCCAACCCCATGCTGGCTATGGGGCAGAGAACTAAACCGGAAGCAACAGATATTGCTGAAACCCTATTCCACATTAGCCAATGGCTAAAAGCAGTGGTAAGCCGTGGTAACATTTTAGATCAGGACCCACTTTTTAAAATGGCACTTGTGTTGGGACCCACCGGAAATGATGTCATTAACCTGGAAGTGCTGTTGTGGCAGGAAGTGACATCATTAAGCAGGAAGTGCTGTCATTGTAACATCATAAAATGACACTTCTGAAATAAAAATTGGCATTCCTGGACAACAGTAACCATGAAACTGTACAACCATGAAACATCCCTAACAGAAAGCAAATTCAAATTGTTAACACTCACAAAAGAAATATAGGAATAACAAGGTCTGCAGTTTCCAAGATGGCTGCTCCCAGCTTTCATCGACCCACCAAATGGGTTCCAACCCACAGTTTGAATAATGCTGGCTTAAAGAATTGAAGATCTCTCTAGGGTTCTCTCAAGACCTGATGACATAAATAATGCTGCCAATTTTTTTAATCAGCTGTGCTTCTATATATTTTATGGTATTTTGCTAGGTATTTTTATAAAGTGATAATATTTCACTCCATGATATGAAAAGCTTCAACTATTGCCCGCTGTTGCTGGGCTTTCGACCGCAAGGTTGGGAGTTCGAGACTGCGTGACGGAGTGAGCTCCCGTTGCTTGTCCCAGCTCCTGCCAACGTAGCAGTTTGAAAGCACCTAAAATGCAAGTAGATAAATAGGGACCACTTCAGTGGGAAGGTAACGGCGTTCCGTGAGCTACGGCGTAGAGTCATGCCGGCCACATGACCACAGAAGCTTGTCCTCGGACAAAACGCCGGCTCTACAGGCTTTGAAACGGAGATGAGCACCGCCCCCTACAGTCGGTCACGACTAGACCATTTGGTCGTGCGGAAACCTTTACCTTTAAAAGTAGAAGAGAAAGCCAGCCAACTGTTTTCCTGACAGTTGTAGTATAATATATACACTGTATACACTACATAGTGGTAGAGGAAGAGGATGTGGGAGAGGGAGATTGAGCTATTTATCCTCTACTTTGTTTCAGAATTTTCAACATCCAGTCATAATCAGAAGCAATTACAATTTATTTCCACTCAGTGCTAGGGAAATTATCTACTGAGCAGAATATTCCATGCAGGCTAGCTTGTTGCATAGTCTTCAGCCATAAAACAGCTGGAACCAATTGGACATTATGTGTTGTCAATCTGGATTCCAGGGCCCTCAGAGGGAGAGTCTAGTGCAGGAAAGTTGTAAATGTTTAACAAAGTCCTTCAGGAAATGTGGAAAGGGTGGGGGTGGATTTTGTGTTTGTTTAAACAAGAGATTCTTTGGTAACTAGAAGTCATCTCAAACCTCCAGGAGTGTAGCAGAAAATGACAGACTATTATGGAATAACTTGACAGTTCCAAATCTTTATCTTAATGGCATAGCACATTTCAAGAATAGCTAGCAAAGTACAAAATTTTGACACAATAATTTAATCATATTTCTGGAAACTTAATATCAAACATCTTTCTATTTCTCTGAACAAATTTCAGTGTATGAGCTGGGATACAGATTTGCCACAAAGTCAATAGTTCCCACAGGTCTAACCTGCAGGTTGCTGGGCGAATTCAATAGGGCAACTTAATGGTTGTCATCCTGACCTCCAGAAAGAAAGAAAGAAATCCTGGAGTAAAACATGCTCAATTATTTGCAGAAGATGAGTGTGGACTATAAGGAGAGAAAGGGATTCATAATTAAATCCTGCTGCTGCCAGCACCCTGTTTTATAATGCCATAAACCCCAACTGTATAATTCTTCCATTCCAAAGGTTACAAAATTACAATCAAACATAATGCAAGGAAATTGGGGGTGGGTGAGTCCAGAACATAAAAATCTCTTATATTGAAGAGCTATATGACAGGCAAAAATGTTACATGAAAAGCTTTTCCAATAGCTGTATCGCTGTATCAGAAATGTCTACGCCCTTTGAACCTTTCCCTGTGATGCATCTATTAAATGCATCACTTAAATGCAGTCTTTGAAAATTTACTACTTTGAATAGGAGAAAAAGATGGTCATTTGGAAAGCTGCATCAGCCAGACTCCTGACTGTTTGTGAATCACCAGGAATCTTGGGTGACTATTTAAGGCTGCAGTCCTCAGTCTGTATGCTTGGAGTAAGTACCAGTGAATTTAATGAATAGGATTGGTATTCATATCTAAAGGAAGGAGCAGTGGTAGCTATGCAGACTTGGACTCCAGTGTGACATCAAGTTGGGTTTTTTTCTTAAAAGTCACCCTAATATGGTTCAGGGAATAAAAGTGAGTTGGATCATTCTAGGTTGCCAGATGTCCTGATGCTTAGACACGACTGGCCCAACATGACGTCATGCTTGAAGAAGCACCCTAAGTTTCAACCTCTCCTATGTTGCAATAAGTCATAGCAAGGTGGCAGGCAGACACAGGATATCCCTCATTCATTTGCTCCAGCCTCCAGGCTCAAAGCACTTGCTTCCTCATGGCTGCAGTGGCGTTTCTACAGGGATGGCAAAGCTCTAAGTTTTGCAAGAAGCCTTACCTTGCAGTGGAAATCACTCCTCTCCTGCACCGTTTTAGCCAATTTAGGCGTTGCTTACTGGCTACAGCAGCAAGGGAGAGGAGGGATTTACATGACAGGGTAAGGCTTCTTGCAAAACTTAGAGCTTTGCCATCCCTGTAGAAATGCCTCTGCATGGCTGTGCCAGTTCTGGGCCCTGAAATGCAGAGTATGGGAGCTGGAGGGTGCTGCCTAACAGGTCAATGGGCAGTATTTAGTAGGGTGAGGTTGGAGGCCTAGTGGTGCCTGTTGGAGGGCAGAAGGTGGAAGCCTGTGAATCAGGGAAATCTTTGCTTCAGGAGTGGGAATATGACAGAGAGAAGCAGGCAAAACAAACACCTGACTCTCAAACCAAGCAGGAAATAGCCTGCTCCTCCCTTGAGTCTGATCCTGACCCTGAGATTTTAATCTTTCCTCTGGTGATCTGAGAAGACAGTAAAAATGCTGAAGATTGAACCTTCAGGGTTTAGTTAGCAATAGTAAAGTCAAGAAAAGCATCTTTGAGAGAGCAATCCTAAAATGGAGTTAGGCCGACACAGCTAGGCCAGCAAAGTTTGGCAGGCACACAAGCCACCATAAAGCTGGTTTGGACCACTCTTGGAGTCAGGGAGGATGGCCCACATCTGTGTGCTGGCCTCTCTGACTCCAAGAGTGGTCCAAACATAAGTTACAGTGTCTCTTGTGCCGGCCAAACTTTGCTGGCCTAACTGTGCCAGCCTAATTCCAGGTTAGGATTGTACCCTGAATCTGTAGCAGAATGGCATTCAAGATACATGGGTATCTTGTCAGATGGAAGAGTTCACAGCTGATTCATATACTTCTGAGTGAATTGAAACTGCTCCTGGCTATTTTCCTCTTATGCTACAGTTCACTCATGAAGAGTGCTCTACCATGAGCTCCACTCATGAGCCTTGAGCCCCCTGTAGTTGCCATTGTGAAAGAAAACTAAAGTATGTTAGGACCAGTGATGCTTTTAATGTCACACATAGTTTGTCCTTCAATTATCTACTCCAAGGTGAGGAGATTCCTTTTTTCTTTTCATGTTTGCATTGTTCTGTAGTGGTTTCAAAGGCCTATCCTACCTTTTATCAGATGGTCCCCTTTGTGACACATTCCTTGAATGCTGCTATACCTCAAAAACAGTTTGAGGAACTAACATTTCAAGGTCCCTTTGTGAACACATTGTTCACATGGAATTTATAATGCAGCTGAGGAGTCAAAGAAGGAAGAAATCTCAGGTTGTTTTGCTGTACTGAAATGTTTTGCACTCAGGCAAGGGATGGAACCAGAAAACTCCAACTGTGATTGCTTTGTATGGTACATGGATACCAGGATGCCAAGGCAGCTTAAAAATAGCACTCCTTTGATGAGCGAGATATAGTCATCTGTCTATTGACATTTACACCTGTCAACATTTGTTCCTATGTCCATGGTGTTACAATGCTAGGAAGCTGTACAGGTGTGCTGGTGTTCCAGAACACCAGTGGATTGTTCCAATGTGGATACCTGAAACAGTGGATACTGGGAACATCTTTTTAAAGATAGGGAAACATCAGTTTTGCTGAAACAAGGTTTAAAAAAAGAGATTTGTTTAATGTTCCCCAATCTTTTTAATAGGAGTTCCAGTATCCCGGTGTATCTGTGGATAGCTGAACTGTGGATACCGGGGTATGTTTGTACTTTGTTGAGCCAGTGGCTTGTTGAAAAGTCCAGGATGCCTAGTTGATGTTTCATCATGGAGATCTAGTGAATGCAATACACATAAGTATTTGGAAATGTGAGAGCAGAACTAGAGCTAATGGAGACATCATACACTATGTATACTCCCATCCTATTCACATATGAAGCAGGGAGAGTGTGCACTGGAGAGACTGCAGAATCTTCCCCAGTCCCAGTGACGTTCCTAGAGAGGGGGCAAAATGCTAAGTTTTGCAGAAGCCTGAAGTCCTGTGTAAAGTGGCCCTTGCCCCTCACCTTCAGAGCCACTTGCCCCTCAGAGGCTTTGCTCCACAAGTTTAATTATGGAACCTGGGAACAAAACCCTCGCAGATAAAAAGGCCCCACCTGTAATAGGTCTTCAGTGGCCAACAGCTTCCTCCCTTCTTATCTCTCACACAAGTCAGACTGACAGAAAGCTCATGGTATGCAATAGGGTTTCTGAAAGCCATCTAGAATTGTCAGCTTTAATTGGGCTTGCTTCTCTGCCTTTTACAGCAAACATTCACATAAAGCAGGTGAAGCTTTCTCTGTTATTGGAAAAATAATAGGATATGGTTTGTCTAGCTAATGTTTGTGTGCTAGGCTACTATTAAAAGATGCAAGTGAAAGATTGGCACTAAAAAAAGATAAAAGAAATGCTGGCAATCCTATTAGGCTGGGAGCTCCATAAATGCTCAGCATTGGTCTGATGATCTTTAGAACCTTTAGCATGACATCAAAGGATTTTAGCCCTTGGAAAAGATCACTCTAGACCAGTGGTTCTCAAATTGGTGGGTCACTGATTGGTGGGTCTCCCACCAGGAGAACCAGAAGAAGGCCATTCCACCACAGCGATCATGCTGCCAATGTGACCAAAGGACTTTTTAATGTCCCTGGAGGTAGCTCTGGCCAACTGGAGCATGTGGAGGACTCAGAGACCCACCTTTGGCCCTCCTTGCTGCTCCAAACAGCTCTTATTCTTATCACAACCCACTTCTGATTTTCAATTTAAGTCTCTCTCTCTCTCTCTCGCTCTCTCATTAAAAAGCCCTTTGATTGTAGCGGCAGTGCAATCGCTGCGGTACCATTGCTGCCCCATCCACTCACTCAAAGTCTTCTCAAACTCTGAGTAGGTCTGAGAACCACTGCCCTAGACAGTTTAACTCAGATTGATGAAACCAGGCTTCCAATCGCAGGAAGAAAGCCCTATGTGCATCTAGTTGTATATTGCTTATTTGCCTCATTCCTAATTCCTGGGAGATTCAATGGTATATCCTCCTGCCCCACTTGCAATGGTAAGGGCTGTAAAGAAATGGGAACAAGCATTTGGGATAAGCATCTTCTCTTCCTATCCATACTTAGAACTTACAATACAATCCTAGAATAATGTGTGAGAAAACAACAGTCTGCTCTTCTGAGATTCTGTACTAGATTCTATAGCAAAGTATCTCCCACATCTGAACAGATGTAGCTTTGTTTGCTATGCTAAACAAAACCACACTGTATATAGCAAATATATCAAATAAATATTAAAACTAGACAAGATCAAACTTACTTGTGATTATATTGCAAAATGTTGCCGAAGCGAGGGAGAACTCACACAGACCAATATGATCAATAA
>JAJKFI010000034.1:11643191-11667124 GCA_029204185.1 Lerista edwardsae
TCCCCCAATCCCATAGTCCCCAGCGAAAACCAATCTTTCCACAACACAAAACATCTAGGATGACTCAAGTACCACAATATTCAACATCCTGTTATTGCATACGGCATATGGTAACTTCTGCACCAGTGCAAAGAGATGAATAAAGACAAAGGGATAATTTGGCTTCGTAAAAGTGCTCTAAATTGGAATAAAAGGGGCTATTTGAAAGACTGACTTTATCTTCAAAAGAGCATGTAGTTCATTCCCAATTTCTTTGGAAAAATAAAACAGTCACTTCTTTGTATGGTTGTAAATGCCCATCAGTTCCTCGATTTGCAAAATGGCCCAGCTGAGTCAAAGCAGTAAGTATTTGAGGCATGTACATGAATTGCGTATATACTCAGGACCTCAAAAGAATGATGTTGCTGCAGCAGTCAAGTGGCAGAAAGATTGGTTCCTCCTTTTAAATGACAGGGTAAAAAAATTAGGGAAGAAACGATGCTCAGTTCAGCAATGTCCATTCAGTCTTACTGCTATTGAGCACAGTGGCCCCTGGCAGGATGGTGAGAAAAAACACCACACAATTGATTCAGTGGGACTGACTTCTGAGCAAGCATGTTTAGTACTGAGCTGCAAACTGAGATAAATTTAGGCTGCTTTTCATGATCGCAAAACCTTGCCCCTCTGTAGGCCATGCTGAATGTGCTGCCCTTAAAACAGGGTCACATACCATTCAGAACTGCTTCCCTGATAACTGGGTTAAGAGGCACCTTTTAGGAAGTGGTTCTCTTATATTGAGGATAATAACTGTCCCTGTTCAGTCCAGCACCATGTCTTTTCTGGTGACCAATTGCTGGTGTCTGTTCTGCATCCTTTTTTTAGATTGTGAGCCACTTTGGGACAAGGAAATGTCTTTTCACTTATTCTGCTATGTAATCCTCTTTGTGATTTTTTAGAAAAGTAACATAAGTATTAATAATATCAATAATAATAATAATAAGGTGGTGTGTTAAAAGCAAACAGCAACTTTATTTGGCTACATTTAAGACAAAACATTTTTTATTATTTTGATTGTACTGTTCTGTTTGTAGGTTTCTCTCACCCTTGAAAATGTTGAACACATTTCTGGCTTACCTCAATTATTGTATGCTGCTAAGATTGTCACAGAGCTAAGAGCTAGTTTTATTTATTTTATCCCATTCTCTTGAGATTTGGCACAGAATGCCTAGGTTAGAGCCTTCACCACCCCTCCAAATTTGGAACAGATCCATTAAGAAATGGTGGATATGCAACACTTTAAAATCTTTCTTACAGCGCAATCCTGCACTGCCCGTTGTGCCTACGCTATGTCATAGCATCAACACGATGGCCCTAGCATTGAGGCAGGAGCGCCGATCGGCACTCCCGCATCGGCGCTACAGCAGCAGGACTGGCACTGCAGGCAGCGCCGGTTCTGCTGCGCCAGCGCTGAGCCTTTCTTGAGCTGACCGAAGCTGGTCGGCGTGAGGGAGGCTCCCCGCAGAAGCAGCAGGGGGGGATTGGTGGAAGGGAGGGAGGCGGGGCGGGACTTGGGCAGGACCTGGGCGGGTTTGGGAGGTGGCCGTAAGACCGCGGCGATTCAGACCGCTCAGTCTCCTCGGATCTACACCCGCTCTTTAGTGGGCGTAGATCCAAGGAACACATCGGGGAGGCTCCAGCCTCTCCTAAGCAGCACTGGATATGGCGCTGGCCCGTCAGCCTCGCCAGTCAGGGGCTGCTTAGGATTGCACCCTTAATTATTGCTCCCAACCTAAGTAATATTTTCAACATAGATTTGCTACATCCATATTATGTCCTCAATCATCATTTCTCACGGAAAAAGAAAAGCATAGAGACCAGATGAGAATGCTCATAAAAGGAGGTGGTTTAAACTGGAAAATGGCAAGTACAGGTCTGGTGGAGGGAGGAAAGGTGTGCCCCTTTGCTTTTGTCTCTTCACCCTGGGATTTAAATCCTTTCCTTGGAACGATGAAAAGGAGGCTAAAATCCCTAAGATTTCAGGTTAACTCCCTATCTACTACTAAAGCCAGAACTAGATGCCATGGGAGACACATGGTTGCTTCTGCAGCTGCAAACAGTTGGCTTGCACCTCCTCCTCTCTAGTCTAGCAGTTCTCAAACTGTGGATCACCACTAGGTGAATTGTGAGCCAATTTCAGGTGGGTCCCTATTCATTCCAATGTGTATTTTATTTTTAATATATTAAACTTGATGCTGCTGTAGGAAGTGACTGCATTTGGGAGTGATTATATATATACACACACACACATACATACAGGCTACTAGGTATATGCTTTTACAATGATAGTCAATGGGGCTTACTCCTGAGTAAGTGTGGATAGGATTGAAGCCTTTGGGATGTTTGGGGAATTTTTTTAAAAAAGACCAGCAACAGCTTTGGAGGGTTAGCACAGTTCTTTATTTTAAATGTTTACAACTTATAAACTTTTAATTTACATAACTTGATTTGATTTTTGTCATATGGGAAGTGTTAAAATATTCCTCCTTGATTATGTCATTTCCGGCCATGACATAACTTCTCAGTTAATGACACCACTTTGAAGTAGGAGGAAATCCAGCCAATAAAGTAATTTCTCCAGGCCCCTGTCTCTTATGGACCGTCAATTTGAGGTTTTGTTTCCCCGATGTGCATTCCTATCCTGTTTGCGTCCTAAGAATCAATGCTGTTCCAAGCCCAACTCCCTCGATCCCGGCCGGCCCAGGATCCCCTTACTGTGGCTTACCAAGAAACCGTTGACTAAAAAGAATGCCAGCTGGACACTGATGTTGCAGAAAGAGAAATACATTTTACTCATGTGTAGGACATTAGCAAAATGGACACACATTACAATGCCTCCATGAGACCACAGAACTTGTGCCCCTTGTACATCTGGGCTTGGTCAGTTATACATTTGAACATGCAAATGTGGAATTGGAACATTGGCAACTTGCTATTGGCCAACTTTAGTGATATGAGACATCTGATTGGTAGTCTTTCCTTGCTGCCGCTCCCCCTCCCCTCTGCTGCTCCCCCTCCCCTCTAGTGTGACCCCACGAAGGGTCAAGGAGATGCAGACATAGGTACATTTAGATTACAATAGATTGGCACACAAAAGCAGACATTTCACAAGCGCTTGACACAATTGATTGCTTGAGACACAGTTATCAATGTGGTAAGTACTTACAGGAAGACACAAACTTTAAGAGTTAGAATTTTCCCCTCCCCACCTTGATCTAATCACCTGGATACTTGGAAGTGGTTTGCATCTGAATGATAAGACTGCTGTTTTAACTCTGGTGGGAAACCAGTGGCTTAGTCCAAAAAAAGGACTTTTTCAGGTTAGTTTAGCTCCCCGGCAGATTAGAATAGATTTAGGCTAAAATGGTTCTCATAATGCTCCCTTTGTCAGACATCAGATTTGCATTACAAGACCTTGAGGAATTAGCACACCTTGTGCTAATCTCCCGAGGCTCACCTTTTGTGACCTCTGCAGGGGAGCAGCTTCCAGGATGCAATTCAAAATGGAGTCAGACCTGTACACGTCTGTTCCTATCAAATCCTGGTCTTACCTCTTTTCCTTTCCAGGTCCTGTATTGTGCATCTGGTTGCACCTCCATCTGACTAGCATGAGCATGGCAATCACCATATTACCTATAGGCCAAAATAACCACAATGGGGTAACAGTTTGAGTCAGCAAGTGTTTTCTCACCAAGAGTTAAAGCTTCTACTGTTGCCAGGACTTCTATTGCTCTACTCTGGTTATTGTGCTACATTTCAAGGGTGATGTTCTGTAGTTCTTCAATGGTTTAGGCTTGCATTGTTAGGTGAAAGGAGCTTGGTGGTTTCAGCATGGCTGGGTAGCCAGGAGGGAAACTTGATGGTTTCAGCATGGCTGGAGCCAGGAAAAAGCATGGTGGTCTTGGCGAGGCTGGGGAGCCAGGAAGGAGCGTGATGGTTTCTGGGAGAATCACTGGGGGGAGGGTCCTCCTACAGCAAATTCCAGTGGGTCCCGGACAGATTGACATTCTAAAAAGTAGGTCCCAGTGCTAAAAGGTTTGAGAATAACTGCTGTAGTCATACCTAGTAATACAAAAAGGTGGTATGACATCATTGTACTGCAAGTTTCCTGCCCTGACAACCACCAACCAGTGAGGTCAAGAAAAGGTGGGGAACTCACAGCATAGTGATGCCATACATCATGCATTTTCTATTGCTGGCTCTGGGGGAGTGAGGAAACAAGAAAATTAGATGATGTCTGGCTACTATTTTCAGTGGCAGCCCTGTGTCTCCTGTAATGTCTAGCTGAGGCCAAAGAATGCAGTCATCCTCCTCAGTGCTTGTGTGAAGTCTGGCAAAAAGGCTACACACCTCCCATGCCGAGACCATTCCTGAACCTGTTACACTGTGATCCTAACCATGGGTAGTTGCAATCCCACTGATTTCAGCATGCAAGTCCCCCTGAACTCAACAGGACTTACTTCTCATGAGGCATGCATAGGCTTGCATTGTTAATCCATTTAACTTAATGAGCCTCATTTCTAATTGAAATAGTATTAGACTCAAACTAACAGCAGCAAGGGTTTACTGCCATATTCTCCCCCCATTCCAATCTTAACCTCCCTAACATCTAGTCCAAGCAAATGCTCTGTGTAACTCATAAATCGGCATATCACATTTTAACATTGATGGCTTCTAACAAAAGCATTTCTCTATGCTTGTTAATAGCTATGTAGCTCGCACAGAACCAAGTAGAACCATTTGCATAGGCTAGGGCTTTCCCCCAGGGCAAGGGAATCAATGTCCCCTTACTTTGAGGAGACCTCCAGCATGCAAAATTCCCCTGCAAAATGCAATACAGCCCGTGCTGGCCCTGTTGCAGCACTGCATGGGCATTTGCACTAGATTGGGTTGTAAAAATACAAACAAACAAAAAGACTATCCAAGAGGCATAAATAGGGATGTTTATTTTTGTTAAAAACACATAAAACCACAAAACCATCTTTTAAAATATCCAAATAAAAACACAAGACACCGCATTTTGGTGTTTAAGATATTTTTCAGAAATTAAAATAGATTACTTTTCCATTTAGAAATAATACTGTGGTTGCATCTGCTATCACTGTTTCACCTATATCACCTACCTAGTATACTTTAAAAGTATTTAAAATTACTAAAAATGAGAACATGGAATGATAACTGAATAAAAACACATATTACTGCTTTCTGCCTTTCAAATCACAAAATCTAAGAAAAAAATAACACCATTTTTAAATACCCCAGGCATAAATATCATGTTCCCTGTCTCTTAAAGGGACCAGAGAAAGCAACAAAACTAATGTTGTGTGCCATTCTATTCAGAGATATTTTATAATTCCATTTCCCAGTGCTAATTCCAACCTAACTCCCTAGAGTACTTGTGTACTGCCAATGCATTGAAGTGCAGTTATGGAACAAAAGAGCAATCATTTAAGAAGTTATAATACGATCTATTATCTTCAGATCATTCACCATATGGCTGGATGAATCCATACAGTAGTGATTAGCAGTACAGTAGTGATTGTACTATGTCGTTTTATAAGTGACAACTTCTCCTGATTTTGCTGCATTAGAAACTTCTTGTTTTCCATATTTCCAGTTTTCATTTCATTGCTTTGAAATGCTGCAGCAGGCTCCCTCAGGACATGCCCACCACATTGCAGCTTACAATGGATGAAATTAGCAAAGTTATGGTGTTATACACTATAAGAAAAATGGCAAATACCCGCAAAGGAGGCACAGGATAATTGTGCCTGTGGGTAGAGCAGTTCTCAAACTGTGGGTCGCAACCCCCCTATTGGTCGTGATCCCATTTTTTGCTGGTCCCAAAACTGACAAGAAAAATGTTTTGAACCCTATGGAAAATGAAATGGAGCACAGCATGTGTGCATTTACTCATGAGTAGGTAAACAAGCCTCAGCTCTTATCCAAGGCCAGTCAAAGGGACTCCAGAAGATGGTTCCCCCCCCCCGCCATCATAGCAAAAAGGATAAAAACAGAGGCTTCAGTGAGTGTAAAATGAAATTTTTTAGTCTTCTAAAGCTAGACGCATCCTAGAGTATCGTTTTAAAGAGTGGACCCTAGTGCTAAATGTTTGGGAGCCACTGGTTTATATTATATTAACAGATGAGACAAGTATAGAAAAAAAGAGAAAAAATGTGTATATTATTTATTTAGACAATTTATGCCCCATGCTCTCTCCAATAGGGGCACTCTTTTAGCCACTACAGTTCTGTAGAACCTCCAGGTTCCATCTTGTGTCTTTGCTGTTAATCTTGCATTAAACTGCTGAAAAAGTTCCCCCGGCGATTTGGGGTGCAATGCCATCAATACGTGGATTATTTCTGCCTCCCTCTTCTTTCTGCCTGCCTCCAGCAAATCAGTGGAGGAGACAGATATAAAAACATAATCCATTGCAAACTGCAATGTAATGAACATGATCTAAGGGAAAGTTGTATGCTACTGTTTACCTTTCAAAAGCAAAAAGCAATTTCTGAAAAACCAGAAATTTGCACAACTCATATTTTATTCAAATAAACAAGCGTTGGAATCTTATAGCACGATAGCTGTGAAACTCATGCTGCAGATCTGTTTAATTCCACAAAGACAAATCCCCAAGCCAAGCCAAAAGTACAACAGGGAAACCTGGATACACATGACTTTTTGTGCCATAGGGAATGAACAAAAGCAACAGGAGGAAAGGGCAAAGGAGGATACATAGGACTGGATTGTTGCTGGTACAGCAGCTGTGAAATCAGAGTAATTTGGAATGTCTGTTCCCACTTAAACATGATACAAGAATACTTGTGAAAATAAATTCTTTCTTAAAGCTGTAGAATATGAACCACAAAAAAGTTCAAGTAGTATCTGTTTCAAAATGTTGTCAGTGTAAGCCCTATGCAAACATTACATTATATAACAAAATGTGAACAATTTTGTGTTTAGCTGAATATGTCTTTATTAATTTTGCTGCGAGGATTTTAAAAATGCTGCTTTTTTGGCATAGCATCAATAGTTTAGCCACAATTTATGCTGTGCAGTTGTATAATATGATGTGTATTACAATATGTTAGGCAATCGGATAGCTAAAAAACACAAAATTTAAGATAACCAGAAAAGATATCTATAAATGCTTTGATATACAAAAGCAAACAAAAAAACCAAACAAACCCTAAGATTACCATTGGAATCAAGGACTCTGAATTGTATAAGGAACATTAAAAATTCAACATATCTTTTGTGTGTGTTACACAGTGTTATCACTACACCGTGTAGTTGAGGGGAGTCCATGAGTACAGCCTGCCCATTTGCTGACATGCTCTTGAAACTCTGCCACCTCCAAACATTGGTATATAGTTTGTAACTGGAGAGTTAAATCAGCCTCAACTCCGTAACAACCTCCCAGTACCAGTAGAAACCGATGTTCTGTTAGTGAGTGTTCTGTTAGTGAGTACATGGAGAATGGCAATTTTGAGGCACACAGAATAGAATTAAAACAGTGGCTGTTTTGAAAGCATAGCAATATGTAACATTTGTTGGTTCCACACTTTACTCTTTTTTTTTTTTTTTTGCCATTTTACAACATTTGCAGCAGCTAATATTATGGACTCATGGACAGCTTGCAGTGTAGATAAGTGCATATGTGGATTTCCTGTGACAAAATGAATTCTCATCCGCATCCCTTTAGGACAGCTCTTTATTTTTAAAGAATTATATCCTGCTTTTCCTCAGGATACTTGAAAAGGCTAATCATCAGATGCAGAAATACTCAAAGAGGCTAATTGTCAAATTGAAAAATACCAATAAAAATTGAGCAAAACCCCCAAAACTACAAAAGCATTGAGCCTCCAATGATGACTGAACACAAAAGAAGGCCAGCAAGTCCTGAAGCACACAGTTGCTGCACAGGCAAGAGTGCGTCAATGAAGCAGTCACCTGAATACTGTGTCTCTTTGACATCACTGCTAGGTGCTGATTAGGTGAGTAGCATAGGCAAGACTGGGGGAAGCAAGGAGACTGCAGTACTGGTATTTGCCAGGGGAGAGGTTGGATTGGTGGTACCAGCCAGAGGGTGCTGGGGAGGCAGAAGAGGGTGGGTGTCACGAGCAAGAGGAAGGAGCAGGAAGGTCTACAGCAGTGAGTGGGGAGACAAGATGGGGTAGACAGAATGGATAGAAGCCCAGGACAGGGGAGGAGGATGCCAGCAAGTGCAAAGGATGGATCAACAAATCGAGAGCAGGAGGAATAGAAGTGAAGACCAAGCAGGCAGGGATGAGCAGAGATGAAGCCAGGTCAAGGAGGTAGAAGAGAAGGATTGGGAAGGAACTAGGATGGATAGGGGAGAAAAAAGGCTGAGCCAAGTCCTGGCATCAGGAGACGATGCCAGGGCAATGTGCATTTCCACTCACTACACTACTGGCTGGAAGACCCAGCCATTAGAGACCCCGCCCTGTTCCTGTAGTAGCAGGTGACCTGTGCTCTTCGTAATCGTCAGTAGCAGGTGACCTGTGCTTTGTCCCTTAGAGGGACAAAGAACCTCCACTTAAACAGGACAGGACCAACTGGGGCTGAAGTGAAGAAACCTACCAAGGATGGGAAGGCCCCATCCTCTTCTGTGTTGTGTGAACTATGGCTATGTTATATGAGGCTTCAGAGAGCCTCAATAAATAACGCTTGAGCATCATACCCCCATGATAGACTTGCATAATCCTCTACTCTGCCCAGACTTCACAATGAACTTTGCAACTTGTTTGATGCCAGGATATCTGCCTTGGGGGGGGGGGGAGATGAAGAAGACCCCCCCACATGGCCACAAGGCCTCACTTTATCTTAGAGCAGCTATTTTCAATCTTTTTTGTCTCATGGCACACTGACAAGGTGCTAATATTGACAAGGAACACCATCAGAATTTTGATAACTGACAAGGCACACTGCACTGCCAGCGAGTGGCTCACGTCCCCCATGGTCCTACTAATAAATGATCCTCCCCCAAGCTCCCACAGCACACCTGTGGACCATTTGCAATATACCAATGTGCTGTGTTGCACTAGTTGAAAATCCTTCTCTTAGAGAGTGAGCAAACTATTATTGGGGGAAGTGCGCCTTCAGATAACAAGAATGAAAGGCAAAGAAGCCTTCATAGGTACTAACCAACTCCTTGAATTTTGCTCAGGAATGAACTAGCAAACACTGCAGATGACGATACAACAGAGGTGGGCCTGGTTATGACTTTTTGTGCCAGTCAACATTCTGAACAAGGAAAGTTTCTGAACAGTCTTCATGAGTAGCCCCATATAGAGAGTATTACACTGAGGGCGCACTGAGTATTACACTGAGCAAAGGGACACTCTTTTACCTTGAGGAGGCCTCTGTGACTGCCTCCCAACTGCAAGATAGAGCACATGTGCCATTGCCACAGCTATGTTAGTACTGGAAAGTTATTCAAGATTGTGCCCTAAGGCAACCTTGATATAATTAGTGCAGCTATTCCAAATTTCTTGTTGGCAGAAACTGATGAACAGTATAATTGTGGTCACTTGGCGTTGGGGGTGAGCAGCAATTTTTGTAGAACTTGGCTATGAAGTTTCTGTAATAGTTTGTGAGGCAATTGTTCTGAGATCCAGCCACTTCTGCATGCAGCATGATTAAGTGGCAAGGCACAAAAATGATTAGTCATGAACTGCAAGTCCTGTTTGTAACCTAGTTATTCTCTTGAGCAGAGGTGTCACTAGGGTTTGCATCACCTGGTGTGAAAACTCATTGTGTCACCCCTATTATGGATCTCCTCCCATACCAGACCATACAGAATAAATTAAATATAATACACACAGCCCAAATGCAGTGATCTCTGGCATCACTGCCACTGATTGGTAGCACCCCTATTAAATATACTGTATTTAATAAATCAGCAGCATGTGGTATGGGGATAGAAGGTGAGGCAGTTGACACTTTCTTCAAAAAGAACTGCTGCACTGCCAAACCTGTGAGTGTGTGAACACATCCCACACACTCAGGAGTGTTTTCCTATACTTACAGTTTTCTTCACACCAAGTGATGTTACTATCCCTTTTTAAAAGAAGGGTGCAGGGAGCATGGGAGACAATGCATAGGGGACATGCCATGGGCAACACAAGTGCTTCACAGACAGATGGATTACCTTGTGCAGGACTGCCTCAAACTCACAATTTTTCCTGGAGCTCTATGGGTAGGGATCCGCCGCTGCCCCCCACCTTCTCCATCTTGTTTGCTTAAGTTGTCCACTGAAGAATAGGCACCAGTCTCCCTAACATACATAGCTCCAATCAGGTGCTGTTAACCTGGGAAATGTCTGCTTTATTGTGTTGTGGTAGGCCTTTACTGGAGTAGTCAGGAGACTTTCTAAACAAGAAAGACTTTTAGCTCGATTCTACACATGCTTTGGAAGAACTGACTTACTCCTAGGATTGCAAGTAGAAAGAGTACTGCTTGCACATTTACTGAGAAATAAACAGAGGGGCAGGGTACATACCATGTGTGTGCATACGCGTACAGTGACTTGGATGAAACAGCATTGAACTCAATTATTCTTAGTTCCAAGAAAGGGGGTGCTTGTTTTCAACATTATTGGATCAGAAGATAGGTGAATGATATTAAAAAACAAAAACCCTAAGTGGTGATTTACAAATATAATTGGTAAAGGTATACAATATCTGAGATATCATTCTGGCTACACTGAGGCAATCTTCCAACAAACTGTGAATGGCTATGCACAATAAACACAGCAGTAATGGTAAATCTGACTGCACAGCCTGTGTCTTTAGGTAATTACATGCTTCAGAATGTCTGCCAAGATTCATGGATTAAATGTAATGTGTATTTGGTCCTAAGTGACAATAAATAGAAAGACTGATGCTAATAATTATCATGCAAAGACTACACTAATAGTCCAGTATGATCAGAGTTGATTTCTATGGGAGTAAATTATTGTTCCTCTGTTAGCTTATATTCTCTCTCCTGTCTTTGAAATGTAGTGGCCATTAGAGTTTGGAGAAAGCAATGCCTGAATATATATAGAGAAAAACCAAACTGAGACTCAGGGTGCAATCCTAAACTGAGTTAGGCAAGCATAAGCTAAGCCAGCAAAGTTTGGCCAGCACAAGGGCCACCCTAAAGTATGTTTGAACCACTCTCGGAGTCAGCAAGGCCAACACACAGACATGAGCCATCCTCCCTGATTCCGAGAGTAGTCCAAACATGTTTTATGGTGGCCCTTGTGCTGGCCAAACTTTGCTGGCTTAGTTTATGCTCACCTAATTGCAGTTTAGGATTGCACTCAGAGTTTGAGAGCCCCTTTTTGTTAAAAAAAAATTATTAGAGAAAAAAATGGGGTTCATGGTCCGCTTTCCCATGTAAGCCACCCTGAGTGTATGAGAAAAGCAGTATATAAATACTGTAATAAATAATTAAATAGAGTACTAATAAGACTTAAATCCAAACCTACTGTACTTTCCAGCACTGACATAGCTGTACCAATGGGGCATGTGCTGCATCCTGCAGTTGGGGGGCAGTCATGAGGGTCTCCTCAGTGCAAGGGAATGCTTGCTCCAAGGGAAACACTTCTCCTGGTTCTAGAAAGTTCATTAGGATTTCTCCATAAGGGAGTTATTATTTAAAGATGCCAACTATTAGAAACTCAGCTACACTTGGAGTTGTAGGACTGGCCCATCCATGAGGCCAACTAAAGCAGTCACCTTAAGGAGGAGCCTCCCATTTCTGTCCACCTATTTGCCTCCACTGTTCATCTCTTTCTACTACCTGGATTGGAAAAGGAAGAGAGGGGCAGAAAAGGAGGAGAAATTTGGAGGGGAGGAGTGTGCTGAGCTGAAACATTGGAGAATAGGAGAGAGGAGGCTGGCACATCATCAGGTGGGGGGACACACAACTTTTGACATCACACTTCATATGCCAGGAAGTCTTGGGCTGGTCTGCAGAGTGGGCTCAGTGGTGCAATTTGAGCATAAGTGGCCAAGTATGTTCAGAAGCAGCTTTACTAAGTATGTTCAGCCAGTTTATAACACATGACCAAAATGTAGCACGGACACGGTAATTGATAAAGAGGGAAATGATGGCAAATGATACTGTTTCCAACTCACTTTTAAAGTGACAAGTGAGGCTGATATTGTAACTTAGGCTGTATCTATGTGACCAACTGCTCCCAATGGAGCGTGCATAGGCAAAATTCCTAGTGGACTAAGCCTTAAGTGAATAAACAAAAGGCCAATCTCAAATGTTTTGCTAATGTTTTGGGATTTCATTTCATCCCAAATGAAAACTGTAGTGATGGGTAATAGAAATATATATTTTAACAGAGGGATGAGACATGCTTCCCCTTATTGCTGTGTAGAAAACTCATTAGTGCCATCTTCATTATGGAGCTGGGCAATTTAAGAGGAGGTCAGCTCATGACACTTCTGGGCCAGAGATCACTGCCTCCCCTGGAGAATTCAACAGACTCCCAGAATACTAAAGTTGGTAATCCCAACTGTACAATGCATTAAATTGTCTGGATAGGATCTTTGGACCAAATCAGATCTGCAAAATTCAGTCCAGATACTTAGCTTTTCATATTGACTCACAGCTGCAATCCTGTAAATATCCTTCTCATAGACAAAATAATTCAATCATAAAATGCCTTCCAAGCTCATTGTTCTGTTGTGAAGTAGAGTCATAAATGGAGATTGAAGCTGCATGTACTCTGCTCCCAAAAACATTAAATTTCACACCCAGGCAACATGGATGTGAAACCACTGTCAGCAATGGTTTCATTTGCTGACAGTGGTTTCAGCACCATAAAAAGCTGAAAAGATTTAAGTTACTTAAGTATTTAAATTTTGCTAGTCCTGAAAGGCTAGGAGCCACACTGGTCATTAAAGCAATTACCCGCTCCCTCCATACTGGAATTATTTTAGGCACCCCTCTGGCTTCTGAAATTTCAGCAAGAATTACCCACTGCACATATTCAAATATATCTTCATAGCCATCATTGCCAGAAACTTGCTGTTTAAATAAATAATGATGATGATGATGAAAGCTTAATTCTGCTTCCTAAGCATCTCTACATTCAACAGCATGTTGTTCTTCCACTATAATAGTAGGATACTCCCAGATGTTACTGATATTTGTTATTGCCAAGCTATTCTTCATAGCTAAATAAAAAACAAAACTTTTAACTGAGCTTTTCAAGAAAGGGCTTGCATCACAGAATAAATCACCATCCCCAGTTGCCTTTTTAACAGTATGTCAAAGTCATAGTTTGCTCAACAAATTGAAATACTGTTCATCGGGAGGGTAGGTTTCCGTTAATACCTTGAAGCAATTGTACAGTTACATACTGTTTTTGCTGACAGTGGTTACATTGGCTAATACAGTAAAATCTACGGATACGAGCTAGAATTGTCTGTAGTCTGGCTCTGCAGTAAAAAAGCATGACTAAAGAGAAAGAATCTTGAACTTGATGATTTCCCTCAATTAAAAGCGCACCTGGCACACGACTTGGGAGGCCAAAATACAGTGGAAAACTGAAGGGAGATTTTGGACAACCTCTGCCAAAAGCATTTAATGTGTGCCCAAGCCTCAACTCTACTGCAGGCTGAGAAACAACTCCAAGCTTAACTATGCTAAAAACCATTTAATCACCTGAGCCAAAGCCAAATTCCACTCATAATGCAAGGGTAGAACCAAATACAAAAGTTTAGTGTTCTAGTACCAAATAAGGCAGGATCTTAAATTGCCACAAGTCGCTATAAATTTACATGCCCAAAGGATCTCACCCCTTTCACAGAAGTTCAGCAACTCTTCCGGTTGTAGATAATCGGCTGTGGAAATACATTTAGCAAAACTATTCTTGACCACAGTTAGGAAGCAATTCTATTTTGCCACTGGCTTTCAACATGGAGTTGAAAAAGCTAAATCTATAGCATATGATATTCTATGGCTAGATGAGCTGGCTTCTAAAGCCCGAGGTCACTTATATGAGTTCTTCACATCATCCTGGATAAAGAAATTCACACATAACATTTAAATAACTGAACATTTCCACTCACACACTTTTAAATCCACCAACATTCCATAAATGAAAATAGGGACATTTCTTGTTCTCACATCAAGAATCACTGCCCTAGCCCTGTCTACTCACTGCACATTGCTGAATATTTTTCTCCACATGCTACACACTGTCTATTCTGCACTAACCTGTTTCATGGTTTCTGAAACTGGTGTTAATAAACTAAAGGCCAACTTTAAATGTGCAACATGGCCTTGAAGGAGACAAATTATCTTTCTTTATAGCAAGCAGTGAAATCTGAAAAAACTGAGGTGGGAGTAAAGAGGTTAGTACTCCACTATGGGTTTGATCAGAAGTACCAGCCACACACCTCTCAGCACAGCGTTGCATTTGATGACTCAGAAGTTTGGCAATGATGTCATTGGAGGATGCATCAGATTGCCACCTAGCTGCAACAGGGGTCTGTGCATAACAGTGTGCCACATCCCTTAGAGCAGTGGTTTCCAACTCTTCCATGAAGATTGGGACCACTGTATTTGTGGTGGGGCAACAGCACTTCCAAAAATTGGAAGTTGGTTGTGACCACGTCAGGAAGCCGTTCTGAGGCATGGGAGGCCAGCAAGGGGAGTTGTAGGCCCCACACACCCTTCGGAGGGCTGGCACTTCCCCCAGGTATGTGAAGGACCCTTTTTTTGCGGTGGCAGCATGATTGTGGATGAGCTATTGCTGCCATCACCTACATCACATTAAGGGGTAGAAACTGGTTCCCACTGCTTCGGTGGGTTGCAACTCCCAGGTTGGGAATCATTCCTTTAGTGGACACAGCGGTTTTGAACCTAGTTGCAGGCCCCCCCTGTGTGTGATTTATAGTTTCTAAAAACCTTCCATTGGCTTTCAATTGATGTGTTGCTGTTTTAAACCAAAGATTTAAAACATGGGACGGTCATATCTACTGCCACCTAAGGTCTACTCCCGCCTCAGTCAGTCCTGAGGATGGGATGAGATGGCTTTGCTAGTTCAGATGTGCACAAATACATGTGTAACTATACATGTCAAGGGAATGCTTCTGTTTCATCTTTCTACCCCTAATAGTCAACTATCATGCTTATAATCAAAGGGCAGCCCAATCCTATGTTGCGCTGAAGCAGGCAGGCCACCAGGAGCCTCCCCAGTGCAAGTCATATTCTTGCACTTGCACCAGAGGAGGTGCCAGTCTCCCCAATGTGCTCCATGGATATGCCAATGTGCTCAATAGCAGGCGCAGCTCCTAGGTGGCTGTGCAGCCAGAATCAGGGCCACACAGCACAGGAACAGGGCCTTGGATGCATCCCAAGCCCACCCCCCTCCCCAAGCCGGCACACCCACTGGCACACCTACCCCCGCCCAGTTCCACCCACCCACCTGCCCACCCAGAACCGCTCCTGCATAGCTGAGTTCGGCTAGTGCAAGGGGGGGGCTCTCTGCCCGCTCTCCCAGGCCAGTGCTACAGCTAGTGTCGGACTGGAAGCCATAGCACCGATGTGGGGGTGCCGGTCAGTGCCTCTGAATCGGCGCCAAGGACATAGGGTGGACACAACCACATTGCACCGGTGCTACGTCCTGTAGGATTGTGCCCTGAATAACTGAAAGAAGCTGTGCTTGATAGGGTAGCGTAGACAGCTCTTGCCTATAAAGTCGCCAAGAGTTGGACACAACTGAATGGATAAAGCAACAACACTTGGTACACTGTCTCAGGCACCAGGGGGTCTGGTGCACAATACTGAAGACGGCAACTATCTACCCTCCATCTGGTTTACATTCCAGAGCAATGGTTCCCCAAATTCTACTCTGACATTGGGAACCTTGCGAGTCTTTGGGGGAAGGGCAGCAGCATGATCTCCACAATAGTGCTGCTGCCAAGTAGGACGGTGGTTTTTTTTAAACTTACCTGAGAGTTACTATGGCTCTTCAGACGATCTGGGGAGCCTGCAACCCCCACTGCAGCCCTTTTTGAGGCTAGAAGAATTTTAGGGGGAAAAAATCACTCCCTGCTTCAGGCTGAAAACCGTGTTTTTTTCCCCTTTTCACATTTCCAAGCCTCTGGGATGGCTGCAGAGGGGGTTAAAGGCTCCCCAGACCCTCCAGAGAGCCATACCGACCCTCAGTTAAGTTAAAAAAAACTGCCCAGAGGCAGGATTGTGGGGATCATGCTGCTGTCAATTTCTGGGCTGTTCACCTTAACGGGAAATCACCCTTTTCCTGTTCCCCAGCTCAGTGGTCTTTGGCTCACCAAGAACGGAAGGATGGCCTGGGGTCTCACTGGTCTTCCAGGCTTGTCAGCATGCAGTTCCCAGGACTGCTATGCTTCTCACGGCTAGCATTCGGGCCAGAAGCATGGGCACAGGCTGGGAGCATCAGGGCCAGATACATCTGATGGTCAGAAGAAGCAGTCACGACACCACCACCCCACAAAGAGGCATCATGACCCTCAGGTTGAAGATCACTGCTCTAAAACAAGAGTGTGGTGACTTTTGAAAAGGCAATTTCCAACATCTCCTCAAACAGCTAAGGAAAGGGACAGAAGCAATTGTTCAGCAGAAAAAGTTACCAAAAAACACAGCCTGTGAAATAGGGAGACTATACACTTGCTGAATCAATGAAGAAAAACATGCCCTGTTTTGTATCATAAAGGAAGCTCTCTCAACCACTCCCTCCCTCCCTCAACCACTTGAACAGATTGATTCTCAGATGCCTGTGTCATGGAAGCAATTTGCAAGACTGCCTTTTAGAGAGGGCAAGGGAGGCAATCATTCTCCATCACCCCTGTGTTTCAGATCCCATCTGATTATTCCTCAGAACCACTGCTATCTGTGGCCAGCTGACTGGTACTACATACGGAGTGATCATACTTTATAATAAGAAGCAATGAAATTTTTTAAACCATGGGAATGCATGCAAAAAGCACACATCCTTTCACAAAAAAGAGGGAGGTGCCTGGTGCTGTTGACCTTGTTACAGTTATTATCACAATGTATAAAAATTAAAGATAAACTCTGCTTCCTTGCCCCCATGCAAAGTAGGTGCAAGAGCTGGACTCTTGCTTTGGTGCCTCCTGCCACCAAAGCTGGACTGCTTCTAAAAGCACCAGTCTTCCTTGTAAGCTGTGTGGTCATGCAGCTGGAATTGTAGCTTGGCGCACTGCCCACAACTCCATGACTGTGCATAATGTCATTATAGAGCACTCCAGATGTGACAGCTGTGCCCATGCAGCCTCTGCAAAGTCAGGAAAGAATAGAGGGAACATTGAATAGCACCTCTAGGTTGTGAACCTGGTCTTTCAAGAATCTAACCTAGAACAAGCAGCATGCTTTCTCAGGCCAGCATCTGTGTATCTATATGACCAGGACTGAGCTTCAGGTTAATGGGTGTCATCTAGTCCATTACCAATCTCAAACTTCAGTTCAGCACATCAATAGCAGCACCTGAATTACATAAAAGGAGAAGTAGTGCTATCAGCATACCGATGGCACCACACTCTAAATCCCTGTATGATGTCACCCAGCAGTTTAATATAGATCTTAAACAGCATGGGGAACAAAGCAGAATTCTATAGAACAGAATAGCATAAATGCCAGAGGGCAGAGCAAGAGGCCCAAGCACCATTCAGAAAATTATTCTGGAATAAACCATTGAAATGGGAATGGAACTACCAAAGCAGTGTTCCAATCACCAACCCATACAATCAGTCCAGTTTAGAAATCACAGTGCCTCATGACACATGGTTTGGGAACCATGGCATAACAAGAAAAATTATGGAATGATGCACACATGTAACCCAGACACAACTTTTGGATCTGTAAGGAAGGTCAGTTGGCCACCTGTCCCTCAGGCCCATCAGCACAGCGGAAGGGCTTCTCCAGCCTCCAAGTTAAAGCTTTCTGCTGGCCTTCTCTCATCCTCAGCCTCTCGGCACCTCAGGCAGCAGCTCTGGGAGAAGCAACAGCCCAGAAAGTGGGTCCCCTTCCTGAATACAGTCAGGCACATCCTCCGGCTCCCTCTAGCCCAAATGACTCCCACCACAAGGGTTCAAAACATAGAAACCTTTATTGCATCAGGTGTCAATTTTCATAAATTCTTTTCAGTTCAGCAATAGAGCACAATGAAACAAATATTACTTCAGCATACACAATAATCCAGCAAAGAAACTAATAAGAAATCTAATCTTGTACTAACAAAACCTTTGGCATGCTGAGTATCTCCAATGAAGCCTAAAAGCTCCCTTGGCCTCAGCCAAGGTTGTCCTCTGCCTTTTTTTGGCCAAGCTCCAATTATAGTGGTTGCCTTGCTCTCATGTGCAAGCCACCACCAATTATGATCTTGCTCATGTAGAACATGGAGGCCTGGCTTGATTAAACCTTTTACACCTGCCAGCCAGGCCTCCAGGTGTTCAATTAACTCCACTCTGACAGGGTCATCCACCATTTTAGGTTACAACTTCCAGTGCTTGGTGGGTTCTGGTTCTTCTGTGGACACAATGGGTCACTCACAAATGCTTTGGGAATCCCTGCCTTACAGTCTATATATATAAAAAGGGTGTGTGTGTGTGTGTGTGCTGCATAGGCTCCGCAACGCCTGGACCGATCGACACCAAACCCGGCACGCAGACACCTTGCGGCCTGGCGACAAACGCTGCGGGGGGTCAGGCCCCCCTTGCACCCCCACAGGGGGCGCAAAGGGGGCCTGAACGTATGTATTTATGCATGTGTGTATACTTCAGCTGATATGTGGTGTCCTGAGGCAATCTATTATGATGTCTTTGCTGATGTCACTCTGATTATGACATGCAGAGTACAACCTGTCCAGCACCTGAAGTCTTTAAAGTGTTGAACAGCTGCTGAACAGAAGTCCTGAGGAAGGGATCTGGGATGTTGGGATCTGGGTGATGCTCCCCACGCTGTTGGAGTCCATGTTCGGGGGCCCCTTAACGTGGGGGGTGAGAAAGGGTGCGAAACAAAATGTCTGCCATGCCCTGCTGGAACGCCTGGAATGATTGGCTGAGCTGATTGGTAATTTTGTGTGTAATAGAATCTTGGGATAAATAACTACCTGGGCAATGCCAGGTACCAAAACGCTAGTCTATATATATATAAAGAAGAGTGTGTGTGTGTGTGTGCCGCATAGGCTCCGCAACGCCTGGACCGATCGACACCAAACTTGGCATGCAGACACCTTGCGGCCTGCCGACAAACGCTGCAGGGGTCAGGCCCCCCTCATGCCCCTGCGGGTAGGGGTACGCGGGGGGGGGGAACTTATGTATGTGTGTGGGTATACTTCAGCTGATATGTGATGTCCTGAGGCAATGATGTCATAATGATGCATTATGACAGATTCTGTATTATGACATGCAGAGTATAACAGTGTTGAAGTGTTGAACAGCTGTAAAGAGGTTTCCCTTTACAGTTAGAAGTGGTATTGATCAGAACCTATAGAGGGCTATGTAGTTTCTGGGGTCACTGGGATGAGCGATGACACTCCCGACGCCGTTGGAGTCCGGGTTTGGCCCCCGTGGCATGGGAGGTGAGAAGGGGTGTGCAACAAAATGTCCGCCATGCCCTGTGGACTGTCAAATCCACAGTTTTTGGGGTCGCTAAGGTGAGTGGTGACAGTCCCGATGACATTAGTTACCCAGGCAATGCCGGTACCAGAACATAGTCTATATAAAGAAGAATGTGTGTGTGTGTGTATCTATGTGTGTATGCATGTGCCGCATAGGCTCCACAATGCCTGGAGCAACGTGTACCAAACTCGGCACGCACATGCCTTGCGGTCTAGTGACACACACTGAGGGGGGCAGGCCCCCCTAGCGCCCCCGGGGGTAGGGGTACGCCGGGATCCCCACATGAAAATGGTCGAAAACGGCTGAAATAGTTGCCGAATCCATAGTTTCCAGGGTCGCTGGGATGAGCGGCGATGCTCCCAACGCCGTTGGAGTCTGGGTTGGGCCACCCCTTGGCATGGGGGGCGAGAAGGGGTGTGAAACAAGACGTCCGCTGTGTCCCGCTGGAACGCCTGGAGTGATTGGCACCAAACCCGGCAGGCGCATGCCTTGCGGCCTGGCGACAAACACTGCGGGGGTCAGGCCCCCCTAGCACCCCCGGGGGTGGGGGTACGCAGTGGTCCCCACGAGAAAATGGTCAAATACGGCCAAAATCGATGCTGAGTCCGTAGTTTCCGGGGTTGCCAGGACAAGCGGCAATGCTCCCGATGCCGTTGGAGTCCGGGTTGGGCCACCCCTTGGCGTGGGGGGCAAGAAGGGGTGTGAAATAAGACGTCCGCCATGTCCCGCTAGAATGCCTGAAGCGATTGGCACGAAACCTGATACGCGCATTCCTCGTGGCCTGGTGACTAACACTGCGGGAGTCAGCCCCCCCTAACGCCCCCGGGGGTGGGGGTACGTGGGGGTCCCTATGTGAAAACGGTTGAAAACGGCCAAAATCGGTGCTGAGTCCGTAGTTTCCGGGGTTGCCGGGACGAGCAGCGACGCTCCCGATGCCGTTGGAGTCCGGGTTCGGGGCCCCCTCAGCATGGGGGGCGAGAAGGGATGCGAAACAAAATGTCCGCCATGCCCTGCTGGAACGCCTGGAGCGATGCGCACCAAACTCAGCACGCACATGCCTTGTGGCCTGGCGACAAACACTGCAGGGGGCAGGCCCCCCTAGTGCCCCTGGGGTGTGGGGGTGTGCAGGGGGCCCTGCGTGAAAATGGCTGAAATCGGCATCGAATCTGTAGTTTCTGGGGTCGCCAGGACGAGCGGCAATGCTCCCGACACTGTTTGAGTCCTGGTTCAACCCCCTCGGCATGGGGGGGCCAGAACGGGTGCAAAACAAAATGTCCACACTGACCCGCTGGAACACCTGGAGCGATTGCCACCAAACTCACCACGTATACGCATTATGGCCTGGCGACAAACACTGCAGGGGCACGACCCCCCTGTCGACCCCAGGGGTGGAGGTACGCGGGGGGCCCACGTGAAAATGGTCGAAATCCACACTTTTCGGGATCGCTTAGCTGATTGGTGACAGTCCCGATGACATTTCTTACCCGGGCAACACCGGGTACCAAAAAGCTAGTATAATACATGTGATGCACTTTGCACACTCAAAAAGTGCTATGCAAATGCTAAGGCTGCAATCCTATTCACACTTACCTGAGCATAAGATTCACTGAACTCAATGGGATTTACTTCTGGGAAGACATGTACGAGATAATGCTGTCAGTATTATTATTCAGTGTTGCTGATGTATTACAAGGTAATTTAAGAAAAAAAAGGTGCTTGGAATAAATGTATTTGGGGAAAACAGCAGAAAGAAGACCAAGGGGAACAAGCAACTGAAAGGTTAGTAATCTAACCTAGAACAAGCAGCATGCTTTCTCAAGCAAACCACCCAGCATTTGTGGGAATGGCAAGGGGAATTACTAATGCAGATCTCTCTGTGCAGTTGAGTTAGGGATATAATAGGCTTACAACCTATTTGTGAGACTGATGGTGCAGTGTACAGTAAGGCATAAGGCAGGAATAGTGTTCAGCTGTTTCACTTCAGAAATACCTTTCAAGTTGAGATGCAATAACAGCATGTTCCAGGACTCTGAAGTTAAGCTACACCCAACATGATTACTTTGCAAATGTGAATTGTACCTTTTTGTTTTTCTCCCCTGAGTGACAGAGCTTCTACAGATGCTCTTAATAGAAATAGAAAGTCGTCATCCCCTCAGAGAAGTTTTTGTAATTAGCAGAACACCCTTGTCTTGCTTCCACCCCAGACTTTTGTAGAAGATAAGCTTGCTCACAGGCAAAACAGGAACAGTACAAAGATAAAGGCTCATTGTGTTAAAGTGACAGCATCTCCCTTGAATTAATTTTTACCCAGTTAAAAAAAATCTCATTTAAAAGTACCAAGAAGTTTAGCTTATCATGTTTACGAAGAAGAAATGTTATACTATTGTTATACTTCTATTATGTTATACTATTATTGAGAAATCTCAAGTCATCCTTCTAAGGGAGAAAACGGTATGCATTTTGGGTGGGGGGGGGAAAACACAGGGCACAATCCTAACCTGGAGTTAGGCCTGCACAGTTAGGCCAGCAAAGTTTGGCTGGCGCATGGGACACCATAAAGTATGTTTGGACCACTCTTGGAATCAGAGAGGCCAGCACACAGACATGTGCCATCCTCCCTGACTCAGAGAGTGGTCCAAACGCCCTTTACGGTGTCCCTTGTGCCAGCCAAACTTTGCTGAACTAACTGTTCCGGCTTAATTCCAGGTTAGGATTGCACCTACAGTTATTTTGGGAGCATGGAAAGCACCACTCATTTTCTTCCTGGGGGATGTTTTCCCAAGCATCACTTCGCTTGAACTCATGTGGCCTGCTGCCACTGAGCTGTGTCTCCTTGCTGTATAAAGAGGCCCAGATCCAATACTCAACAACCTGGCTGATCAGGGATGGAGTTTAGTAGTCGCTGATAGGGGAGAAGAAGAGCCTGGCTCTTGCTGGGTGCCCTTGGAATAGAACATGATGAACAGGGATGGGGGAAAGCAGGACAAATGGCAAAACAGGGATGGGGGAAAGCATGATAAATGGCAAAAGCCAAGCAGAAGGTAGCCTGCCCCCTCTAATTCTACTCCTTTTATTGGAAAACCTAGGGAAAATAACTCAAAATTCTGCTCAAACACTGAGATCGGGCAACCCTGCACTCTACCCACAGCATATACTTTTTAAAATATGATTAACAATAACAAAAATTCTATTAATAGCATCTATAGATTTCCTTTTAAAGGACGAAGGTTTCCCACTTTCATACAGACTAGAAGTTTGCAGCCCAAAGCCTGGGTGGGTGGTTATTTCAAATCAATAGATGAACTTGAGCTTTCCTCATTGTTGCAGCTCATTGCTATGGGCAGTCTTCTTCTTTACCTAGTTCCTATCTCTGTTTTCCTCCTCTCAGGTCTCATCAAGCCTCTACCCTTCTCTTCTGGACCAGTCATTATGGTTCTGGACCAGCCCAAGCCATCAGCTCCTTAAGCCCTCCTCCCTTCTCAGGCCCCTGCCTCCCTCTCTCCTGGGGCCATTACAGTCCTGCCTTTTTTTGGGGGGGGGGTGTCAAGTGGCGTTCATGATTCAGTGATTGGGCTCAAAAACCCAGTGGTTACTGGTTGGTTTGGGATGAATTCCTGCAGCATAAATTCAGCCACAGAATGGAAACATTTCTGTTTCTGTCAACAAAAAGCTACATATACTCCTGGACTCTTCACCCCAGCTCAGTGTCTTTTCTAGTGGCTGTTGCTGATGGTGTTCTGCATTTTTTTTAGATTGTGAGCCCTTTTGGGACAGGGAACCATTTAACTTTATTATTATTTGCCTGTAAACCGCTTTGGGAAATTCATGTTGAAAAGCAATATATACATACTTTTTGATTGATTGATTGTCTTCCCCTTTCCTTCTTCCCCTTTCCTTCATTAGCTACCTAAACCAATAACTCATTCTTCAAATAAAAGGATTTCCAGGTTTTCTGAAGCTTAGGCCCAAGGATTCAGGACGTATAAACTTGTGAGGCCAGAGAACACCACCGGACCAGTCAGACGAACAGTCTGGCTGTGCCTCATGGGAGTCCTGGAAGCCCTAGATTTGCAAAATGGGCTATTAGATTGTGAGCAGGGAGTTAGACAGGGAGGGAGCAATTTGATTTTGTATGTAAACTGCATTGTGAACTTTTGTTGAAAAAAAGTGTTGGTGTTGTTAATAAAATGTTAATATAATAATAATAATAATAATAATAATAATAATAATAATAATAATAAT
>JAJKFI010000034.1:11667134-11767506 GCA_029204185.1 Lerista edwardsae
ATAATAATAATAATAATAATAATAATAATAATAATAATAATAATAATAATAATAATAATAATAGGACCAGATTGTAAAAGCAAAAGCAATCCAAATTAGGAAATGGGTGTTGTGGAACAGAGCCAGAGCAAGCTCCAACTGTGCCCTAGGTGAGGTGGTGATAACAGATGTCACTGTGCCTTCCATGCAGCCTCACCATGCTCCCTGCTTCTGGAATCACTCCATTTCAGAGCGATACGGAGGCGAGGGTGGGCAGGAGGGCCCAGCTCCGGGCAGGTCTTCCCCATTAGTGTGCCCAGCTCCCTAGGCAGTACAATAGGCTCTTCATCATGCCACCTGGGCACTACGCCTCTGATGTGGAATATTCTAGCTTTCTTTCAAGACTTAATGTTTATAAAAAACACTCAGGCAAGATTTTAGGGACTGAAATCACTTAGGTCTAAGTAAACGTTGACCCTTAGATTTAATACTGCAGCTGGTCTAGGTTCAATCACAAATGTGATCAAAGTAATATAGTATTTCGGTTCCCAGAGTATATACCTGCCCTCTTCAATCTGTCAAAAGCATTACTTTGCCTTTCTGGAGAAATAAGGAGGTCCATATATTGGGAGTCTTGGCAACATCTTAATGTCATACTAAGCATGGTTTCCTGCACTGTTGCTGTCTCCCATATATGGAAGTTGGCTGATGGCTTGGAAATCCCTTGTGGGTTCCTGTTTAAATTCCAAAGTCACTGTTACAGTTCAGCTGATATAAATCAAATACAGTACAAAGGGAAAAGACAGGAGGCACATACTTCACTAGCTTTCTCAGAAGAAAAAACATTTTGCTGCAGGCCTATGCTCTGTGTATATGTGTGCACATGCACTGCCCTGTTACCCTTCATTTACGGTCATTGCGTGGTTCATTTCTTGCTATTCTTCAATTAAACCCGACACTCCCACTCAGCTCCATTTCCACTGATCCACTCAGCTCTTTATCCTGCATGTAGGACCTGCTCTGATCTATTCATGGGAATTCCAGTCTCCACCTCAAAGTGTAGCACACCAAGAACAAGTGTCCTTGACTAGCCTACTAAATGTGGATGTATTAAAATTGCAAAGGAGCATTACAAAATGAGATTCTCCTGCAGCCTGAAGTGGTACAGTCCTTTCTACTATCTCAAACCTTGACTATCTCATTCTGCTGCATATTTGGACCAGACAAACATTACATAGATAATGGAATGAAAGTTAGTAAGATGGAAGTAAAAAGGAGGAGGAGAAACCAACCAGAAAGCCAGTCACTGAATAACTAAATAAATATATATGAGGAGATAGACATTCTTTCTCTAGCACCAGTCCAATTCATAAACACTGCACCTGCTTTTAAGTTAGCATACCTTGAGAGAGCTGATCATCAATTTCCTGAATCATGTTTGTTTCAGCCATTAGGATTTATCCACAGAGGAGTCCATGTCATATATAAATCCCAGGGTGTACTGATGGGTGAGCTCTCCCAAATCAAAAACAGAAAAGCTTATTTCCAAACCAAATACCTTTGACATCCATGAACTGAACGAAGAGTTTATAGTCCAAAGAATAATGAGATATTGAATAATCAGAGAATATATGAATATACCACCCAAAAGAGATCCAGAACAACTAAAATATTTTAATCAAATTAATTGCATTTGCTAATTTCCTTTTAAATACAGGCACCTGAAAATTGAAACCATGGATATTAGGGATGCCTTGTAAAAGATAGGGAAACATCTGTGGTTTTGTTGCAACAAGGTAAAAAAAATAAATTTATTTAATGTTCTACTATCTTTTTTATGTTCCCCTATCCCCTATAAGATTAAGATTCCCCTATAAGATTCCCCTATAAGATTAATGTAATCTTATTCCCTATCCCAGTATCCATTATATCCGTGGATACCTAATCAGTGTATACCGGGGCATGCCTGTAAAAGCATTCCTCCCTGCTTTACCCCACAATCATCTATATGTGCTATAGGTATAAATGCTATGTATGAATAAATGTAATATCCTTTCTTGTTTTGCAATTAAAGTGAACCACCTGCTGCATAACTGTCTATTTCTTTAAAATAAGTTCCGTAAGGCCCACATTTCTGCCATGAATTGTGTTACCAGTTGGGCCACTAATGGCGACAGTGCCATTCTGATTTCAATGAGAAGCTATCCTCTTCCCCCCAATAAACTCTGTGTACTTAAGAAAATGAAAGATTCACTGATTCAGATAGGCATCCCTCTTCCCGCAGCTCATTCACTCAGCAACTTTTCTTTATTAGCTTCCCTAACCTACTTGCAGCAAGAATAAGTGCATAAGTTCTGCCTTAGCACTCAGGCCAATCCTGTGGCAGTAAGCCAGGCAGAGGCGGGCCGGGCCGGGAGCGCGCCCCATGGCAAGGCGACAAAACTGTGCCCCCGGCACGTCGCCCCGCCCTGAGCGTCTCCCCGCCATGCCTCCCTGCTCCCGGAAGAGCTCAATTTTGGAGTGTTTGAGGCACAAGGGAGGGCGGGCGGGCGGGCGGGCGGGCCAAAAGGCACCCAGGCTCCGCGCAGTGGCATGCGGACTCCGTGCAATGGTGCCCCCCCACCAGGCACCCATGCGGCTTGCCATCCGTGCACCCCCCTGGATCCGTGACTGAAGCCAGGCCCCACAAAACTGCTAGGCCCTGACCTGCTAGGGTGTCAGACTTCTGAGTAATCAGGTTTCATGGTCTACAGGGCCTACTGGTTGTCAGGCAAAGCACCCAATGGCAAATAGCCCACAACAGGCACCTGTTAGGCATAGGCACCTTTTCCAAAACAAGCAAAAGGTAAAGTTCTAGACTAGAAACATGTAGCTTCATCCAAGGCAGAAAAGGGGGTTAGGAAAGAGCTTCTCTCATACAGATCGCTCATACATAGGAGCGGGTTCTGAGACTAGGGATTAATAGTGCCTGACAAAAAGGGTTAACCAAAAAGGGTTAACTGACAGAGTACAGTACAGTACAGTACAGTACAGTATAGTACTCAGCAGAGTAGGCACCAGGTTGCTGGGGATGGAGTAGAAGTATGGATTAGAGTGGTGGGCTAGAATGTATCTGATGCTCTAGCCCACCACTCTCCTCCATACTTATTTCTTTCCTAAAGGAGAAGCAGGACAGAATTGAAGTGTGGGAAAAAGAAGAGCAATAGCTAGAGTGCTGAAAGTAAGCAGGATAGCATTTGGCACAGGGCTGGGCCAAAACCTCATCATCGCGCCTGAGGCAGCATGCCACCTTACTTGGTGAAATGCCAGCTCCTCTAGCATTCTAGCCCACTGTTCTTCTTTCTCCCACACTTCAATTCTGTCCTGTTCCTCCTTTTCCAGTCAAGGGATTGGGGGGAGGCGGCTTAGTGGAAATGAGAAGGTTGATGGAAGTGGGTGCCCTCTGCTAGTCTGCAGCCTGAGGTGAAAGTTTCAATTAGCCTAAGGGGAGCAAGAGGTCTTGAACTGGCCCTGCACACTTCATTGCTTTGGAGCAAACCTAATCACATCCTTTAGAAACTATATCATTGATTGACACAAGACTCATAGATAAAGGATAAAATGGAAAATGAAAGCAGAGTGGATCTAAATTATTGGATGACATGAACATATTGAAAGTGGCTATAAGGAAATGTATAGGGCACTTCCCTGGGGTTCCCTAACCCGGATCTACTTTGGATATTGGAAATATCATTGGATTACCTGGAAATAATCATTATAGATGTAGTAAAAATCTATGTTGCCAATGAAATTTTAGTTCACTTGCCACTGCAGCAGACACAATTAAGCTGCCTGTGCACAGTCATCATAGCTGATATTCAGGTGAAGCAAAAGAGACACCCTCTCTTTTTCTCTGTTAACAAAGGCCAAGAGTATGTGGCCAAAAATCCTGCATTAACTTCCTAATTCAAGCATTATGCTTGACTTTTGAGTACTGAGAATTTCTCCTGGAGCCCTCTCTTGCCTCATCACTTGTTGCTTTTCTCTGTTCCACATGGAATCAGAGAAAAAAGCGGAATTTCTTACCTGAGAATTCCTGTTCTGGGATAAGGAAAGGGGGTCCATTCGAGACCTCTGGGTATGCCCGTCCTACTCCAGGAGGCAGGGCCGGCAAACAAGTTTGAGGCATCTCCCTGTAGGGGGCATCCCATCCCCAGTCCGGACTGGCGAGCAGGAAAACCCCCCAAACAAATCTAGACAAATCTAGATAGAAACATTAACGGGCCCACTAACCGGGCCAACTGAGCAAAAAACAAAAACAAACAACATTAGAAAGACAGGAAAGGGAGCAAGAGGATCATCACCCCTTCCCCTGAAACAGGTAACCAAGCACCACCCCCATCCTGAGCCTGGTGAGAGGTGGGTCGAATGGACCCCCTTTCCTCATCCCAGAACAGGAATTCTCAGATAAGAAATTCCGCTTTTCTCTGGGAGGAGGAATGGGGGTCCATTCGAGACCTCTGGGATTTACCAGAGCAGTATGAAACAGGGCGGGACCAGGCAAAGATGATGCCTAGACACCTACCACCTTCTGCAGCACCTGCCTGCCAAAGTTGGCATCTGTTGATGCTGCAATATCCACCTTATAGTGCCTCGTGAAGGTGTGTACCAAGGACCAGGTGGCCGCTCTGCAAATCTCCATCAGGGAGCTGACCCCATCAAAAGCTGCTGATGCAGCCGCTCCCCTCACAGAATGTGCTGTGACGCCCTCCAGCACCACCTTGCCCACTGCAGAATATGCCATCCTGATGACCTGCCTAATCCAGCAGGACAAGGCAGAGACTCCCTCTTTGCCAGGGAGGCTCCCCTGAAGTTGATGCAAAGAGCCTCTGATCTCCAAAGGGCTTAGAGCGCCCTCTGGACATCCAATGTGTGCCACACCTTCTCCCTCGTATGACTAGGGTTTGGACAGAAAAATGGCAACACTATTTCCTGGGACCTGTGGAGGATGGAGCTAACTTTGGGCATAAAGGCCAGATCGGGCCTCAGTACCACCCTGTCCTTGTGGAATACGCGGAGATTGGGATTGGTGGATAGGGATCCCAACTCAGACACCCTCCAGGCCGATGTGACTGCTACCAGGAAGAGTACCTTCAGCGTGAGTGTCTGTAATGAAACAGTAGCCAAGGGCTCAAAGGTCGCCCCCGTCAAGGCGTTCCGAACTAAGTTCAAATCCCAAGACGAGAAACAATGAACCGTTGGAGGGTTCAGGAGCGCTAAACCCTTCAAAAACCTCTTAACGTGTGGGTGAGAAGAGATCCTTCTACTCTTGCCCGCTCCCAGGATGCTGTTCAATGTAGCTAGCTGGTGCTTGAGTGTGTTGGTGCCCAACCCCTTGTCCAGCCCATCCTGCAGAAACTCCAGGATCTGTCTGATCCTGGGCTTCATTACTGAATATCCTTTTGCCCTGCACCAAAAAGAGTATTTCCTCCATGTCAGGTTGTACACCCTTTTGGTGGGATCCCTTCTAGATGCCAACAGGGTCGTCAATATCCCCTCTGAGTACTCCTGCTTACCTAAGGCCTCCCGTTCAACCTCTACACAGTTATATGGTAGAACTGAGGTCTCGGCTGAACCAAGGGCCCCTGCTTGAGCATATCCGCTCCATCTGGAAGAGTCCAGGGCTCCCTGACCGACAGCCTGACTAGGTGCGGGAACCATAGTCTCCGTGGCCAACGTGGAGCTATCAAGATTATCTGAGCCCCCAGGGACTGGAGCTTGCGCAGGAGCTGGGGAATGAGGGCGATGGGAGGAGTGTACAGGAGCCCCTGCGGCCAGGGTGCCACCAAGGCGTCCACCGCTTCTGCCAGAGGTTCGGGAAATCTTGCAAAGAACCTGATCAGCTGGCTGTTCTCCTGGGAAGCGAAGAGGTCCAGAACTGACATCCTGAGTCTTCGGACTACCATCTGGAACACCTCCGGGTGGAGCTGCCATTCTGACTCTTGCAGCTTTCTTCTGCTCAGCCAGTCTGCAGAAGTATTCTGTATGCCTGCCAGATGTACTGCTCTGATGGAAGCCAAGTTGATCTCCACCCAATGCAGGAGGGCTACGGCCTCCAGATGCAAGGAGTTTGATCTTGTGCCCCCCTGCCTGTTAATGTATGCTTTGTTGATACATAGTCCGTGTGTACTAACCCATGGGCTCCCTGGATCAGATGTTGGAAGTCTAACAGGGCTAGGCAGACTGCCCGGAACTCCAGCAGGTTGATGCTTAGGAGAGTCTCTGCTGCTGACCACGTGCCCTGAGTCAGTGCCCTGTGTGCCCCCCATCCTAGCAGACTGGCGTCAGTGGTGATAACCAGTCATTGGGGCAAATTCAGGCTGACTCCAGTGGCCAGACATCCCTCTGTTAGCCACCAGGACACTTCCTGCTTCAGTTCCCTTGGGAACTCCAACTGGTGGTGTAGCCTCTGCTCGATGAGTTTTTGGAAAGGCATCAGCATCCGCTGCAGGGGTCGCATGTGAAACCGGGCCCAATCAACGATATCCTGGCAGGATACTAGCATACCAAGGAGATATGCCAATTCCATCGGATCCCGACTGTGGGCCCCAAGAGTCTTCCAGAGCACAGTGGGGAGTGCTGCTCTGTGATCCGCTGAGATGGCCACCCTGAAGCTCTGCGCTTGGCACTTCAGGAGATGTTTCTGTGGATCCCTGGAGACTGGCACCTTCCAGGAGCGGTTGCGAGGCTTGCGGGCCAGCTCGAGCGTGTAGCCCCGAGCCACAGACTCTATGACCCAAGCGTCCGAGGAGATCATGTGCCATTGAGGAGCAAAACCAGACAAGCGACCTCCGATATTGGCGATGACGCGTTGGGCTTGGCGTCATGCGGTCCTGCTATCCTTGGAGGGCTTGGAGGAGCCAGATCCCGACCCGGACTGGTGTCCTTTATTCTGGAACCGTGACTTGGTCCGCTTGGGCTTGGGCTTGTCAGAGCGGTACCTCAGACGCACCTTTATAGGTCTGAAAAGACTGTGTCTTGTTCCTGGGGTTTTCCTTCTTGGAGGATGGAAAAACCTTGCGCTTGTCCTTGTTTTCGATGAGGACAGGCTCCAGCACCTATCCAAATAGCTTTGAACCTTGAAAAGGGACTGAAACTAGACAGGCCTGTGAACCAGCATCCACATCCCAGTTCCACAGCCACATGTTTCTTCGGGCCACCCGTTGGATGCCATGGCCCTTGTGTTAAGCTGCAGTGCATCAAAAGAGGCGTCCGCTGAGAAGGCTGCAGCGAGGGAAATCTTCCTCCAGGTAGATTTGAACTTGCTGGGCAGCTTAGGTTCCCTTGCCAGTTCCTCTATCCAGAGGTAGGCCACCTGGGCCATTACGGAATTGGCAGTGGAGGCGCAAAAGGCTACTGCAGTGAACTGGAAATCCCTCCTCATGGCGGTCTCAACCCGCTTCTCGCAGGGGTCCTTGTGTCCCCCTCCCCCTCGGAAGGAAAGTCTGCCGAGAAGGAGAGGGCTGCCACTGGTGGGTTGACCGAGGGAACCTGTAGGAGCGACATGACCTGCTCTGGGAGGGAGTATAGCTTGTAGACCACACGTGACTGATGTTTGGTGGAACCAGGGTTCTTCCACTCCAACTCCAAAGCCTCCTTAAATTCATCTGGGAAGGGGGCCGCCGGCGGTTTGGGAGGACCCCTAGGAAACAGTGTGCTCGTAGAGGGCCGAGCACTCTGGTGATGTGGAAGCTGCAACTTAAGGGCCTTGGCTGCTTTGGATACCATGCGCGGGAACAGATCGGCCGGGAAAAGGCGGTCAACCTTCTGCTCTTGTTCCTCCTGTTCTGAGTCCTCAGACAGTTCTCCATCCTCCTTGCTAGAACTGTCTGAGGGGGACAGGGATTGTGCAGATTCCGATGAGAAGGCCCAAACAAGCTTTCTCTTGCAAATTTTCTTGCTAGGCTTGAGGCCTTTGCGCTGGTGCTGCTTTTTGGCCCTCTTGGCTGAACGTCTCTCCTCATCAGATTGGGAGGAAGGGGTCAGGTCGGATTCAGACAAGGTGGGTAGACTGGGGGAGCGCTTGCGCTTAGCCTTGCTGGGCTTTGGCTCAAGACCCCCTCCCTTTTTTTTCCCTTTTCCCCCCACAGTGGACGCCCCCTTTTGGATCCCACTGCCTCCATAGCTACCCTGAACATCTCATTAAACTGCTCCTGAGTGAATGGGGCTCGTGTCAGACCCCAGGGAGGATGCCCCCTCGCCTGGAACTTGACTGGGGGAAGCCCCCCCCCCTTGGCCTTCTACCATGTCACTTACGGTTTGCGCTGAGCACGTGGCAAAACCGCGGAAAACAGCGGCTCCTCAGTTGGCGGTCAGCTGGGCAGGTCTCGCTGTGTAGATGGAGCTTGCTGCTGTTGCTGCTGCTGTGCCGCTGCTATGGACACATCGCTGCCCTCCCTGGGGGGTACAAACGCATCCAGCAAAGGAGAGCAGGTCGTGGGCCGCTCAAGACCCAGCGGCGCTCGCTCGCTCCTGTGTTTGCGTGTGCCGCCTTCTCCTTTGCCGTCGCCGCCGCGGCGATAAGCTTTTAGATGCTCCGCTGCCCTCCCGCAGGGGCGCGGATGCATGCTGCACAGGAGAGCAGGTCCCGGGCCGCAGGCCGCTCAAGACCCAGCAGCACGCACTCGCTCCTGTGTTTGCGTGTGCCGCCTTCTCCTTTGCTGTCGCCACCGCAGCGATAAGCTTTTAGATAAGCTTTTAGACACTTTGCTGCCCTCCCGCTGGGGCGCGGATGCGTCCTGCACAGGAGAGCAGGTCCTGGGCCACAGGCTGCTCAAGACCCAGCGGTGCGCGCGCGCTCCTGTGTTCGCGCGTGCAGCCTTCTCCTTTGCTGTCGCCACCGTGGCGATAAGCTTTTAGATGCTCTGCTGCCCTCCCGCAGGGGCGCGGATGTGTCCTGCACAGGAGAGCAGGTCCCAGGCCAAGACCCGGTGGCACACGCTCGCTCCTGTGTTCGCGCATGCCGCCCTCTCCTTTGCCGTCGCCACCGCGGCGATAAGCTTTTAGACACTTCGCTGCCCTCCCACGGGGGCGCGGACGTGTTATGTCTTTGGCAATTGCTGGGAGGTGGGCGAGAACTACGGGCTGAAGCCGCTCAGAGACCCTGCGACCTGCCTCCCAGTGCCTCAGAAAACCTTTGCGTGGAACGCGCTGCAGGGCTGTTTTCCTCTGCTCCTGTGCAGGCCTCAGGCCTGGGGGTAGGCCTCAGGCCTGGGAGTAGGCCTCACCGGACCTGTCTCCCCTCCCGACGATCCTCTGATTCAGGTAACGACAAAGGAAGAATGGGGGGGGAGGGAAAGAGCAGGGAACAACACAGGGAGAAGAAAACAAAGGAAAATTACAAACTACAAATCGCCTCAAGAAAAACGCTGAGCTCTGTGGAACAGCAGTTAACCATCCTGTCCCTTAAGGAGGCAGGGCCGGACTGGGGACGGGATGCCCCCTACAGGGAGATGCCTCAAACTTGTTTGCCGGCCCTGCCTCCTGGAGTAGGAGGGGCATACCCAGAGGTCTCGAATGGACCCCCTATTCCTCCTCCCAGAGAATGTGCCTATTTCGATAAGCCTATTTTCTGTGTAATTGCTTGGGGAGACTTTTGGTTGAGCAACTTCACAACATTACACTCCTCAACTGCCCCATACTTTCAACCAGGCATGGTTGAGCTCCTTATGTGCAGTCCAGTGCATACTTGCTTGGAGCAAGTCTCTTTGGACTCAGTGGTACTTGCTACAGAGTACACAGGAATGAATAGGACTAAACAATATGCCAGTAATATTTGCACAGCTATAGTCTATATAATAATTTGCATAGGTGATGAAGGCATTATATGGGGAATGCCACATTTTTCTGAATCCCACAAAGAAAATGGAATACTAGTGGCAAAAATATATCCTGGTTTAAACATGTTTGGATTGTGCAGTATAAACAGAGAAAAAAAGGCATATTGCCCTGCCCTCCAAAAAACAGAAAGCTAGAAAGCCCTTAAAAGAAAGTGGAAAAGGTATCGGAGGATGGTTTTTGCAAAGCCATCATCTACAAGGTCTGTGTATTTTTAACAGCATAGCTGCTGTATTATGCTGTTCAAAATAAGAACCCAAATTTGTTTGGTGTCATTAGAAAAGACAAGAGGTTCTTAAGTCTTCAAAATCACTAAGAACAAGAGTTTATATTTGGTCTCATATTGATTTACTTTCTTTCCCGCAACATCTGTTTTCTGTCCTTCAGGCATTTGTCTAATCCATACTCATGCTGGTATCTTAGTTGTTTCATTCTATGATACTCCAAGATAAACCACTTAGAATGCAATATGTTTTGTATTCCAGAGCAGTTGGCACTCAAGGGAAAGGGTAGGGAAAGGCAGAACAAGCTTGCGACTCCTTTTTGGAATGACTAACATAGACATACCCTTGACTTGAGCACTCAGGAAAGAGTAATATAGGATTATTCTGGTGTACTTATAACACCTCACTGTGTACTTATAACCTTTGGTGTACTTATAACATATTTCTCATACATAAAACCATCTCCCAAGTGCTGTCTTCTGTTGTGGATGGCACTTTTCTCCCTGCCATACGCTATTTTTATTTATTGTGCAAGAGCCTATCTTGAACTGACTTTTAAAGCATGGTGTCTTGATAAATCAATCAATCAACAGTATATACCACTTTTCAACACAAAAGTCACAAAGTGGTTTACAGACAAATAGTAATAAAAATAAATTGCTCCCTGTCCCAAAAGGGTTCACAATCTAAAAAAAATGCAGACCACCACCAGTAACAGCCACTAGAAAAGACATTGCGCAGGGGTGAATAGAGACAATTACTTTCTCCTCCTGCTAAATCAAAGAGGAACACCACTTGAAAAAGTGCCTCTTGACCAGTTAGCAGGGGTGGACTTGTAGTTAGCAAATATAACTTGTTTGTTTCCTTGTTTGTTTCCTTACATGGGAGCATATTCAAGAATCCTGAATAGCATACAATGTATGTCTTTCTATTCAATCATGACAGTGCTGGAATGAAAATGCTAATACTCTGTAGTTCAATCACACCCAAATTTTATCTTGTGCCAAAATTAATGATTTCAATAAAGAGCATACATCATAACATTAGAAAAACCCAATCAACCTTCCGCCGGGTCCTCCTGCTGCCATCCTCCCCTCCATCTCACATTGCTTCTGGGCAAGAACGAAGTAACTGATTCTTTAAGGCTGCAATCCTATTATATACACACTTACATGGGAGAACATCCCGTGGAACTCAGTGACCCTTACAGCAAAAGCAAGACGTTCTATAAAGTAGCTGTTTAACTGCCAAGAAGCATCTGTTCTCCATCATCTGAACCTCTGTGAGTGCAGTACTGTACTGAGCCTTGAATGAGAAAACTAAAATTAGTTTGTAAGCTAAAAACAGCAAGGGATGGAGGTTGCTCATCATTTTCAACCTTTTTTTAGTTCCAAAATACTTCTGAGATCTTTTTGCTAAGGTGTACATACTTTCCTATAATGGAATCCAGGAGATGATTAATTAATATGAATGGAATTACTGTACCTTCATGTCTTCTGATGCTTTACCATATTATCCAGAAGGACATGCTGTGCTCTACAATCCATAAGTAATAATTCTAAACATATAATAGTAACAATAGATGCACAATATGGTGCAACTAAAATCCAAAATTCCCATTTGGGATTTAGCTCTGCGAAGAATGCTTAACTTTTATATCTATGTAGAGGGAATTCTGAGATGGGCAGCCCATCCCTTACCTGTACTGTGCAGCCAGGCTGCATGGCCTGCACTATATCTAGTGCAGGTTAGGTGGTGGATGGAGGTCTCCTTGGGATAAGGGTTTCCCCCCCCCCTTATTCCACGGCAGACTGCCCTATAGTCTGGGACAGCTATATAGTCAGCAGACATCCAACCTGTCCAGTGTAATGCTGGCTGGATCAGGAAGGGGGTTACAATATGGTGGAGGAGGCCTCCCCTGATCCTGCCCAACTCTTGGGTCCAATCTGCCCTTGTCCCAGCCCTTCCCTGCCCAGAAACACCCCTTCCCTGACTCCAAACCACCCTTCTTCCACCCTGTCCCAGCCTCTGTACTCTTCAACAGTGTACTTACCCTCTGCTGGCAGCTGGCCTCTAGATACAGTATTGGGAGGACAGTGCATGTGTCCTTGCTGGTGCTGCCAACTTGTGTGGTATTGCAAACATACTTTATGGGCACATTTGTGACACATTTGGCCAGTGCAGGCTGTGCGGGCAAAAACTCACTTTAAGATTGTGTAGTATAATAGGAATCTGCATTACATGCTCCAGAACTATAATGAAGGGGCCTTTTTGAAGCACTCATGATTTTCCCAAATCTTCTATGAAAGTTTTGATATATAGTATTTCTTCTTAAAGAAGCTAATATTCAATTATGAACTCTTGTTGACCTGTTAAAGGCTTAATGACCAAGTAAACAGACAAGAAAGAGACACTCTTGCTATGACAAGATCAAACATTCGTAAACTATGTAATGGGACTGTCTCCATAATACAAGGAGGAGTGTGAGTGTCACATGCATGAGAAAGCAGATCTAATTATCTGCTGGGATCTGTGTCAGTCCCAAGCAGCTGCACCTGGATGGGGGGGGGTTGAATTAGACTAGAACTGGGTACTAGCAGACATGGGAGTGGGTTGGTGCTTCTAAAAATATCCAACATTTTTTCACGCCAACCCACAGACCCTCACATACAGCTGCCTGCTCATGGCTGCATATGAGAATCTCCACACACACTACCATCTGTTTTGTAGGTTTGTGGTGGTGGGGTGGTGGTGGTAAAAAGGTAGCATAAGTTTAGAAAGAAGGTTTTAACTCAAAATGTTGAGAACTTGAGCCAGTGGTAGTTGATATTTCTTACAAAAAAGTGATAGGGAGGACCAAGGCTGCAATTCTATGCGTACTTGCTTCAGAGGAAATCCATCAACTTCACTGGAGCTTGCTTTTGAGTAAACACGCATAGCCCAAACACGGGCTGTTAGAATCTTTACCATACTTACGGCCCAATCCTATCTGAGCCTTTAGCTGCTGGAACTTATGATTAGGCAGCACAAGGCTCTTTGCAGTGGCATGAAAACCTGACCATTGTCATATGCTTCTGGACCACTACCACAAATGGGCAGAGGCGTGCTGCACACAGCAGTGGCTGCTGGAGGTTCCGCTTCTCTCAGTAAGTTGACAATAGGGGGTAGGAAGGGAGAAGATAGTTTGGGGTCAGGGACGGAGAGGGCAGGGAACACGTCAGGGGGGATCTCAGCAGCACCAGTGTCCAGGATCTTATTCCCCCTTTGTGAACCCTTCCTTTTTTGCTCCCTGGACTTATGCTTATATAGCTGGCCTAAGTCAGAGAAGATTCGTAGACCAATATGAAGCCTACAGAAAAATATTGTTTTCTGTCTGTAGGGAAAAATATTTTTCCTTACCTTTTCCAGGCCTCTCAATAACCCCTCCATCCAATAATCCTGTTGGATGCAGTGCTTGCCCCATTGAAGAATTTGAATTGTTGCCAATGGTGGAGGATAGGACTAGGCTGTTAAAACTACTGCATTCCAAGGCATAATATACACCCTGACTGTGACATAGCAAACTGCATTTACAACTGGTTCCCTTTTTTGGCTATAGAAGACAAATGTCTGCTAGGCCAGTGGTAGCTGATCGTTCTTACAAGTGTGCCATGAGTCATTTTCAAAGTATGAAATAACACAACTATAGGGCACATGCAGTCTGGATGTGATTTGGCCTCTAGTCTTCTCAGTTGGGTAAGAAGATATAAAAATGAGCAAAATAAAATAAATCGGTAACAGTGAAGTGGTCCTGCTGAAGATTCAGATAGGAATGTAAGCCTTACTTTATGCTGTAACCAAGCTTGCAGACCCTTTCACTCTTCTCTAGGCATGCCACAATACTACTACCACTTAGTGCAGTTTATAATATCTATTATCATTGGTTCTGATAAGCCATTCATCATGCAATACTCTTTTCATACCCAACAATGGAATAGCCCAAGCTGTGAGCACGATACTTCCTTGCTTAATTGCAAACAAAGTTTGAAACACTACTTTGAAATTGATGCTTTATGAACATAGTTGAAAATTCAATAATTACAAACTAATGCTGCAGTTCCCTTGCTCAGTTGTACCTAGTTGATTAGTTAACCTAATATCATTGCTCTTAAATATGAAATTCTGATTATAGAAGTACTTGGCAAGGAAACGGTATAATACCAGCTTTCCACATACCATTACCACAAGCCTCTTAATTGCTTCTCAAACTGTGGATCGGAACCCACTTGGTGGATTGCGATTTGATATCAGGTGGGTCTCAGAAAGCTGAGAGCAGCTGATTTGGAAGCTGCAGCTCTTACTCTTGCTACATTTCTTTTGTGAATTGTTTGAATTTTCAAGTGAAGTTTTTTTTTTAGTTTTTAGTTCAGTGCTTTTATGTAATGTTTTGTACTAAATCTTGCTTTTTGTCAGGGATGTTTCATGGCCAAGCAACTGCTACACTCCAAGAATACCAGTTTGCATTCCAGGAGTGTCAATTTATTACTTCACAATGATAGCATTTCCTGCTTGATGATGTCACTTCTGGCTATGACATCATTTCCAGCTTAATGATATCATTTCTGGTACATCCTGACACAAGTGCCATTCTAAAAAGCAGGGTCGTGGTCTAAATGGTTTGAGAATCACTGGCTTAACAGATGCTTTTGTTTACTTTTTTTGAGGAAAATATTAAAAATTTGCCCAAGCCTACCTGGACAGTAGTCCCCAATCCTGGTATTTCTTCATATTTATAGGAAACTAACCTGCTAGGACAGTGGTTCTGAAACCTTTTAGCACTGGGACCCACTTTTTAAGAATGACAATCTGTCTGGGATCCACCAGAAGTGATGTCATGGTCAGAAGTGCCATCATTGTGATGCCAGACCCTGTTGCTTTCCTGAGAATGCAGCAATAAATTGAGTTATTTCTCGGCCAATTTCAATAGCAAAATGAATCAGAAAGGGAAAAAAGCCTATCTACAACCTTGACACAAGCAAAACAACCACAGTCCTCCCCTTTTCCAGCGGCCTACCTTCCCATATTTTCAATATGGCTGCTCTAGGTGCTTCATAATTGGCTTGTGGCCCTCTGGGTGGTCCCGACCCATAGTTTGGGAACCACTACGCTATAATTATATATTTTTCCTCCAGATCATTCTTTACAGAATCTTTAAAGAAAAGCAGTGACTCCCTGTGTTGAGAGTTATTACAAATGCCCTGCTTAGAGGGCATTTTTATATATAATACTAAAACAAGCTCATAAACCACTGCTTGCCTACTCACTTTTGGTGAGGCAGAATTGCTTCCAGGCAGGGAAGTTGCTGTAAAGTGGAAAAGAATTTCTTTCTTTCAGGCTGATGCACTACAAATTACTTATAGGGATATACAGGCAGACTGGTGCACATTTTTATGGAGTAATACTTTTCCAGGATTTATTAGCAAGGCTCTTGTAAGACTTTCTTGTGCTTTTTTTGTCATGTAAGGATATTGCTAATGCAAGAGAGAGTTCAGAAGAAAAATTAAATGCACATCCCATGCAATACACAGTTAACATTTATATTAGGAGCTAGCTGAAACTTTCTATATGAAACAAACAATGCTTTCAATGTAGCATTTTTTTGCTTAACTGTGGCATCTGTAAAGGTATCTTCTCAGGCCAAATACCATTTGTGAGCTACAGATCCAAATCAGGATCTTAGTTAGGGCAAAGATGTGTGGTTAGGGCATCTGCATGGATGCAGATAGTTAGGGCTCTGCATGGATGCTATTTATGCAGGCTACAATCACACCATAAACATATAATGTAGTTTGACCCTAATGCATTGTGAAATTCTGCTGATCTTAGCATAGTGCTTAATTTCTAAAAAGAAAGGTGGAGGAACTGTGTTCCTTTAGTTAAATTGGCAGGGTGTGGAGACAATGACATTGTCATATAGAGAATGGCATTCTGTACCTTCTGAAGCACTTTTCATGGCAACCATCCATATTTCAGGTCTAATTCTTGGTATTGAAAAAGATTATAGAAACTGAACATAGGAGAGTAGCTGGACCCTAGTACAAAGCGGTGGCGTAGCTAGGTCACCCAGGACTCAAAAAATGTTGACACCCCCCTGACAAATTTATTTATTTATATTTTTCACATTTTATACCACTCATCCTCTAAGTTGCTCAGGGTCATGTGCATAGTTCCTCCCCTTCTTTTGTCCTCAACCTTCTGAGATAGGTCAGACTGAGAGACAGTAATAGTCATGATGAAATTAATAATTATAATAATGGACAGAAAATAAATGCAGTGACTATTTCCCCCAAAGCCATGGATGAACATCAGTGCCCTCCCCTTTTATTGCTCCTCTGCACAAAGTACTCAATGACAGTATCACCCCTTCATCTGGAGATTCAATATAGCCATCATGGATAATAACCACTGATGGACTATATCACAAACAATACTTTCTCTCTAAGAACAACCCATGCACACTGCATTGGAGAATTTATTTGCGGGAACACAGGGAACTTTTTAAAAAATAAAGATACAGATCAGAAACATCACCAGAACTTTTCTTCCCTCCCGCTCATCCTCAGCCTCTCTCATAAGAACATGAGAAGAGCTCTGCTAGATCAGGCCGAAGGCTCATCTAGTCTGGGCTTGGAAGGGCTGCTTTGCCCACGTTGCAAGGCAGCCCTTCTGAGGCCTGGTGCTGGGCTGGCTTGAAGAACAGCTCGTTGCCGAAGCGCCAGTGACGTCTCGGAAGCGAGCTCATCAGCTCGCCGCCTGTAGCAAAACGGCTGTGCCCCCATGGCCAGGAGATGAGCAAGGCCTGCGATGTCCAACTGGCCTTGGAAGGAGGCCGGGTGGGCCCACAGGGGGCGGGGACATGGGTGGAGCAATGGGCGGCCCAGAAACCTTGCGGACGCTCGTGAGAGGAGCGGCCCTTCACGAGAGGAGCGGCCCCAGAAGGAGCCCCAGATCAGGGGAGCTCATAAGGGCTCAGGGAGGCAGGAGAGGTGGAGGCTCTCCAGTGGGGGCTAGCCCCTTGGTGGGGACCCACCTGTGGAGATCTCCCGCCTCACGGCCCCAGAAGGGACCCGGGCATCCTCCAAGAAGGGAGTGCCCAAAACGGGTCTGCAGAAGGGGGCGTGCTCTGTGCCCCAACCCCTCCTGGACGCCCACCTCAGCAACCCAATCAAAGATAGAGACCTGGGGCCTCGCACCGCAAGGACCACCTAGGCCCATACTAGAAGGAGCACTTGGAGCACGTTCAGGTGCCCTCGCTGACTGGGGAGGAGGTGGGCGGCGATTCTCTATGTAAACTGGGAGCCTATGCAAGGAACACGGTTCCATGAATGTAAAGTATGTGACCAGAATAAACCGTCTGTGACAAGCTACTAAGTCCCAGCATTTTCTTGCTCAGCAACGTGAGACCACCAGAGCGTGGGTAAGCCAGACCCGTGAGACTGCCCGGGGCTGGGGGCTGAGACCCAGGGGGCCATGGACACGACACCACCCCAGTGCCCAGGCTTAGACAGGGCTGCCTTGCAACATGGCAAGCCCACATTGCAAGACAGCTCTTCTGAGGCCTGGTGAGGAACAGCTAGGAGAAGTGCTTGCTGCTGCAGCACCCACCACCGTCATTTTGGTGGGGCATCTTGGGGCACTCCCAATGGCCTCACATCCGGGGCAGGCCACCCTTGCCCCTGATAGTGATGTCACTGGTACAAAATAAGTTCTGCTTTCTGAAACTTCTTGATATGAATTTACTGTGGAAGGAGGATAGTTGAAACAGCTCTTGCTAGCCTCACATTAATATTGCTGCAAGTCATTTCTTCAAAGGCATCCATCAAAAGAGGAAGTGGTTGTTCAGCCCCACCCTTCCTATCATGGTACATGTGGTTTGTAAACAGCCAGCAAGATACAGAGCACTCAGCATGTTGATGCTGATACTATTCCAGCTCTGGAGACAGAGTAGCTTGACAAGTTCCATCAGGAAAACAGTACCACTCATCACCCTGGTCAGTGCACAAGATTGAAGGCTACTTTAAGGAAGAAGTAGAAAGGGAAATCTTGAAAAATACGCATTTAGCTCCAGGCTGACAGCCACGTGAACCAGTCCACTAAGCCCACACTATATATCAGAGGCATAGTTAACTTTACAAGCAAGTTGGCTGAATTACACAGTAAGCAGCACACATTCATACACACAGAAGTACATAAGAAATAATCACACAAGTAAACATTCTACCTGCAGCTCCAGCCAAATCTGTTATGGTCTCTTGTTGGGACTTTTTCTCCCAAGTGACTGATCACAAGGGATTGCAAGCCTCTGTACATATATATACACATACACACACAGAGGGAAGCCCCAGTGAATGCGGGGAGCCACCTCTTTCCAAGTAAATATATACACAATCAATCTATAAAAACAGACTCTTCTGAATGCTAATTTGCCAGGAACTTCTCCACTGAACGCAAACAGCCATACAGACGGACGTAATTATTTTAGTGAAGGGGAATGCGCTCGCCGTATCCCCCACTCTGGAATCCTCTCCCACCCTCTTGTCCCAAACGCTCTGGCTTTAATAATCTCCTTATATGGACACCAGAATGTCTGACGTCACCCCCAACTCTGGGAAAACCAATGACGGAGCAACCAAACTCTTTTCGGCAGGAGTGAGAGAAGGGAAAGAAAAAAGGAGGGGGAGTTGGAATGCAGATAGACACAAGCGCTTCGCCAATGAGAATGAGGACTAGTGCTACATGATTGGCTGAGACGTAGCAAGGGAGGGAAAGGCTGCATCTGACCAAGGCTACAGAAGGTATGCGGGAAGGGCCTGGAATGGGTTAGGCTGCACCAGCTGAAAGCCGCCGCCTGGCTGCAGAGGGGCGTCAGTCAGTACAGAGTAGGCAGCGCTGCCGGGGAAGGAGTTTGGGAAGCCACGCGTTCGGGTCCCGGCACCGGTGGGTTTTTTTTCCCACTCTTATTTTGCATTGATCTTTTTCTAATCGTGGACATTGTTTAGAATCGTTTTCAGCGATTGATCTTCGGAGCCGGTTTTCACTCGTGGAAGTTCTTTTTTTCATTTTTGCACCGTGGAACTGAGTGGCTGCGAGCAATCATGCCTGTCTTCCATACCCGAACGATTGAAAGTATCCTGGAGCCGGTGGCGCAGCAGATCTCCCACCTGGTCATCATGCACGAGGAGGGTGAGGTGGACGGCAAGGCCATCCCGGACCTCACTGCTCCGGTAGCCGCTGTGCAAGCCGCCGTTAGCAACCTAGTCCGGGTGAGTTGAGCGGGTGCCTGCGCCGGCCAGGAGGGTATCTATTCTGGAAGCTCTGGCAGAAATACGTGTATTACTCGGAATGCTTGCGACGGCTGAATTGTATGTCTCAACAAACTTTAATCAGCCCCGCCTTAAGCCTTGTTGTTTTTAATTTAAAAAGCCGTGTTTAGAAAAGTGAAGAATTTAAAAAAATGCTTCCGGACTGCAAAGTGTAATTCCAGTGAGGGTCACATTAAACCCTTTAATGTTCTCCATGCCTTGCCCCACTGAGTGGGGACTGCCCCATATTGACGTGGGGTGGGTTGTCCATAATTTCCCGAGTTAAAAGGTGGCGACGATTCTCCTCCTTTCCCTCCCGTCCCGCAACAAAGAAAAGAAAAACCGTTCCCATCACAACTTCCTGACAAGTTTCTTTTCTGCTGTTTTCCTCCACCAGTTGCTTTACACATCTTCACCTTTGTCCTCAGGATCACCTCCGTTCAAAAAAGATTAATGAATTCGCCCATCAAAGTTTTCTTTTTAGGAAAAACTACATTTTATAGATACAGTACATTGTTTCTCTGTGTTGCATAAGAAACCCCACTGACAACTCAGAATTAATCCCTACTCAGATCACAGAAATTTAACTTATTAAGAGTGATCAAGATTGTCACTGATGACAAGAGGGTCTAGTCATTTCAGGTGATAACGTTTGAATGGTCTAACTGTAGTGCTAGTGTGATGGTTGCTGTTTTTTGTATTGCACAGGTCTCTTCCTATTTCTTCCTTCCAGATTCCTAATGCTTCAGTTCTCTGTGAAGAAGTGTAGAAAATGTTGCGTGTCTTCTGTCATTTTCCTTAGCAGACCCATTTCTGTGCCATGACTTCCTGAGAAGTCTTGCTATTCTGCCCTGAAATCTGCATGGTAGGAGGCTATCCTTTCTGCTTTGTCCTGCTCTCCCTCCCCCCTCCTTTGCCCTTTTAACAATTTTCAGTGTGTTCAGCTGTGTCCAACAAAATCCAGCAGGAATACTTTTGACAACATTATATATTCTATATGTGAAGAAAGATTTCCCAAAAGGTGACACATCTCTTTTTTGTGCTACAAAAAAGCATTGTTTTATATCGCCTGGTCAAGCTTCGGAAATTGAGGGGAGCAATATGGATTAGGAACAATGTCTGTGATGGTAGGGGCATGCTGGCATGGAGGAATATTCTGTGTTGCTTAAGCATTTGAAAAATATCCTTTAGTGCTGCCTCTTTCTTTTTCTTTCTCATGCCTACCTTTTTCTCTGAGCCTGTAAAAATCACATTCAGTCATCCCCTCAAATCACTGGCCAGTTGCCAAACGAAAACCCTGCCTTCTGGCTTTTGAATTTCTGTGCTTCAATAGTTTTATTGCCTTTACAAATCTTTTCTTTTTCCTTTTGGAAAAAGATTTTACAAATCTTTTCTTTTTCCTTTTTCCTGTTACTTTTTTTTTTTACCTGTTCACTCTCTGCCACATCTTTCTCTTGATAAAGTTCCTTTCATTCCAGGTCCATGTGATTCACTCTCTTATGCATACTTAAATATCCAGAAAACTGAATAGTCAGATAACAATTCATTGTGTATATATAGTCACATCACCATAGCAGCAAACTGAAGATTCCTAGTGCAGGATTGACTGACATATTTTCCTGTGTTAGATCAGTTCAATTGTGCAACCATTACCTCAGAAATGGGTACAGTGTTGCCTCTTAGTTGTTTTGCATCCCCTTCCTTTTTCTGCTGAAACCTATATCTTCACTGTCCTTATTTTCACCAGAAAGGGGGGGGGGAGATTTAATAATAGACGGCACTGTTGAGCTGCATTCTTGATTTTGTCTGAGCTACAGTTCTTGAAGGCTCCTTCATAGGAACTTCTGGCCATGGCATTTCTTTCCAGCATTTCCTTCAAGCCATCTTCAAGAGAATAGAGGCAAGGCTGCATGTGGAACAGTTGTAGACAGTATCACAGACTCTCAGTGAATTTTGTTCTTGAATATTCATCAGCATTTTTCTTGAATCCTTTACAGGAGGGTTGTAGGTGCTATAGCGTATGCTCCAGATCTCCTAGCTTTGCAGCTAGGGACTGTGTTTAAATGTTTCTGAGTCATTTATTATTATTTAGGAAGGTTTATAGTTGCACATTCAAAACTGTCTCGAGGTTCTGTTTTCTCTCTCATGTAAATGTTTGATGCACGTGTTCTCAATACTGCATTCTTTAGGACACTGGGATAATTCAGAGCTCCCTCTTTTAAAAACACTCCTCCCCCAACCACAGTCCAGTAAATGCTACGTGCATATTTCCAGTGAATGGGCATACTATTGACATCTTTCCAAGGAGGTCTGATACAAGAAGAGGGGTTGGAACATCAGTGTTGTAGTGTGGTTTTTTTTTGGGGGGGGGGAACTGGTGGTAGTTCAAAATACTTTATTATGACAGTTTAATCTCTCTTCCTTTACAGAAACAGAATGCTTAATCCTTTTCAGTTTGATTGATTGATTGCATGCATGCTGTTAATTAGATGGTTCAATAGCTCCAAATGCAACAGTTGCCTACAATATTAGTGTATTATATCCAAACCTGTTGTTCTTACATCATACATTGTAGCTGAATGTCAGTTATGAGGCACAGTTGGTTTCTGTTTTCTCTAGAATTTCTATAATCACTGTATATTTTGACATGATATATCAGTAATTTTTACTGAATAGGAAAATTATTAAAACTGACCCTTTTTCAGTTTTCCTGTGCCGTGCATTTGAGTCATCGTATTGCTTAGTTGCAATGTTGGTGTAGGGAAAAAAATGCACACTTGCTCAAGCTAGTAAAATTAGCTTGAATGGGGCTGGGTTGTACTGTTGCCTGGCATGTTTATTTCTGACAGGATGCTGAGGTTGTATTTTACAAAGGCATGTTCAGGGTACTAAACCACAGATTCATGTAGTTGTTCAGAAATCACTGCTAATTTTTCTCTTAGTGCCACCTCTATGATCAGATTTCTTTCTCCCTGCATAATCTGATATAGAGGATATTCTTTTTTAATTCAACTAGAGGAGGAAGAAGTTCTTACATGATATGAGTATTGTTTTGTGTTTTTCTTAATGTATGTACTCCAGAGGCAGATCTAAGGGAGGGCAAAGCTCTAAGTTTTGCAAGAAGCCTTACCTTGCAGTGGAAATCACTCCTCTCCTGCACCGTTTTAGCCAATCCTCACAGGGAAAAGCAACATCTTGGCGTTGCTTACTGGCTACAGCAGCAAGGGAGAGGAGGGATTTACATGACAGGGTAAGGCTTCTTGCAACACTTAGAGCTTTGCCCTCCCTGTAGATCCGCATCTGATCTACTCCCTTGCTGTTTCTCAGATCTAAAACTTCAACCAGGCCTATGTACACTGGGTGTTTATAGCTAGGTTCATTGGCTGTTAGTTCATCTGATCTGAATTAATGTTATACTCTAACACTGATCTGTAGTAAGTGGTTAGATCCTGCTATTGCTGTTGTATTTTAACCCCCTGCTTGTATCACTCTAGCTAAAGTGGGGGATTGGATTAGGTTGCCTCCCTGAAAACATACTAATGTCATTGATATAGCTAAGTATTTATAATTTTCCTTTTGGCTTCCAAAGAGCCCCTCAAGGCAGCTCACAGCAAGTAGTATAAAACTAACACACCATAAAAATAAACAATATAAAATAATTGAAGAATACAATAGCACATTTAAAAAAATCCAAAGTACAGGGAACTGTAGGAGACATGGAAAAATGTATTTAAGAATCAAAATATCGGCCATGTGCCAAAAACTCAGAGAAAGGGTAAGATGAGCCTTCAGGGGTGAGGAGTTCCATAACCTGGGGTTATGACCAAGGAGACTATGTTCCATGTCCCTACCAACTGTACTCAATAAGTTATACACAGACTGCAAAGGAACAGAAGGCAGGATTTCTGATGATAGCCAAAGAGAGTGGGCAGATTAATGTGGGGAGAGATGGTACTTCAGGTATTTTGGTCACAACCTATTAAGGCAGTGATTCCTAAAGTCCTCTGTGGGAGGAGGGAACCACTTAAGTTTTTTGGGGTGGGACGGCAACAGCAGTGCAATCCCCAGGATCATGCTGCTGCATGGAGAGAAGGGAGTTTTCACATCCAGGGGGTGTGGGGAGCCACACAAAAGCCTCTGTGGGGCTCCCCAAGCCTCCAATTAGCTCAAAATAGCAAACAGAAACCGCTTTTGCGATTGAAAACCAGAAGTAGTTTCCGTTTGCTAATTTGAGCTAATTAGAGGTTTGGGGATCCCCCCCCAGAGGTTTCTGTTGGCTCCCTGCACCAACTGGATCCTGGCACTACCCGTAGGTAAGAAAGAAAAGTTTCCATGAAGCCTGGTGCTAGTGAAAACTATTTTTGCACAATTGCTAAAAACCTGAGCAGGACTGGAACACAGTCTCCTAGTACCTGAGGGGGTGCACCAGATGCCTCCCCTTTACCTGATGGTACTCTAGCCCAGTGGTCTTCAACCTTTTTCATTCCTGTAAGTTGCTGTGACCCCACGACTAAGGCTTTACTACCCCATTGGGGTCCTGATCCCAAGGTTGAAGAACACTGCTCTAAGTTACTTTGGGGAATGAACTTGGCTTCTTCTTTGTTCTCCCCCTTATTTGTTTCTCACAACAAATAAGTTTTGTGAGGTAATTAGGCTAAATGATAGTAACTGGTCCAAGGCTACTCAATAAACTTCATAGCTTAGCCAGCATTTAAACCCAGGTCCTCCTTGTCCCAGTCTAACACTCTTATCTACAACCAGCATAGATGACACAGGATGGGAATTGCCTGTTCCCAAGCAATATCTGAAAGACGCATCCTTGCTGTGACATTCTGTATTGGTTGACATTTCTACATGCTTTTTAATAGTAGCTCTATATCGAGAAACTGTACAGAGAAACTATACAGAGAAACAAGGTGGTCCAACCTTGTAGATGGGACGTGTGTAGTTTGCCAGATATGTTTTCATTACAAAGGGGTGCAGTTGGTGCATAAGCTGGAACTGTGTAAAGATGATCATCGCCATCACCACCCCCTGTCCATTCAGGTGTAAAGCTGGGTTCATGAGTAAACCTGGTCTTTCAACGCTAATTCCATCTCATTAAGAACAGATTGTGCTCTTAAATCCTACTCAGCTCTCCTATAGATGTAGCATTTCTCTCTTATCTGGATTAAGTCACAGTTTGTCAGCCCATTACTGCACTCAGGTACTTGTTCAGAGCTCTACCATCTCCACGGAACTAAATGGAGATGAGACGTAGACCTGGGTATCAACACTGATGTTGATACATCAATTCAAACCCTTGGATGATCTCCTCCATGGTTTAATGTAGAGCTTGAAAAGACTAGAAGACAAAATGGAATCTTTAGGGATCCCACAGACCAGGAGGCGTAAAACCTGGGCCCACGGTCCAAATCCAGCACCTGGAAAAAGCCTTCCTCATCATGTCTGGGTCTTACCATTCCACACTGCTGCATCTTATCTTGTAAGCTGATCTTCTTTCTTAGAAAGTCATCCTGTGTAGCCAGTTCTGCTGCTTGCCCCAGCAGGCTCTTTGCACTGATTTCAGGGTGGAAGTGGTTGCCTGGAGTGACTTTCTGAGAAGATTGGCTTTGGAAAATAAGGGGCAGCAGTGTGGAATGTTAGGGGCTGTGTACAACAGGAAAGCGGTCCACAGTTTGGAGACCACTGCCATAGACAAAGGGATTGAACAGTAGTCTTCCAGCTCCATCTTCTGGCACCTATTCTGTAGTGGCCCTATCCCAGAAAGGTGGCCTAGAAGGATATGATTGATGGTATTGAAAACTCCCGAGAGTGTCCAGCCAAGTAACCAAACAAGTTTGTTCACTTGTTTGTTTTGCAAGGGTAAATGTTTAGGGGATGGGCCTGATATGGACTAAGGCATTCCTCTTCCATACCATAGTTCAGCAGTCCCCAAACATACTGTGGTCATGGCACCCTTCTTTCACAGCAGCCTCTTCCTCGTTTTCCGAGGTGCTGCCATCTTGGATTATAAGATTCAAGATGGTAGCACCCAAGAGAGCCAGGAAAAAAAGGTCATCAGGGAAATCCTGTGGCACAGTTTGGGAACCACTGCCTTAGTCCCAATCTATGGCAATCCAATCTAGTTGTTATTTACTGAACAAAGAAGCAGCATGCTAGTCTCAATCATGCACTTAATGTCTCGTTTGACCCTAACAATGTTAGCTGGAAGCCCCAGTTCATGATCACTTAGTCAGACCAATATATCCCATCAGCCTAAAAATGCTCCCCTATTGTACAAGTCTATTTGTAAAGATTATGTCTTTTCTGTAGTAGGTATGATAAGCATGATGAATATTCAGATGCCAAATAGTCATAATTTTAGGATACCACTTAGAATTCATGCTTGAAACTGAACTGTGTTCAACAACTCATGCACATACATGGAAAAAATTAGGATCATACATTTTACAAGTCATAAATGCATGGTAAGTGCATTGTATTGAAGCAAGTCTGACATTTTATCAAAAAAAGTTTGTTAAATATTGAACATATTGTGCAGTAATGCTTCAAGACTTAAAAGCATCACATAATAATCCCACTGTTAGGATTGCTGAAAGTTTAGATGAAGGATTTCCTTCAGAGGGTAGATTTGTCTCTAGCAAATAAAACATAAGGATGACTGAACAAATGTATCATGTAATTATTGGAGTACATATCAAATGTCATTGTTTTAAATTTTGAACTTTTCATTTTGTCGTTCTCCCTGATTTATGATGTCTTAACTTTATTTTTAACAAAATCATTTTCTCCTCTAGTTTAGTGTTTGCTCTGATGTAGTTAACGGCATTTGAGAGCTCTTGCTCTCTTTGATATGAATGTTAATTTTAGAGGTCTGACAACATTCTGTATGTGCTTATGACTGTAATCTTCTATCAATTCTTACATTGTGTGAGTTTATTCCAAGGGCATATTTTGTACGATGTACACATTGGATAACCAATAGTTTAGTGCAGCTATTCTTAATGGGAGCCATATGGCTTCCTGAGGAGCCATAGTATGAATGCCATAGTTTTCAAGTTTTCTTGTTGTTCAGTAATACATGATTTTTTTTGTTTGTGTTGCATCCTTGTTTGACAGGGGCCCTGGAACATAAGAAGAGCTCCTAAGGGGCATAGCCCCCCCCCCCCAAAAGTTTGCACATGGCTGGTGAGGTAAACATTGCACAACCACTAAATGAAACTAAGGGATGGTTTCCTTAAGGAAACATTTATAATAAGTTATATTGTTTTCTACCCCTATTTGAGCACACTTTTACATATTTGTTGGTTTACATATTTGGTGGGATCCAAAGCAATACAGGCTTACCATTGCCAGTCACAGCTCCATCATGAGGCTGATGGTAGAAGTTAATATTGACTCTTTTACTGAGCATGCACAAAAGTGCTTTGTTGCCTGTGCATGCTTGGCTGACCATTATGTAATTTGTTTGAACACCAAAAATTAATACAATGTTTAGTTTTAAATTGGTGATTGCTGGGCAATATTGACCTCACTGCATATGATTGTGTGATAGTATTCATGTTGAAATTTAGCAAAAGAATGTTCTGCACAGAGGTGGGTCTAACCTACCTCTAATCTACTTAGTGGCAGCCTTATTTAAGAAGTAATTGTTAAGTATTAGACTGTCCCAGCTTTGTTTAGTATGCTTCTGGTGCGGAAGGAAAAAGTCTCTTGCTCTTTGAATGAACTTTCACTTTAAGGAAACGCCCAGGCCTCTGCTACTGAGTGCAGTGTCTTAATTTAGTTTATTAAAAGGAGAGGGTTCTAATACATGAAGGTGGCCCAGAACAAGCCCTTGAACATAAACAAATAGAAGATAACTTTATTACTTACCATTATTGTCTCTATGCAACTGTTGGGGTAATGCAGTCTCGGGAAGAAGTGTAAAAGAGAGAACTCTGTTCCTGAGTAGGAAAGAGGGAATAGTCTTAGAATTGTGGGTCAGTCCTTTTGGAGCTGTAACACTGTTGCTACTCCCTGCCATAACACAAATATTGCTCTTTTACCTGCTTTTCCAAAGGTAGTAATTGTTCACTCCTTATGGCACCATATCATTCACTTGACAGATGAGGGCCAAACTAGATTTAACAGCAGCCATATTGGTTAATTCACATGCATCAAAGGATGGGGTTTAATTTTGCCATCAAAACTGTGTGCATGAGGGAAACTGAACTCTCCCTGCCTCTGTTTTACATTGCTTCACTCCATTGCTGCAGGTACTTTTCTCCTTAGCCTGGCTCAGTTGGAGCTAAAGTGGGAGAAAACTGCATAGAGTGACAGAATACAGAAAGGTTGAAGATGACTTGGATCCTCTCAAGTATGAAATAGTGAAAACAATAAGCTTGGATATTGGGATGCATGGTAAATAAAATTTGCTATCCTTTGTGCTAAACCATTTTATGTTAGGCTGTGATCCTGTGTAGCCTTAATTATGACAAAGGCCATGTGACCATCATGTGACTTCCAGGTGTAGTAGTAGTAATATTATTTATATTTATATACCGCTTTTAACACAAAGTTCACAAAGCGGTTTACAGGCAAATAGTAATAAAAGTTAAATGGTTCCCTGTCCCAAAAGGGCTCACAATCTAAAAAAAGGGCAGAACACCACCAGCAACAACCACTAGAAAATACACTGTGCAGGGGTGAAGAGAGACAATTGCTCTCCCCCTGCTAAATATAAGAGGAACACCACTTGAAAAAGTGCCTCTTGCCCAGTTAGCATGCTGTCAGGGAAGCATGCGGATTATTAGATGGTATATCTGGCTCGCAACATTAGTAGCAGTATGTCCCTCAGACAGAACATACTGCTCTTTCTTTTCTTTTTTTCTAAATGTGAACTGAAAGGCTGCCCATGCCTTATATTAACTAGGTTAAATTTTGGCTATTTGATTGTATTGCTTTTATCCTGTTAGTTGCCTTGGGTGCACTTCTGAGTGGAAATGTGAGATAAAATTCATCAATAAACTGTTGGCAACAACCTGAATTCTTATAAATGCTGACTAGATTTTATTTTAAAGATGAAGATTTCCCCACGAGCGAATGGTCTAGTCGTGACAGACTGTAGGGGGCGGTGCTCATCTCCATTTCTAAGCCCATAGAGCTGGCGTTTGTCTGAGGACAAGCTTCTGTGGTCATGTGGCCGGCATGACTATATGCCGTAGCACACGGAACACCATTACCTTCCCACCAAAGTGATCCCTATTTATCTACTTGCATTTTTAGGTGCTTTTGAACTGCTAGGTTGGCAGGAGCTGGGACAAGCGACAGGAGCTCACTCCGTTGCGCAGTCTTGAACTCCCAACCTTCCAATCAGAAAGCCCAACAGCAGCAGTTTCACTGCGCCACCACGTCCCTTTTTAGATTTTATTTTAGTTTGTCTCAAATTCCTACTAAGATGCATCTTCAGTTAGCGGAAGGATGGGAGGTATTTTTGACTGCTCTCATCAAGTGAGTTTGTTGAAACATCTTTTTTTCTAAACTCTTAGGTTGGAAAATTTTATAAAAATATTTCTTTAATACATTTGAAATTTTTAAAAGAGGTGGATAAAAGACACTTATACTGTACTTTTAATATATGCATGCTACATACTTCACAACATTGATAGTGTCTGTGTACATAAATTCTCTTGTGGACTTCTTTTGTTCCAGTATTATAAATGTTTTCCAGTCATTCAAACATTAGTCCTTGTTCTATCACTGCCAGATCTTGCCTTAATAAATTTAATTTACGCGTAATCAGTGTTCAACACTTCCCTTTAGAAATCTAATTTGAACTGTAGTTCTGAAAGGAGATGGGGACTATCCCTGCAGGTATGCTGTGGAGTACGCTCAGGGCATTGCAGAAAACACAGCAAATAAACAAGTCATAGTCACCTTGTCCAGTTGAGAGCCAGAGAGTGGGATAATTGCATTGGCTTCTAAAACTTGCTGAGCACCATTGAAGCCCAGTGCAATCGTTGAATGAGGCAAGATGGTCCTTGCCTCATTCTTCAGCTCCAAGGGTTTGTAAGGAGCGGCCAGGCTGGGCCCATATCCAGCAGAGCATCCACCAGGCTAGACAGGTCAGTATCAGAGATACTATCAAGGGGTGGAAGTGCAGTGCAGTGCATTGCCCCAGGGCCCCCAATAATTCGGTGCCTGCCTCTGATATTTAGGCTTCTGTTCATGTTATGCTTTGGAAGCACAGCATAAATTCAGGAATGGTTCTCTGCCCCCCTCAGGCCATACTAGGGGAAGAAGAACAGAAAGTTGCCCTGATCTTGCTTTCAACCTCTTTGGGAGTGGTTCCCAAACTGTGAGCCATGGCTCACTGGGGAGCTGTGGAAACCAGCCAAGGAAGCTGCAGAATCCTTGTGAAAAATCTGCCGCCCAATACAATGTATAGGGTTGTAGCCCTAACGGAGAGCCACAGCCAATGACCCAGTAGGTCAGGGGAGCCACCAATTGAAAATGCTAGTGACCACTGCCTTTGGCGAAGAACAGAGTCTTGGTGACCACAAATGTTTGATAGACTGAGATTTGATTTTGAAACAAATTGAATACATTTGCCTAGAAGAAAACATATTCAAAGGGGGGGGAAGCAAGCATACTCTGTTTTCGTTCTTTTCTCCCTTCTGTATAAAACAGAAGGCACTTCCATTTGGGAAGGGGCAGTAGTGATTTTTGCTGACCTCTTCCTTAACTTCTTTGCACCCCCTCTGTTCTGTCAAATGGATGAAAGTACTACTGCAGGTTTTAGAAGACTTATCTAAAGCTGCCTGACACCAGGACAGACTGTTGGTCCATCTAACTCATTATGGTTTATATTGACTGACAGCAGCTCTCCAAGGTTTCAGAAGGGAATTTTTGCTCTGCCCTAACTGACAATGCCAGGGATTGAACTTGGGACCTTTTGGTGGCAAAGCAGGTGCTAGTCCACCAAGTTAACACTCCGCCCTTGTTCCTGTTCTCCCTCACAAGAGGGAATGCCTCTTAAGGTGGCTCCTTCCATCCTTGTTTTTATAAACACATTAAAATAACATATGAAAAATAACTTTTAAAAATAAGCTTTAAAAAAAAATCCAATTGATTAATTGGGGATACCTGCCATGCCTGTTTCCTTTTTCTGTTTGAGTGAAGTTAGGAACAATTCAAACTATAGGTTTCCCTCCAGAGCATTTGAATGTTAAAATAAAGGCGGGAAGGACAGTTTGGTTTGAAATTCCCTCCCAAATGGCCAACTGAAAGCGGGAGGAGCTAAGAAGCTTTCCCCCCCCCCCCCCACACACACACACTCCCCATGTGTAAGGGCAAGTTCCTAGATATTCAGAGGAAAGTTGAAACTCTGAGCTAAAATCACAGCTGAATTGCATTGCTCAACCCCTGGAGAGAAAATTGCTATGAAAGAGTCCTTGTATATAAGCTCAGTTTTGACTGAGGGGCTGCATTGTCTGTACTTCAGTCCTGCCTAAATGTCTTGCAGAGCTCCTGGTTACTGGTGGGCAAACTGAATTCAGGGGTTGACAACCCTGAAGGGAGCAATCTTTTTGCTTCTCTGTCCCTTATTGAACTGAAAAGGTAGTGCCTTGAAAACTGGTTCATATCTAGGTAAATGGGCAGCTGTTCCTTAAGGAAAACTGAGATGGTCCCCTCAAGCAGCAGAATATTAGGCAGGCAGATCTAGCACATGGCAGGCAATTCACCTCAGCTTCTGTACTTCTATTTATTTCAGTGCAATTCATACAGGTGAACATCCCAGATGTTTGTGCCCTGGATCAATGGAAGGGATGTCATTTGCATTACACATTGCATTTACATGGCACCCTAGGCACTATAATGCCTTGGTCTTAACCTGAGCAATTACTATTTATTGGTTGAAATCTTGAAGGACTTACTCTAGGCTGAACTGGCGTTTGAGGAGCCAAAAAGGATACGTCATTGTAAAGCCTTCCCTGAATCCTTTGCTATTTGACTTCATCTGAACAGTTCTATAATGCTTATGTTTTTTGAACTTGCAACAAACACAGAGAATTGCCTGAATTACTTAATTTCTCTGGGAGACTCTCATGCAATCTCTTTCTGCCATATCATTGGTTGTGATTTTGGTGCTTTTCTTTTGCGGACAATGATCTTTGCTGTGGGAAAATAACCTTTCCATAAATGTAGGGCATTGAACTGTGTTTGCTGCATGAGCAAAAACTTGTTATTTTCTGGAAATGCCTGGCAAATGAACTGATCAGTTGAATTATTCAAAATCCCTTAATTATGGGTTCACATGTTTTGAATTTACAGAGTAAAATGTTTTACTAACAGAGGTCAAGGGCAAAGAATGAGGTGCTCAATTTTCCCACATGCTCTCTGTTCATGAAACAAAACTTCTAGTCATAGTAAGGAACAACTCCCCCTTAATGTGGTGACTGATTAGTAATATTGGACTGAGTTATAGGGATGCTCAGGTTGCACAGGTTATTGAGATAATGTGATAGTCTGATCCTATCCCCGCCAGTGCCATTGGCGCTGGCCCACTGCCAGCTCTGTGTGCCATAAACATGCCACAAAGCGCCTGGGGGTCTGGAGGTGGGGAGTAAGTGGAATGGGCAGAGGGAGAGAAGGGTCAGGTCCATGTGGGAGCGGGATGGCAGCAGCCTCGGCTGCTGGATCCTAACCCCCTGTGTGAGCCCGGCAGCCTGGCACAGGTCTCCTCTATTCTGTGCATGCTCAATAGTGGGCAGAGAGCCAAGAAACTGCAGTGGTGTTACTTGGGGTAAGGGAGCAGATACTCCCTTACCCGGGGGAGACCCTGGCGACTTCTGGTTGCAGTGGTTGCCATTTTGGTGCCACTGCTCCTCTGGGCGCTGCCGATAATATGATTGGGCTGCCCAATGCTTTTTAGTGCTTTGAATGCCTGTATATATGCTAAACCTACAATCCCATGTTCACTTGCTTGGGCAGAAATCCTAATCAGTGCTGAGCTGCACATCACAGTATTATGCTAACACAATTAGTATCTACGTGAAGGGACTACAAACTTTGTGTATTACGGCTTTCTCTAGCATTAGTTTAATTTTCTACGAATAGTTAATCTTCCCTTTGAGATCTTTTAGAGGGATTCTCTTGTAGGTTCTGCTTCCTTCAAAAGCATATTTGACAATAGCTAGCATGAGGCTTAATTGCACCACCACCACCATCTGCGGTTTAAAAACCTGAGAAAGAGGAAGCCACTTCCCTGTCCTAAAAACCGCCTTTCAACGGACATATATGTGAATTACCTGGAAGAATGCAAAAGCCACATTCTAGTAATATTCTTCCTAGGACTAACCAAAATGACACATTTTTAGCAGCTGGCTTTTGAGTTCTTTAAAACTCTTCATTAGGTGGAATGGCAAGGAAAAAAAACACATGAAGTGGGATGAGGAGCTGAACTGGGTGAAATAGGTTTGCAGATTACAGCAGTCTGGAAAATGTGCCAAGTGCTTGGCTCTTTTCCATCCAGTTAACTTCGTGTCAAGGCTGCTTTGGGGCAAAAGAAGAAGCAACTGTTTTGGCTGGCTTGAAATATGTCTACATGTGTGGTGGGCAACTGTTTGCTGGTTAATGGGAAATCTTGTTTGTGGTATTAATGCTTCATAACTTGTTCCCTTTCACAGGCAATTATTCTCAGCAAGTAACTGTTGAGCAAGCGTATCTGTGCAGTTCAGTTAAAAACAAAGCTACTTTTGTGAGGAAGCTGTTTCATTTGCACAATGACACTGAAGAATTAGTGTTGGATAGGGCTTTGTTGCTAAATCTAGGTGACTGTGTCTTTAGTTTATGACATTAGTTTTAATATTTCATGAAACTCTGTGGGCAAAAGCACAGTGTGTTATTGAAATCGCAGAGTGCTATAATCCACAATGTCAAGATACACATTTTTTTCAAACTGCATTGCTAAATGCAGAGTGTACAGAATTAATCTAGATTAGCAATTTTCAGCCTTTTATCTCATGGCACACTGTCAGTTTTTTGACAATTGATAAGGCACAGCATGCTGCCAATGGGGGGCTCTCATCCTCCATTGGCCCTACTAATAAATGATCTTCCCCCAAATTCACACAGCACACCTGTGAACCATTAGCGGCACACTAATGTGCCATGGCACAGTGGTTGAAAATGGCTACTCTAGATGTGTTGCAGTCATGCACTGTATAACACCAATGTTGGACCACATACGTATATAATAGTAGTCCCATAAGATTTACTGTATAATGGAGCTGAAAAATTCCTATCATCTAATGATGTCGTAGCCATCATAGCACAATGCATTACATTTTTGTGGTGATGCTGGTGTAGAAAAACCCACTGCCCTGCCAGTTATATAAAAATTATGCACTTACAGTTATACATAATACTTGATAATGATACATGACTGTGTTATATAAAGCAGGAAACGACATCATTGTGCTACCAGGATTGGAAGTTATGTCATTGTTTTAATAAATGATACTTTTTAAATACCTGTTGTACCTGTTGTACTCATAAATATTCAATTTGGAGAAATAGATGGAAAATACAAGTGTGCCCTGGTATCTACCGATTCAGTATCTATGGTTTCAGTTATCCTGGACATCTTATTAAAAAGATAGGGGAACATTAAACAATTTTTAAAACTTCGTTGCGGCAGATCAGTCACGTTCCCCTATCATTAAAAAGGCGTCCCCAATATCCATGGTTTTGGCTATCCATGGTGGGGTCTGGAATGGAACCCCAGCGGATACCAGGGCATACCTGTAAGTGAGATGCCGAAACGCCTTGCTGTTGCTGCATTCTGCAATACCTAAGGTGTGTGATCAGTGAAACCATGTGGCTTTTTATAAATTTTCAGGGTGAGTTCATCTTTTTTGCATGGTTTCCATGTTGAATCTTAGCTTCTCACACTTCTTTTACTCAGAGCTCTGAACTTGGAGGATAGAACCATGCCTTCTGGGCAATATTGCTGTTTCTAGTATTCCTACTTGCCTGTCAGCATAAGGTCAGGCTGTATTAGGAAATCCTGGTGTTTCCTTACTGCTGCAGGCTGATGCCTGAAGGAAGGGGAATTGGTGTTCTTGTTAGCTTTGGCGGGTAAACCGTTATCTTGCATGATAGCAATGTTGAACTATACTGAAGACAGTATGAACTGAAGAACAGTTTCTATATGGCACATTAGTGTGTCTGCACAAACATCTTGAGAAGTACTACTTTAGGCAATTGTCTAAAGCCTTGTCCATCTCAAGCATTATTTTCTAGCACTAATTTATTTGTGAATTTTTTCTGTGCCCAATGTGTCATCTTTAGGAGGAAGTTATCTGTTACGATACATTTCCTCCTTAAATCTGGCACAATGCTACATTTGTCTTTTTGTGTGTAGGGAGGTACAAGGTGGGTTTTATTTCACTAGCAGTAATTTATTTATTAAATTAATAGTAATTAAATTTATTTAATAAATAAATTTATTAAAATTTATTTAATTTTGACTTGCTAGGGCAAACATATATTCTAGGAATATGTGAGTAGGAAGGAACGTTGCTGCTAGGACCTTTCCTAATCCTACCATACCTAAAAGTTGCGTATAACGCAACATAATACACCTTGTTTTTTGTTAACTGTAGTGTGGATTTAGATCAGGAAAATGGTGTCAGTGGAAAGGTTAAATTCTCTGTCCCCAGCACAGTTTCCCTGATCAGATTAGTAGCCCCCTGTGGCTGCTTTAAAAAGAAAAATACATTGACCACTGAATCTCCTGTGTCATGTAGTGTTCAACTCCTGAATGCTCTTGTTGGCTAGCGTAGAGTTTCTTAATATTTCATCTTAAGTGTGACTTGATGGAGACTGCCTGGAGACACTTGTTTTGCTGTTCTCTTGTTTTGCTGTTCATATGCTTTTTTGGAGTAGATCTACTTTCTAGTCCTGATGAATAGACTACGGTATGGGCTGGATGATTCAAGAGTTGTCTTTCCTCCTTCATTGCACAAAGCAGTACAGATTGACTAAAGGCAGCTTGGCTTTTATTTGCTGTACCAAACAGTACAAATCTTTGTTCTCTGGTCTAAGAGTCTTGGCAAAATACAGGCGAGGCTCACAGAGATGCTTAAACAGCTAGGCGTACTAGGAGGATGATTGCCTTGTGAAAAATGCTTTCTCAGTATACCAGATGTACTATCTTAAAGTTTATCTAATTTTTTTCTTTTTTGGGGGGGGGAGGGAATGATATGATTCAGTATTTTTAGTACCCCAGGTAAGATTGTTGAAAGGCACATAATAAATCTAAGTGAAAGATGGCATAAAAATGTCTAGTGAAGGAGGGTGGGGAGGGAAATGTAATTTAACTGGTGTGAGGGAAGGCGATTCACTTCTTGACACAGTTATTAATCTGTTTTAGATTAATGGTGTCTGAATGTCACCTTGAAGTAATGACTTCCCAGAGATACTTTACTTCAGATTTCTTTCAAGTACAGGATGGGGCAACAGTTACGGCCGGTGGCCCAGGGTGATCTGTGCAGCCAAGAGGAGGTTCTAAGTGAGGATATGAGGCAGCCTTATACCAAGTCAGACTATTGGCCCTTCTAGCTCCATATTGTCTACGTAAACTGTATAGCCATTTTCCAGGGGTCTTCACAATCCTAGCTGCCCCTCCGAAGTTATTGGAACTCCCCTTGATTTCTGTCTGTGCTGGGGCCTCCGGTATGGTCATTGTCATCCTCTTAGTAGGTCTCCTCTTGCAGGGTCTTTCTCTGTCTTTTCCTGTTTTAAAACATGCTACAATTGACCTCATCAGTTAGAAAACATTTACTCTTCCTTATTGTACTAAAGCCATTGTCTCCTCAGTGGGAAGTCATGCTAGGAAGCATTCATTGGAAGGCAGTCCTTCTGGCCTCATTTAAGTCAGTGGCCTCTAGCAACACTGGGGTGATAATTACTACTGGACAGCTGGCTCACTAAACATCCAGTCCTGTAATCTTGTATGTCAGCTGGTGGCCAATTATGTTTTCCTGAATGGCTTGACATTGAACTTACTGCATTGCATTTCCAGGGGGATGTGGTCTACCACATGCTGGTAGTTGGGGAAGAAAATTAAGCATTCTGATTTTAGATAGCTCATGCTCTCTGGTCCCTGCCTGTAAAATGGTCACAATAATATTTGCAGCATTATTATGCATTATATTGATTTAATTATTGTTGTAGTAAGGAATGTTCAGTTGCTTGGGAAACAAAACAATCTGTAATCAAGTTTCGATCCCATCTGTAATCTGTACAAATAAGAATCTATAATCAAGTTTTGATGAAAGTTGTCAGTGACTGGGATTAAAGCCTTGCATAGGCTCTTTATTTCCTCAATTTAGAGTGCAATCCTAACCTGGAGTTGGGTTGGCACAGTTAGGCCAGCAAAGTTTGGCCAGCACAAGGCACAACATAAAGTATGGTTGGACCACCCTCGGAGTCAGATGGGCCAGCACACAAATGTGCGCAATCTCCCCAACTCTGAGAGTGGTCCAAACAAGCTTCAGCTCCTTCCTCTTTCCCAGTCTGTTCTCTTTCTCTGCATCTGCTTTTCTCTGTCTCCCCTCTCCTTCTGTAGCAACTCCCTTTTAGGGCTGTTGCCAGCTCCCACCCACTTCAGCTGATGAGCTGTCGGTCAGCCCTAAGCTAGTGGCACACAGTGATGTCACTACCTCCAAGGCAAATCTTAACAAGGCTTGTGAGTTTCCACAGGGACCCATGGGAACAAGGAACCCACATAGTTAAGGAAGAGTGCAATATAGTGAATGGAGCGCGAGAGTGCAATCTAAGGGAAAGGTAGGTGGCTTGAGGAAGAGGGCAGAAGAGCCAGAGGACTGAGTCATGTCCATGACTGAGTCAAATCAGCTCTGGAAAATAGTCAGTTCCTGCGATTAGGCCATGTGAAAGGGAGGCTAAAGTGCTGCTAGATCTAGAATTTATACTCTGCCAGTTGTGGCTTCTACTGAACTACAGAATTACGATTTGGCAATTCTGAGAGGGCAACAACGACCAAAAAGCAATGTGGGGGAGATTTTTTAACAGATCAGTAAATGGAGAGAACAGAACAGAGAACACAATTTCATGTTTTTGGTTAACCAGCCAGTTCTTTAACTGAAGTTTTCTAGTTCAGTGTAAAGGGAGTTGTAATGTGCTTGTACTGCTCTGACCACAATGCTGGGAAAGATTGAAGGCAAAAGGAGAAGGGGGCGGCAGAGGATGAGATGGTTAGATAGTGTCACTGAAGCAATGAACATGAAATTAGGTGAACTCTGGAAGCTAGTGGAGGACAGGGAGGCCTGGCGTGCTGTGGACCATGGGGTTGCGAAGAGTCGGACACGACTTAGTGACTGAACAACAACAATTTGTACAGTCTCTTAAGATAACAGGATGGGCCAAGAGGACTAATACACATGTTTCCTCAATAAATGAGTAGTCTGTGACTCAGGGTTCCAGTGAATATGGTAACTAAGAACCCTTATAACGGTCACATACATATGGCAAATATGGGTGGCCATTTATTCTTAAGAGCAAATTAAGTACTGTAATACCTTTTGTATGCTATTTTGCCACATTCCTAAAGACACAGATGAGCTGAGTAACAAAGAGACATGTTCAAAGCTTCCAACATATATAAATAATATTTCCTGAAAGTCTTAAATCTGCTTGTCTGAAATCAAAAGGAATCTGCCATTAAAGAATCACCATTGCAGGGTTGGCTTTCTTACAACCTTATTCCCATTCCTATGGTATTCTGTAACATTGTTAAATATTCTTCTGTTTGTCTGAGTGAGATGGAATACCCCTGTTTTATTTCATTGTGGTTATCACAAGTATCCAAGCTATGAAAGTCAACAGTTTCCTCCCTACTTAAGCAAGGCTCTGATGGAAGCATCACTTCCTATTAGCTTGTCCTGCTTCAGAGTAACAAAAAGGAGCTGGGCTGTAAAATTGCAATGAACCAGATATGAAGACTAAGGAGAACTTGTGTGTACCACCTCATCAAATCTGTGGATGTTCTCTGGTCTTGATAACCTAAAATGAAAACCATTTTGCATATCTTGTTCTCATATCCTGTCCAATATGCAGCTTGAATAGAGTATATTTTCTTCTAGAAAACTATGGAATAAAGAATGAGAGGGCTGTCCTGACTCAGCAGGCACACCTGTGTAGAACAACAAAGATTGGCAAAGCAATTGGTTAATTGTGATATAAAACAATAGCATTGGTTGTTGGGAATAGTTATAGCTGCCAGGCAGAAATAAAAGTACATAGGAAGTATTTGGTAGACGCTGGTTACATTCCAGATGACAATGCTGGTTTGGCATTCCAGACGACAACCAATGGGGTATATTTACAGTGGACCTTTAAAATGTTGGCATATATCATTTAGATCTTTTTCTTTCTGCCCATTAAGGCAGAATGACTATTTTACTACTTATATAGCAAACTATGTTTCAAAGGCTATTGCAATGCCATTCTAGGTACAGTGGCTTGAAAATCGGAAACTGCTTTCAAAACACCAGAACCAGGGGGCATCCACTAAAACTGAGGGTTGGGAGAGTTAAAACATAAAAGGAAGTACTTTTTTACCCAGCGGGTAGTTAATCTGTGGAACTCTTTGCCTGGGCCTTGGATTGCGCCCTTAAAAATATTTGTGCATGGATATAAATGCTGTCTCTTCTAGAATCTAATGCATGGATAGATGATGGAATGAATCCTTCTTTATTAGATGCTCTTGCCCGTGAAAGCTGATGGCATAGCAAACCACTGCAATATAGTTTTTGCTGTTTTGGATTGAGGACCACATTAGTTCCAGCTCCAGCATGGAGATTTAAAAAGTTTGGTTTTATGTGGTTGCATTCCATCATGTACTTAAGCCTCTGGGTTCATCTGACTTCCCACCAGAGGCTGCCTGAAATATGCAATGCTGATGTGTTCCATATGGTTGGGGTGACGAATGTAGTAAGTGATAAATGCTGCCACGAGACAGTGAATTTTCGGTAGCTGATGTGTGTGGAGTATACCATATGAAGTGTCTCCAATTTCAGAAGCCAGGCCCCTCAAAATTTTTCCTACAGCTTTGCTGCTTGGTTTATCATGACTGTTTGTTAATGACTTTACCTCTGCTAGTGTGGGACATTTTTTAATGCTTTGTATGACAAACTGTCCATTAAAGTAATTTCTCAACTATCGAACAGTATGCTTCATAGAATGCTTCCTTTTTATTGGTGTCCTGCATGAAAAAGTGATATTGTTTGGGTCAGCTTTTGACTTGAGCATATGTGGAAAAGGCTTGGATTTAGCACTTTGCCTTCTCATTCAGTTCTGGTGGGCAAGCGGCCCAGGGTGGGGGAAGGAGCCTGAATGCAGCTGTTGGGCCACATCCACCACCACCCCAGGCTAAACAGCAGGCACAAATCCAAGCAGCCCTAATGAGGCGGCTGGCTCCTACCCTAGGGTAAGGGGACGAATGTGCCCTTGCCCCATGGAGGCTCTAGCCTGCTCCCAACCTATGTTGGGTTCAGTGCAGGCCAACCAGCCTGCCTGTTCCAGCACAGGTAAGGACTGCACCCTCCATTTTAAAATCCCATTGACTCTACCTAGAGTTGTTGTGCATCTCTTGGATTATACGGCTTTCAAAATTGAATTGACTAAATAATACATGACAATATGTGCATTGTCGGCCAATATTTGAGATTGTTCCATTTGATCTTCAGGAGGTTAAATAAGGTGAAACAGGAAAGTTTGATTTTCTTTTTGACCTTAAATGGTAGATAGATCAGTATTGTAGCTATTCTCCAAAGGCAAAAATGGCTTTACATTTGGTTTTCTCATCAAATGGCAATCTCATGTTTCAAGTCCCAGACGTTTTGAGGTGTGTCCTCCAATTGTTTCTGATAGTGACTCATGCTTAGGCAGTTTGTTCCCTGAGGCAGGGAGTGTCTCGGTTGGTTGGTATGAAAACCTGGCACTTGGACTATGGTTATGTCACTCTCCTGTTTAGCATATCATTGTCATTTTCCTTTATAGCTAGGATATAATAGTAACTTTATAACCAAATGCCTGAGGGGGAAACCTAGAAATTTACTTTCAAAAAAGTAGACAAATCTTGTAATAAAAATTGACAATTGTATTTGGATAGTACACTAAAATGTATTTCTCCTAAAAGGTATGGGGTGCCCGATATCAGATTCCCAGGCACCCCGGGAGTTTCTCTGCCCTATCCGGGGTGACAACAGAGAGTGGTGGTATTAACAGTATGAATACTGTTGGTGCTTGCAAGTTGCCTGTCTGTGCATCAGCCCATGCCAACACGCGCACTATTACCCAGGCTCATACATTGTCTTGCATAGCTTCACTGAGGAGTTATGGCCAGGCTATTGGAAGCCTGTGGCCCTATGGAGATCATGTCAGGCAAGGGTGTGACTTTGAGGGATACTCCCAATTAAGGAGGAAGGCCAGATGGGGACCCTCGGGGTAAAGAGGACAGAACAGCCCCTTTCTTCTGAGGGGCCTGAAACTTGTACTGTTCAGGCGGGATCCTTTTGTTTAAAAAACATTTTCAACCATTTAAAAGACACACAACAATTAACTTGTTTGTTCTACTTTCTTGATTGCCTTGATTTTGAGTATGCAAGCATGTCTTTTATATAAATGCAGGAGGGCAAATCTTTTCTGGATGTTTCAGTGTTCTGGATTACATTGTGCTGAGCTATTTGGCATAAGAGCAGAACATAAATACTGTAGTTATGAAAATAGAGTGATGTTTTTGGGCCCTCTGAAGGCCTTTTAAGGGTCAAAGAGACCTCCTTGGCCCTCAGAACCTGCTTTGAGTGTTTCCTTTCCTGTAATCTGCTGGTTCTGAGATATTTACTCCAGCACATTTAAGTAAGGATTGTAGGATGAGGGAATGGGAGTCGATTAAAGCCTGTGCTATTTTTCTGTGGGGTGTGTTGGTTAAATAAATAAATGTGACTTGTAAGAGTACTAGTTAGAAACCAAGGCATAAAGTTAGCCAACGAAAGTCCTGCTCAGTTTTACTTGAATTTAAAGTGCAGCATTGATGCCCATGAGAAACAGTCATCCAGTTAGAATGTAATCAATGGGGGCGGGCAGGCTATCTTCTGTTTGTGCTGAATAGAATGACACCTGTAAGCAACATGAGAAAGAACACGAGGAAGCGCAGAGTGAGTCTGCAGCTCTCCCAGACTCTCCTGCAGCTCTTCCCATTCTAATGGGAAAGCATGATTTCCTCTTTCTGTTGGAGTAGCCCCATGTCTGTTCTTAACTATAAAAAGAGGTTGTGTTCTAACTTTTCTTATGAAATGTCATAAAAATATGCATTTTCTGTGCATTGTCACAAGTCCTTTTGGGAAGCACAAATCCATTAATTTGACAGATGCCAACAGATTTGTTTTGTTTTGTTGGAGGTAGAGCAGGTTAGATACTAATATAATGTGATAGCTGATGAGAGATTTTTCTTTTTCTCAAAGGAGAAAGCCCTGCTTTGTATGCAGGCAATGAGTTCTTTATCACTTGTCAGGGTATTAGTGTGTCTGAAATATGGAAGGTGGCAGTCAATCTGAAAAGGGTAATCATCGGAGAGTGTCATTCTCTTCCTGTAATTTCCCTTGCCTTCTCCTGTTTGATTCTCAGAATGGCAGTAATAGTAAATGTTAAATACTAAGAATGAGCTGAAAAATTAGAATATTATAAAACGTTGGGGGTGGGGGGGTGGGGAAGGACAAAAGAGAGAGCTGTTTGCATTTCTTGGTTGATCTCTTGAGGGGTTCCCTTTTTAATGGGTCCTACTTGAATTAGAATTCTAGTCCTTGCTTTTTAGGAAGAGACATTTCAGAGCTAGCTACCTAATAACCAGAGGAAGGTCTCAAGAATGAGATGGTGTGTTCCTATTTGAGTTTGTGTGGGTATAATGGTGCGGCAGATATTTATTTTAGAGCTTGTCCTAAGCAAAATAAGAGTGCAATCGTATACTCGCGCTGCACCAGGGCTACACTCTTGCACTGATCCAGTTCTGTTGCAAGCATGCTGTTAGGCATGTCTGCGCCAGCAAGCTGGGCACTGGACAAGTGCAAGCAGCAGTGCCAGCACACAGGCACCACTGTGCCTATCGGCTGCGCTGGTTGTGTCAAGCGCCGGCAGTGCTTGCTTGTTGCAGGACATTGTGGAGGGTGTTCCAGAGGCATGCTGGGGGGGCGTAATGGGGGGGCGGCAATAGATTACGGCCATTGCGCCAAATCCTAAGCTCTGTCCCCAGCCAGAGTGGCCCCAATTCAGGCTGCAGTTGTGCATGTTGACCTATGCCTGCAAATCAGCAGGCGCAGATCCGAGCAGCCCCATAGGGCTGGCTGGGGCTTCTGGGTACAAGGGGAAAACCTCCCCTTGCCCTGTGCAGTGCTGCTGCTGCCACCTCACACTGGGTTTAGGATACAGCCCTGTTGTGCCGGCCTTGTTATGCCGACGTTGCTTAGGATTGGGCTGCAGATGGTCATCAGATGCACTGCTGTGGGAGTCCAGCCTTTTAATGCAATATTTACCAAAAACTGATAATTTCATTACTGTTGAGGAGCTTATTTGCTAATGATTTAGACAATAAGTTTATAATCCTTCAGTCAGTTGCCTGAGAAGTGGATTTGTTTGCAGTTGATGTGATTATGCATTAATTTTTTATGTGGATGTGGTAATATTGTGATCACTGCTGTGCAGAGCTACATTTGGGAACTGTAAACATCATATATATTGATACCTAGCACTTACACAGCATTTTTGGGTGTTCAAAGCACTTGACATACAGTTGAAATCCTTAAAACAATTCTGTAAGGTAAGTCAGTATTATCTCTATATTGTAGGGCTGTGGCTGAGAGAGTATATTTTGCCTAAGGCCATCCAATGAGTTCATGGGAGAGGCAAATTTTGACCAGGAATTTCCTGCTTCATGGCTTCGTTTTTAGGTACTGTGCTACACCAACCCTCAGTGTAGGGGTTACTAGCAGGATGCACGTATCTTGTTGCCTTCAGTGCTCCCTGAAGCATCTAGTTGGCCACTGTGAGATACAGCAAGATGTACTAGATTGGCCTTTGTTCTGATCCAGCAGGGCTTTTCGTGTGTTCTTACATAGTTCAGGAACAGAATGTTCCACAGGATTGCAGTGGACACATTTAGTTCCTTTCTGATAGCATGGCAAACTACAAATATTGTAGCCATTTCTAGATGGGAGCCCTTGAGAATTCTGATCATTCTAATGTGCTATGGGTTAGTCTGCTTCAAACTAGTCATGTAAGTAATCATCTAGACCAGTGTTATTCAAACTGTGGGTTGGGACCCACTTGGGATATTGCGAATGATATCAGGTGGGTAATGGAGAGCTATGAGCAGCCATCTTGGAAGCTACAGACCTTACTCTTGCTATATTCCTTTTGTGAGTGTTAACAATTTGAATTTTTTTTTAAAAAAACCCTTCACTTGAAAATTCAGTTCAGTGCTTTTACATATTTTGGCCTAATCCTGCTTTCTGTCAGAGATGTTTCATAATTGTACAATTGCTGCAGTCCAACAACGCCAATTTGCATTTCAAGAGTGTCATTTTATTGTTACAATGATAGCACTTCCTGCTTGATGATGTCATTTCCTGGTGGGTCCCGATACGAGTGCCATTCTAAAAAGTGGGTCCTAGTCTAAAAGGTTTGTGACCCACTGATCTAGACTTCAGAGCTTTAGGGAAATATTAAATCATGGTAATGAAGAAAGCTATTCGCTTTGGGTATAATTTTGGTAACTTTTTAAAGAATTATGTTGCGATTCTGAAGCAGATTAAAAAATGCTGTTTTTTCTTCCCCCCTCCCATTCAGGTTGGAAAAGAAACTGTTCAGACAACAGAAGACCAGATTTTGAAGCGAGATATGCCGCCTGCATTTATTAAGTAAGTAAATCAAAATGGTAAGTGGGATTAGTAGTTCTAGAAACTATTATATGTCCTAGTTCTCACTAAGGTGGTATATCAGTGTGGTACTACTTCAGATTGCAGGTAGGGGTTCACATGAACAAATGCTTCTCCATGTTAAAAATAAAAATCCTGTGCACAGAAAGCTGGCATGTTGAAGAGAAAACTGATCTAGACCTTCTCCTGGACATATATGTGGAGGGTTATTCTGTTGTTGAAATAAGAATTTTGTCATGTAAGTCCCCTACCATGGCGTGTCATGCTATACCCCAGAAACAGCTTTACATAAGAAGAGCCCTGTTGGATCAGGCCATAGGCCCATCTAGTCCAGCTTCCTGTATCTCACAGTAGCCCACCAGATGCTTCAAGGAGCACACAAGATAACAAGATGTCTGCAGCCTGTTGCCACGCCCCTGCATCTGGCATTCCAAGGTAGCTTACCTCTAAAGTAAGAAGGTTACACCACCCATCATGGCCTTTAGCCTGTGATGGACTTTTCTTCCAGAAATACGTCCAATCCTCTTTTAAAGGCACCTAGGCCAGATGCCATCACCACCTTCTGTGGCAAGGAATTCCACAGATTAATTACCTGCTGGGTGAAAAAGTATTTCCTTTTATTCATTCTAACTCAATTTTAGTGGATGACCCCGGTTCTGGTGTTGTGAGAGAAGGAAAAGAACATTCCTCTATCTGCTCTATCCATCCCATGCAGAATTTTGTACATCTCAATCATGTCCCTCCCTCAGGTGCCTTTTTCCTAGACTGAAGCTTTGCTACCTCAGAAAATGTTTCTGTGGAGAAGCATTCAATGGTGTCAACATCTCACCTTCAGTCTGAAGTGGTACAGGCTGCACACAGATTTGACCACTTCTATGAGAATTAAGTCTGTGTCTGTCCATAAAGTCATACAGTTCACCAGATACTCTGGTCAATTCACAACATGTCTGATACCCTCTCTCTCCAAATATTTAGAATTTAAGAACCATGGATTCAAATCCCTTTTTTCTCCCATAGGCTATTCCTTCTCCTTTGGGTGTAACAATCAGTTGTCACTTTTTGTGTTCTCTCTCTGCCCTTGGTTTGGTTCAGATTTCTTTTGACACTCAAAGGCTAATTGACTGGCACTTGTAATTAACTTCATGCGTCAGTGCTGAAGGCATAATGATTTTCTTCTTCGAGGTGTTGAACGCATAATCATTGCTTTTTCATTATCATTAAATTGCTTTCCTTGACAATGTCAAATGCCAACTCCTTATTGAAAAGGCTATTCCTGGCCACCCTCTGAATAGTACATGTTCTTTTATTAGTAATGTGTGCTGACTAGATAAGGTAATGGAATATTTACTACAGTATGTTGTTGGGGAGGGGTAGGAAGAGAGAAATAGACAAAAGCTCAAGATCCAGGTCTTAAATCTACTGACTTAAACACATGAACCAAGTTCTAAATATGAGAAATTCCTTTAAAAGTTTGATGCATTATGAGCGTGTGCGTAATGGTCAGCATTATTCATTCCCCTCCAGAACAGCGTCTTGCCTGTGTTATGCCTGCACACATTCTGGTTTCACATTCCTTGTGTTTTGCCTCTGCATGTCTGTGGATCCCAGTCTATGTTGTGTCACTTTCCTGGTTCTCACTGAGGGGGTCAACCCAAATTTGTACTATTACTACGTCCCGCTGCTTATAGAGACTCCTCATGATTGAGTGCTTCGCCATACAAACAATTCACTGCGTGCAGAAAGCTAGCATGTCTAGACAAAGGGATGTTCATGTAATTTTATTTAATACATTTGTATAACACTTTTTAAGAAGAGATTTTACCCGAAGATATGATCCTTCTTCCTTGGTATCAATTTTTTAATAAGGGATTTTGCCCATCTGTCTCTAGGGGTATTGTATCAGGCAGCGGTGTTATGCTGCTGGAACACTGGGTGGGACATCCGGGTGATTGACAGCCCGCCTGTCGTGTTCCACAGAGGTACGCCGTTTACGTAACGTACGCAAGCGGCGTAATTGGTTACGCAAATGGCGTAACGCTCCGGAACGCGACGGGCGGGCTGTCAATCACCCGGATCTCCCGCCCAGCATTCTGGCAGCATAACACCGCTGGTATCAGGTGATTTTTCTGTTCTGTCCCCTCAAGGGCTGGCCCAATAATTCTTGAGGCAGCATGCCAGATGTCATGCCAGCTTCTTCTCCCCTCACCCTTCTCTAGCTCAACACTCTCCTTCCTTTCATATTTCCCCTTCCTCTCAGTCCCCTTCTTCCTTTTTCAATCCAGGAAATGGGCGGGGGTGGGGAGGAGTGGAAACAAGTAGGTGGGCAAAGGCACACGCACACACACGCACGCACCAATCTGCTGCCTCATGAATTGGCTGCCCTGATGCCCTCCTCCCTGGACTGCAGTCTGGTGCAGAACAGTTTTTCCCATAAATTTATTGAGCAAGCTAATGTAGCAGCTTAAATACAATTGTTGATGACTTATTTAAGAACTTTCTTTAGGTTCTATGGGTTGTAGGAAGTTGGGTGACAGTAAAAAAATTGTATGGGTAGCACGGAAGAAGAAATTTAGACAAGACCTATACAGAACAAATAGCTGTATTTGAGGAAAAAACCTGGTGCATAGGCAAAAGAAATAATGTTGACACTTGGCAGCAATAATCTTTTATTTTTAGATGCTGAGGTTTGATGTAAAAAAAGTGCTACATTTTTATCTGGAAAGGATGTGCATGTTTTTTAGCACATTCAGCTATAGTGGTATTTACAAGAACCTTGGCTGCTATCTAAATCCAGCCCAGTGAATTATATTTAATCTTGCTAAATTTGGCTTGTAAATATGATGTTGCTCCCTCATCTGTGTTACAGCTTAGTTTGCACGTCCAACAGTCTGATGTCTTGCTTTTTGCCTCTCAGAATTATCTAGTGGAGAATTATGTTGCAGTTATGAGTTCTTGACCTACCAAAATTCTCAGACTAGTGTTAAAGAAATTAGGTGATTGTGTTATAGCATGAACAAGTTCTCTAGTTCCAAACATGATACTCTAGAAAACTGGCTGCAAAGAACAGAAACCATTAAGCAATACCATTATTGCAAATGCTGTTTATTGAACACAGAAGTCTTCATATAGAGTGATGGCTTATTTAAAGGTGCACTTAAGTATGTTTGGATCACTCTTGGAGCCAGAGAGACCAGCACTCAGATGTGTGCCATCCTCCCTGACTCTGAGAGTGGTCCAAACACACTTCATGGTGGCCCTGGTGCTGGCCAAACTTTGCTGGCCTAACTGTGCCAGCCTAATTCCAGATTAGGATTGCACCCTTAGTATTCTTCTGCCCAGCTGTAATGGCTAAACATCTCTTTGCTTCCTTCTTTTTCCGCATATGTTTCTCTGAGACATATGCTTCTTCTTCTTCTTTGAAATTGGGACCCCATGGAGAAGAGACCACTTGAGAAAGCACCACATGACCAAGCAAACAGGTCCTTCTGTGTCGTCTTTGTCAGGTTTACCAAAGAACAGTAGTTCCCAGCCAGCCCATTTGCTGGTGATAGGGCATCCAAACCCACCTGACTAGATGTTTGTTTGGCCATGAACCACTCAGTTGAATGGACCTATGACCTCACTGAATCTAGGTCATGTAAGGTCAAGCCCAAGGATTTTTGTGTGACCTGTTCTGACTCTCTGCAGGTTCCACCTGCTTTTCTGGGTATCGGTGTTATGGCACCTGGAAAGGGAAGACCCCAAGTACAGTTAGGGACGAATGAGTTAAAATGTGTTGGAGGATTATAATATTCTGCTTTCACATTTGCTTGTCTTCCTATGTAGTCTTTCTATATTTTTGCTAAACTCTGCATCGGGGCACCGCCAATACCTAAGCACAACATTTTTAAAATGTACTTTAAATGTATCCCGATCTTTTTTTAAAATAATTGAGATTGTTTTTGTTCTTATTTCTATTTTTTATACTTCTATTTTATTCTTATTTCTAGCATGGGTCCTGAATTCTAAGAGATGCGTGGAAGGGAGGTGAATGGGGTAACCATTTGTCCCAGTCACATAGTTGCAGGTTTCTATTAATGACTATTACCAAGTAAAGAGGAAGTCTAAAAAGAAATGTGGAATCTAACAACTTGGGAGGATAGGATTGGGCCCTTGAAAACTTTGGGCACCCCCCCCCATACAGCAATACCAAAATGGCTTGCACTGCATCCTGTGGAGGGGCAGTCAATGAAGTCTTCTGGGTAAGTCATCACAGTGCTGTCACAGGTCTGCATGCATCAGGTCTGGGCAGGGGGCTAAAATTTGGCAGCTGCCGCCACTGAACTCATTCCCATCTTGGACCCTCTCCACCCTCCCCCATTTCAATCTGCCCTCCCCACCATCTTACCTTCATTGGAAGTTTGCGCTGATCCTCTGGTGTACCCTAGTGGGTTTGGCAGCACTTGGGTGCTCTTCTAGTGTGTTTTGTGACTTCCATAATGCAGTTAATGCTGGCAGAATGCTGGTATGTGGTTATGACACTAGGCATTGAGAAGAGCAGAAGTCCCAGTCTGCCCAAATATAAACAAAAGTCAAACAGGTGTAAATTAACTACTTGGCAATTGTTACAGTGCAGGCAGTACCAGTCACCCAGTCCAAAGTTACCATTCTCTTTGATAAGTGCTAATTCCAAGATGAACAAACTTGGCTGCCGAAGAAGCCTACTTTCTTGTGTATATATACAAGTATATATTTGTATATATTTGTGTATACTTGTATATATTTGTTGGGGTATGTGAATGGAGTTCACCTTCTGTGATTGTGTTATCAACTTTCCCTTCACCACTGAGGTTGTTGCTTCACACAATCAGGTTTCCCTGCATCTCTTACCCATCGTTGCCCCACGTTTTGCTTCTTATTAACAATTAGTGTGGACCTACTGTACCTTGTTGAATTGCTGTGCTCCGCATTTATGTTAATATCTGATGTGCACAGTTGGGGGCTGGGAAACACTCAGCCACTACTGTTGCTGTGTAAACCACTGTGAAATTGAGATGTGCTGTTTCAGCCATTGCAAACTTGACTTCACTGAGTATGTACAAGACTTGAAAAGATTCTTATTGTGATAATGCAGAAAATAGCCTATAGGGCTGCAGTATACAGATATCTACTGTGGTTGTGATGGTTAAGCTGAGTATTCTGTTTATCTGGCAGACCTAGCCTAAAATCTTAGCTCAGCTCTGTAACTGCCTAGCTAGTTTTGAAAGAATTATTTGTTTCTGCTCCTTACTGTAAAATGAGCATAATTGTGACTTGTCTCAGATAACTGCTGTTAAGAATGAACAAGATAAAAGTTTTGTAATATGTGCAGAGAAGAATTAAAAGGTGAAGGTTTCCCCATGAGTGAATGGTTTAGTCATGACTGACTGTAGAGGGTGGTGCTCATCTCCGTTTCTAAGCCCGTAGAGCTAGCGTTTGAGGACAAGCTTCCGTGGTCATGTGACCAGCATGACTATACGCTGTAGCGCACGGAACACCATTACCTTCCCACCGAAGTGGTACCTATTTACCTACTTGCATTTTTTAGGTGCTTTCCAACTGCTAGGTTGGCAGGAGCTGCTCACTCGGTCTTGTGGTTTCAAACTGTAAACATCTGAGCTGGAGTGGGAAAAATGCTGAAAAACAACATTTAGCTTTTAGTGGGATAATTAACTCCGCGATTAAACTTATTTTGTACTAGCTGGTCCTTAACCTGGCAGTGCCCGGGTATTTATTTATCCCAAGCTTCTATTAGACAGGAAAAAGAATGAATTCTATCTATAGTGTAAAATCGAAGTAATTTTATGCACAGGTAATTAAAAGTATAAGTACAATATAAAAATTATAAAGTAAAATCTTTTACAAATTCACTATAATATTAATTTAACTCGGAATTTGATTATAAACAACATTTTTAGTTTCACCTCCAGGAGCAAGAATAAATAAATTCTTGGGTGAACCCACCCTTGAGCAAGCAACATAAAGTTGTCCGTGGGAGAAACATGGCAATCTCAAATCCACTCCGCAGTACTTAATAGACTGCCCCTGTGACTTGTTGATCATGATCGAGAATGCAAGTCTCACTGGAAACTGCAATCTCTTAAAGTTAAAAGGGAGATTCGTCGGAATGAGTGTTATCCGTGGGGGAAAAAACTGTTTCACCCTCTCCATTTCTTGTTAAGATAGTTGCTTCAATTACAGTACCCAGCATCTTCTTGACACACAGCCTTGTGCCGTTGCAAAGTTTTGGCGGGTGAGGTTCCGTAGTAAAATAATTGGAGATCCCACTGTAAGTAAAAGATGATGTGGTGGCAATGCAGCCGGATCAAGTGAGTTTAGGAAGTCTGATGGGAAATTGATGACCTCATAGGCATCTACTATGGTATTGATAGACTTGTATTCAGTGACTACGCCTGGTAACATGGCAAGTATTTGACTGGAATCCAAGACTGGGGCCTAATGATTTCTAAAAATTTCCAGAAGGTTCTACAGAGTTCTATTCGTTCTATTCAACTACACTTGGGCTTAAATGTCATCGGGACTGTCCCCAATCAGCTTAGCAACACCAAAAACTATGGATTTGACACTGTCAGTCATTTTGGACATTTTATTTTTCACCCCTTCTCACCTCCCATGCTGATGGGGGCTGAACGTGGACTTAAATGGCATTGGGAGTGTCACTATGCATCTCAGCGACCCCGAAAACTATGGATTTGACACTAATATCGGCTGTTTTCAACTATTTTCACATGCCACCCCCTTCCCACCCCCACCCCTAGGTGTGCTAGGGGTGTCTTACCCCTGCAGTATTTCTAGAAGTGGGATGAGTTTTGAAATCTGAAATCAAATGCTGTCCTCTATGCCACCATCAGCATGCTGCGGATCTTCTATTTCCAAGCACTGTATTTTGTACACCTTCTCACCCCGCATGCCGATGGGGGCTGAATGTGGCCTTAAACAGCATTGAGAGTGTCACTATTCATCTCAGCGACCCCGAAAACTATGGATTCGACACTAATATCGGCCATGTTCGAATATTTTTACATGGCGATTTCATGGCGATTTACATGCCGATTTTGGCTGTTTTCGACCATTTTCACATGGGGCCTCCTGCGCACCCCCACCCCTGGGGCGCTGGGGGGGCTCTGACCCCCACAGTGTTTGTCGCCAGGCCGCAAGGCATACGCGTGCTGAGTCTGGCGCCAATCGCTCCAGGCGTCGCAGTGGGGCATGGCGGACGTCTTGTTTCGCACCCCTTCCCACCCCCCACGTTGAGGGGGGGCAAACTCGAACTCCCACAGCGTCGGGAGCATCACCGCTCGCCTCGGCGACCCCAGAAACTACAGAACCGACGACTATTTCGTCTGCTCTTGACCGTTTTCATGCGTGGGCCCTGGGGCACCCCTACCCCCAGGGGTGCTAGGGGGGCCCGGCCCCCACAGTGTTTGTGGCCAGGCTGCTAGGCTTCCGCATGCTGAGTTTGGTGCCAATCGGTCCAGGCATTACAGCAGGCCATGGCGGACGTTGTGTTTCGCACCCCTTCTTGCCCCCCACGTTGAGGGGGGGCCAAACCCAGACTCCAACTGCATCGGGAGTGTCGCCGCTCATCTCGGCAACCCCGGAAACTATGGATTCGACACCGATCTTGGCCATTTTCGGCCATCTTCACACGGGGACTCCTGCGTACCACCACCCCCGGGGGGGCTAGGGGGGTCTGACCCCCGCAGTGTTTGTCGCCAGGCTGCAAGGTATATGCGTGCCAAGTTTCGTGCTGGTCGCTCCAGGCGTTGCGGAGCCTATGCGGAACATACATACACCCCCCCACGTTCTTTTATATATATACTAGCTTTTTGTTACCCGGCGTTGCCCGGGTAACAAAATGATCTTCCAGACTTTATGAGTTTTGCACCCCTTCTCGCCCCCCATGCTGACGGGGGCCCAACCCAGACTCCAACCGTGTCAGGAGCGTCGCCACTCGCCTCGGCGACCCCGGAAACTACGGATCCGACGCCGATTTCGTCTGTTTTCGACTGTTCTCACACAGGGGCCCCCACGCACTCCCACCCCCGGGGGCGCTGGGGGGGGGGGCTGACCCCTGCAATGTTTGTCATCAGGCCGCAAGGCATGCGCATGCCAAGTCTGGCTCCAATTGCTCCAGGCATCACAGTGGGGCATGGCGGGCATCTTGTTTTGCACCCCTTCTCGCCCCCTACGCCAAGGGGGGGTGAACTCCAACCGTGTCGGGAGCGTCGCCACTCGTCTCAGCGACCCCGGAAACTATGGATTTGACGCCGATTATGGCCGTTTTCGACCGTTTTCACGTGGGGGCCCCCTGCACACCCCCACCCCTGGGGACACTGGGGGGCCCTGCCCCCCACAGTGTTTGTCGCCAGGCCACAAGGCATATGCATGCCGAGTCTGGCGCCAATCGCTCCAGGCGTCACAGTGGGGCATGGCAGATGTCTCGTTTCACACCCCTTCCCGTTGCCCACATTGAGGGGGGGCGAACCCGATCTCCCACAGCGTCGGGAGCGTCGCTGCTGTCCTTGGTGACCCCAGAAACTACAGAACCAAGGACAATTTCATCCATTTTCACACGGGGGCCCTGGGGCACCCACACCCCCGAGGGCGCGGGTGGGGCCTTACCCCCGGAGTGTTTGTCGCCAGGCCGCAAGGCACGCGCGTGCCGAGTTTGGTGCGCGTCACTCCAGGCGTTCCAGCAGGGCATGGCGGACGTTTTGTTTTGCACCCCTTCTTGCCCACCACACCGAGGGGGGGGTGAACCCGGACTCCGACAGTGTCGGGATCATCGCCGCTCGACGCGGCAACCCCGGAACCTGTGGATTCGACTCCGATTTCAGCTGGTTTTGACCATTTTCCCATGGGGACCCCCGCATACCCCCACCCCTGGGGGCGCTAGGGGGGTCTGACCCCCGCAGTGTTTGTCGCCAGGCCGCAAGGTGTACGCGTGCCAAGTTTCGTGTCGATCGGTCCAGGCATTCCAGCACGGCATGGCGGATGTTTTGTTTCACATCCCTTCTGGCCCCCCGTGCCGAGGGGGGCCCGAACCCAGACTCCACCAGCATCGGGAGTGTCGCCAGTCGTCTCAGTGACCATGGAAACTATGGACTTGACGCCGATTTCGGCCGCCTTCACGTGGGGGCCCCTGCGCACCCCTGCCCCCGGGGGTGCTAGGGCCCCCCGACCCCTGCAGTGTTTGTGGCCAGGCTGCTAGGCTTCCGCATGCCGAGTTTGGTGCCAATCAGTCCAGGCGTTCCAGCAGGGTATGGCAGACGTTTTGTTTCGCACCCCTTCTTGGCCCCCCATGTCGAGGGGGGCTGAACCCGGACTCCAACGGCGTCAGGAGCATCGCCGCTAATCTTGGCGACCCCGGAAACTGTGGATTTGATGCTGATTTCGGCCGTTTTTGACTGTTTTCACACGGGGACTCCCACGTACCCCCACCCCCAGGGGCGCTAGGGGCCCCTGACCCCCACAGTGTTTGTCGCCAAGCTGCAAAGTGTATGCATGCCAAGTTTCGTGCCGATCGCTCCAGGCGTTGCGGAGCTTATACGAAACATACATACATACAAACACACACCCCCACACACCCACGCTCTTCTTTATATATATAGAATGTATATTAGCATGGAGCACCTCGCTCATATGTTGCATCATCATCTGTGTGGTGGTGGAAAAATCAAAAAGGGCCAGGTAAATGTAGTGTGTCTTTGCATGTAATGCGTAGCTTTTTCTGAGTTTCAAACTTAACTGCCTTAGAGCCATGGGGCTTAGAGCCTTGTATAATGTATGAAATGATTGCATTTTGTTTTAAGATTTGTGGTCTGACCCTGATTTGTGGTCAGAGGATACAAGTATTGATGGGTAACTAGAGGTTGCATTAGGAAATCTGTGCGGCAGACTTGCATCACTCCACAGTAGCTACCATTTCTCACCAGTTCCCCTATATGTCTTAGGATTAATGTTTTAGATTGTTTTATTTATCTCTTGATCAATGTTTAGATCATTTTTTTTTTAGGTTGTGAGCCCTTTGGGGGCAGGGAATCATTTATTGATTTTTTTTTTTTACTATGCAAACCATTTTGTGAATTACTGCTGTTTAAAAAGAGTTATATAGCCATTTTGAATAATAACTGTTGTTTCATAATAATTACTCACAGGGTTGAAAATGCGTGCACAAAACTTGTCCAGGCAGCTCAGATGCTCCAAACAGACCCTTATTCGGTACCTGCCCGTGATTATCTTATTGATGGATCAAGAGGCATCCTTTCTGGGACATCAGACTTACTTCTGACGTTTGATGAGGCTGAGGTAGTCTTTTAATGGAAGTAAATTACTGATATTGCAACACAGAAATTGTTTGTTTTGAATATTAAATGTAAATTTCAGTCTTGTGGTACATACCAAATACTGACTCCCTCATAAATCACTATCATGCTTTTATTTGTATTTTGGTTCTTTGTGCTCCCTCCTTTCAGAAATGCGTTTTTGGCACTAAATTTCTGTTGTCTTGTGTCCTGTACACAGGCATTTTGAAATACTGGCACCTTGATATTAAATGAAGAAAAACAAATTGCAAATTGTATCTCTTCTACCACTCCTCCTAGTTATCAGCCAGTTAACTTACTAGCCTATGTCATGACATTTGCTTCTGCTCCTGCCAAATGAACATTCTAGCACAGTGGTTCTCAAACGTTTTAGCACCGGGACCCACTTTTTAGACTGGCACTTGTGTTGGGTCCCACTGGAAGTGATGTCATGACTGGAAGTGATATCATCAAGCAGGAAGTGCTGTCATTGTGTCATAATACAATTACACTCCTGGAAAGCAATTCTTGGACTGCAGCAGTTGCCCAACCATGAAACATCCTTGATAGAAAACAAAATTAGGACAAAATATTATGTAAATGCACTGAACTAATTTTTTTTAAATAAACCTCACTTGAAAATTAAAACCATTAATGCTCTCAGAAGAAATATAGCAAGAGTCTGCAGCTTCCAAGATGATGGCTCTCAGCATTCTGCGAGCCACCTGGCATCAGGTCACTATCCAGGTGTTGTTTGAGTTTGAATGAGTTTGAGAAACACTGGAATGAGTTTGAGAAACACTGTTCTAGCATAATGTCCCATGGTGGGGAAAAATGCTAAGTGTTCCTTTACAGAAAAAATGATTTTTTTAAAAATTACAAGTGCTTATTTGTCAGTACTGTGGAGGCTTGTGGGAAATGCTTGCAGTTTGAGCTAAACTTATCAAGCACACTATGTGTATCACTGGCTCTTGATTTATTAGTGATTATTGTGTGGGCAGCCTACAGTTCCTTATTGGTATGATCCTAGATAATAGCTCTTGATGCTATACATTTGGTAATTTGCCTTCAGGGAGTCGTTAGGACTCTGGGCTTTAGAGTGACTCATGTATATACATGATGGACACTGGACCAGTGGTGTCATCTACTCTCGCGGAGATGGAACTCTGGGCGGGATTTACGTTTGATTGGCAGCCCGGTCCATGCGGTTCTGCTGCCTTCCCCCCGCCACATGGGCTGCCCTCGGTTGCCGCGCCCCACCGCTGCTCGCCCAGCTCCGTGATGGACGCGGGGGGGATGGGTGGGGGGGGGCGCCGGGTGCCTGGGCGAGCAGGAAGGCGGCGGAAGCAAACGGGCAGGCAGCCAATCAAACATAAGTCCCGCCCAGCGTTCCGTCTCCGCGAGAGTAGATGACACCACTGCACTGGACTGCAGCTATTGAGTGTTCCTCCCAGAGCAACAAATCATGGACGTTCCTGTGGATAAAGTGCCACATTCTGTAGTGTGCAAAATTGGATTTGATGCACATTATCTGCCTTGAAAGCAAGTGCCTTGGAAAGTAGTGAATGTTTATTGAAACCTTTTCCTCCATACTTTAGAATCTATGTCTAGGCCCTTTCAGATGTTATGAAACATGAAGTCTCCACAATTTCATTACATCCCACACATGGGGATGTAGTGTACACATTGGGTCAGTTCTGCCCCACAGCTATGCTCCTTAACCGTGCTCCTATTCTCAAATTGACAGCATTTATCATTTCAGACAAACACTTTTTGCAAGGGTGATTGTTGCAGAGCTTAGGAGCAGTGGGATGAGACTCATCTGTGAGCTCAGAGACATGGAGACTCTCCATGTTCGCCCAACACCTGTATGGACTTCTGACTTTACCATAACTATAATTATAGCTGATGATGTACATGCCCTGATTTTAATTAGAAACATTTTGTATAAAATTATATTACTTTGGCTTGTAATAAATGTGAGAATAAGTGTTTCCTGTTATGCTTAAGGTCCGTAAAATCATCCGTGTCTGCAAAGGAATTTTGGAATACCTAACTGTGGCGGAGGTAGTAGAGACTATGGAGGACTTGGTGACCTACACAAAGAACCTGGGGCCAGGTTAGACATTCTCTAAGAGACATTTTTCTTACTGTATTTTTGTACTGTTTTTTATGAAAGAGCTTTAGAGGTTTGTTTTCCTTTAGAGCTATTAGAAAGACCTAGAAGTCATGCACATGTTTTATATGAAGAAGGCTCCAGATTTAGTCTTGGGCATTTTCAGTTTGAAAGGGCCTCAGATTTCAGGTCTGGAAGAGCTCCTTGCTTGAGGCCTCTGAGAACTGCTGCTTGTCAGAATAAGTAGTTCTGGACTAAATAGCTAAGACTTGGTCCAAGACAGCATCATCTTTTCATATATTCATGAATGTTCATAGCATACGTGTACCTGTAAGATAAAATGATGTGGAACACATTGGGCTTGACCAGAAGGGGATAGCAAGTACCAAGCATGCAAGTTGAGGGGTGGTCTGCATCATTATTCCTGTTAGATTGTTTATTCGTTCATTGTTTATGTAGTACAATATGCATCTTTGCAAAGCATGTGAAGTGCTATCTCTATAGGATGTACTATTGTACTACTATTTCTAAGCTAGTATTGCCCTAATGTACTATTTCTATCAGCACCCTTGAGTTTATTACCCTTGAGTGCCTTCAGGCAGAAAGGCGGGGCAGAAATTAAATAAATACATAAATTATAGCCTCGTTCATATTTTGTGACTGTCACTCTATGGGTAGTATGTGCTATCACACTGTTCGTATGTCTTGCACTGTTTGTATATCAGACTTTGAACTTGTAGCTAGGCAGAGTGGCACATCTTCTCTTTAATCAGAAGAGGTAAAAATGGAAAAATGGCAAAACAGTTGAAACTTATGGCCTGATAACTGAGAATGAGGCCCAAACTAAATGTGACAGTGTCAGCCTTTTTTATTACTCATGTGCATATCCTATGGTTTGTGGCCTTGGTCACCTTTTTTCCCCAAGTTTGGCTCCCTTTGATGTTAAAATTAGACTGTTCACCCCCACTTTATACATTAGGCCAGACACGTGAATAAATATTGACATTTTCACCATCACTTTGCCCTTGGGAAGTCGAGGGGAACCTATTGAATCAACTGTCCTTGAGTTGAGCAGATCCAAGATGAAAGACAGAAACAAAATGAATCAGCTCATGTTTTGCTATTTTATTCATAAAGATATTATGGAAGACTTTGGCAAATGTTCTTCTGAATCTACTGTTCATGGCATTTCCATTAGACTAATCACTATCAAAAATGGAAATGAAATTACTCTGGAAGGAGTTGTTCTCTGCAAACCCATGCTGGTTCCTAGAAATCACCCAATTGTGTTTTAAGTGATTCAAGTCATCCTGCTTAATAATCTGTTCCAGGATTTTTTCCCCCATGTATTGACATTAAGTTAACTGGTCTGTGGTTTCTCAGATCTGCCTTTAAAAAGGGGGAAGCAACATTTGCTCACATCCAGTCCTCTGGCACTCACCCTCTCTCTAGTGGGCAGTCCTAACCCTGAGTTGGACCAGGCAGTCTGACCGGCCTGCCCCATATCCAGCCTGGGGCTGGGCTGGCTACAGCACTACCTGGGGAAAGGGGTTCCCCTTCCCCTGGGTAATGTGGCAGTGGCCCGAATGTGGCTACCCAAATCTGGGTTGCTGAAATAGTAGCGCAAATCTGAGGAGTCCTGATCAGGACTGGCTAGGCTGGAGACAGGGGTTAGGATCTAGCCCAAGTGCTGGATCCTGGTTCCACCCCCTTCCATGGGCTGGTCCATCCATGGGCCCACCCATTTTCCACCTGCCCCATTCCCATCTCCCCAAAGCCCTGCACCTGCCCGGTTTGGCTGCTCTTATCTGGTTGTTGTGGGGCCCAGTAATCCTCCGAAGTCATCACAGATTAGCTTTAAGGCATGTTTGCAACAACACTGGGCTGGTACAAGGAACTTAGAACTCTGGATTGCGCTTTCCTTCAGTACTCTGGGATATAATCCATTTGGTCCTGGAGACTTACCCAATTCCTTTAAATGAATGTAACTCCTTAGCATCTCCATCTATTTTGAGTTGTGATGCCTACTTCCTGAGAAGCACAATTGTCGTCAGATTTCCTTTGTGGAGGAATATAGAGACAAAATGAGAATTGAGCAGCTCCCCTTTTGTAGACTGTAGGTACAATTGATGGTTGGAATCTACAGTATATGCCCTACTACAGTAGAGCTGGGAGCACTGGTCAACATTGCTTTCAGAAAGCATGAAAAGAAATAAGACAGCAGGGAAGCAAGTCCTTCCCTAAGAAAGTATGATGACCAACGGATAAACCTGAAGATACTTCAACCATGAGCATTACCTGATGTTATCACCAGAAGGAGATATATGAATATACAAGGCTTTTAAGCAACAAAGCTGAGCTGCCTATTATAACGTTAAAGTAAGATTTATGGTTAAGTGCTTTGCACTTTATTACCCAGAAATCGGATTTTCCTGTGAATTGACTTAATGATTTCCTTCATAGTGTTGCCCTTATATGACATGACCTCATCTGGCACGGAACTCAATAATATTTTGATCACTGTCCCCTGAGAGATGCGCAGACGTTGTCAAAAAGTAAATATAATTGATGTGCTAAGTTGGGAATACACTAAGGCTAGCAGTTTTTTACGTTGTTGAAATGCTTTCTGTCTAAACATGATCATATTTCAGTCTAGCATACCATTTAAAACAGGAAATTGAAATTGCCTATTTGTGCTTGTAGGGAATTATTGTTACATTCAGGGAAATGCTATGTGACTGGCAGTGGCTCCCCATAGTCTATGGAAGAGGTCCCTTCCTGCCTAGAAAACTGAGATCCTTTTAAACAATGATGTGTGCAAATTGAATTTGAGGCCTTTGGCATGCAAAGCATGTGATCTACTACTGAACTTTACTTCTCTTGTTGGCCACTTGGACTAGCTGGGATAAGCGTGACCTGGATGTGAGTTGCAGATGCTGAGTATGCTGAACTAGGGTGACTGAGAGAACTCTCTATCTGGATGTATCATTCTCTTAGATCCAATTGAAGTGATCGTTTGCATCTGTCTTTTCTCCGCACCCTCCAAATCAATTTTCAATAATTTACTCAATTATCTGAGCACTCAGCAGAGTTTAGGATTTGCTGTTAGTTATTGGCCAAGTAGAGGCCAAATCTGCATGGTGGCAGCTGGTGCACCAGCCAAAGTTGAGAAAGGTCCTCCCAGCCACAGCCCAGGATGCCTGTATAGGTTTGTCCTTCCGTAATAACCAATAGCATGTAGGAAATTCCTGCCATTCATTCTAAAAGAGTGAGAACCGCACTATATATTTATGTGCAACGGAGTGGTAGACTTCTGACTCTGTGTGCATTCATGTTTAATGCACCTGAACATTAAAAACAACACATGCACATGCTTTGCATATAGAAGGGTGTGCCTTTCACAGTGCAATCCTGTTTACTCAGAAGCAAGTTCCACTGTGTTCAGTTCCATTTAACATCGGATAAGTATATATAGGATTGGAGCCTTAGCCACTGTGGTATACCATCATGTATGTGTATGTGGCAGCAGTTCCCAAACTGTGGGTCCATGGGCCCCCAGTGAGACTCGACCCTGTTTTTGGTGGTTTGTGAAAAAAACAGCTTTAAATTATTATGTCACACATTGCTAAGCTGGGTATTTTGAATTAATAATTGGCAGCTTTGTAATTGCAGAAGCAGAATACTTGAAAAGGAACGTCATTTGATATAATGATCTCCTGGTTGGTGTTAAACTATGGTGTTAAACAGTTTGCATTCTTCACGTAGGAATGACCAAGATGGCCAAAATGATTGATGAACGGCAGCAGGAGCTGACTCACCAGGAGCACAGAGTCATGCTGGTAAACTCCATGAACACCGTGAAGGAACTGTTGCCCGTCCTTATTTCAGGTAACTTCCCACAATGCTACATGTGTAAAAAGTACATGTACATGTATTGACTTCACATACGGATCAAGAGCCAGGATGGTGGAGTGATTTGGGAGTGAGACCTGCAATATCCAGGTTCAAATCCCCACAAAGCCATGAAGGTTCCTGGGCGACCTTGGGCCAGTCACTATCTCTCAGGACAAAAGGAGGGGAGGAACTATGTAGACTTCCCTGAGTTCCTTGGAGGAATGGCAGTATAAATATGTGAAAAATAAATAAGCACACATTTGATAAAAACAGTGTGTGAATAAAATTGTCCAGGTTGATGCATGTTGTAATTCGTTCAAAAATAGAAACTTTTTATGGCCTTTTGTGAACTGACTACAGATACTAAACCTGTGGTTTTATTTGTGGCTCTCTTGGAGCGAAGTTTGTGCCTCCTGAGTACCAGCGTGCATGCCCTGCGTATCTTCTATTTAAGCTCTATGAGCAGAGCTCCCTGAGACATGTGAACTGATAGGCTATTTATAAGCAATTATATTTGTGATGCTTGCCTGTAAACAGGTCCTGTCTTTAATTCTCACTATGTCTGACCTGTATCATTGCAATAGGGAGCTCATATATATATATACAGGGAGCACATGTATATATACATGTGCTTGTTTCTCCATAGAACAAAATCCCTTTCAGAGAGAAAACATTTTGGGGAGAAGTCTAGGCTGCAGTGCTTCTCCCTAACATGCTGGGTTTTTTTTTAAAAAAAAATGTGTGCAATGGGTGGGCGGGCTGTATGGAAGAGCATTTTGCTATCTGCTAATTATTGTTGGTAGTATTATCCTTTTTGCTGGGAAGCCATATGGCAGACTCTCAGTGCTTTCATTGCTGCCTCTTCTTCAGACTACATGTGTTGTAGTTTCCTATCACCATCACTCCTGCTCTCCAGCTGCCTGTCCCCTTTACATTCATTTATGAGAAGTTCCTGATGGTGGAAAGAACCATGAGCTCTTGTACAAGAGGAATGCTGAAATAAATGAAACTGATATGAGAATAGTCTGTTTCTCACTGAAGTAAAAATGCCTGAACTTAAATTTTTTTTAATTTGCCTGAAATTTTTCTGCTTATCAAAATATCATGAATTAAACCTGAACAGCAATATTTGTTTGTTTACCTAATTATATGTATATATCCTTTTTTTCTACCTTCAGGTCCACAAAGTGACAAAGCTTCCATTAACATATAAAATTTAGCCAAAACATTAAACATAAAATGATAAGAAAGCAAAACTTTCTTTGACAGGTGAAACAGGCTCTAGGGTCTTAGCATCCTACAGCTTGAAAGCTTGGTGATAAAGGAATGTCTCCATTGACCACCAAGAGGAAAAAGCTCTGTTTTATTTCGTGTACTGATCTATTCCAGGACTAGCATAGCAGTAGTGCATGTACAAGAGTCTTCATGATCTCATCTCGTCGGGGAAGGTGTACCTTCAAATATCTTGAGCCAGCCCATTCAGGACTTTAAAGTTCTTAGGAAAATTAAGTTCTTAAGGTATTTTGTTGGGACCAGCCTAACTCTTCAAGCAACCCAAGCAATTGCATTGGGCAGTGATATTTTTAGAGGTGCTAGTGAAGCAGCCAGATATGAACTGACAGGTGCAATCCATGGTCCTTTGCAGTGCCATAAAGAAAACTGGGGTGTAACTCAAGCTGTGTGTGATTAAAGAGTTGTACCCCAATACCTCTGTGATTATCCATGGGATTCCAGTTTTGTTTGAGTGAGGCTGCAGCAGGAATTGTATTGGCTGAGAAATTGTCCCCTTCACCTTGGGCTACACGTGAGGCAGAGGTGAAAGTTGCACATAGTTGGAGTTGTTAAATTATGCAAATGTATTTAGTTCAGAATGTGTAGCCTAAAGGCTCCAATCATCGTGAATAATAACCACTATGAGCATTGCGTATTTTACCTGATTTTGTGCAATTTTGTATGACACATCCTGTAACTTCCTGATAGGCATTTCTAATCATCTGTGTAATCTTCACAGCTATGAAGATATTTGTAACAACTAAAAATTCAAAAAGCCAAGGAATAGAGGAGGCCTTGAAAAACCGCAACTTTACAGTGGAGAAGATGAGTGCTGAGATAAATGAAATAATCCGTGTGTTACAGCTTACATCCTGGGATGAAGATGCCTGGGCCAGCAAGGTGGGTCTGCTCTCCAATCTGGAAAGGGTGTTAGGATTCTAGTATTCCCTCTGGTACATTAAGAGATTTTCAAGAAGGGGAAGCCTATACTTCTAGCAATTAACAAAGTGACATTACTGATTTTGTGAGTAATTTCATGACTTTAAAAGAAGACTCCATATTCAAGATGGTGTTTAGTACTACTCAATCTATGAACTTGCTGCTAATGTTCCAGATTTGCCGTGCAACCTTCATACAATTAACTGGATTTATATTTGTATTGAATTTTTTAAGACGTTTATCATGTTGTATAATACCCCAATATATACACAAATTAAAAAGAGTGTCTCTTGAGCACTCACAAGCATGACAAAGAGATTGAGTAGGCCGGAGTGAAACAGATTTCTGAGTTTCCCTTTCGTCAGTCCTATCCCTTGCTCTTAGCCACGTCAGAGCGTTGGATCTACTATTATCACAGGTGGAAAGCTATTCTCTCTTACTGCAGTGATGGAGGGAATGGTGGCACTGATGCTATGGAACAAAAATGATGTGATGTTGTAGTTAGCTCCCTTTCAGGCCTGAGGGGAGGGCAAGTAGGGCAAAATCCCCAGGGATCCCCAGGGACTGGGCTTCCAGGGGTCCCTAACCATGACAAAACAAACTACAAGTAATCAAATGTATTATGAAATAAATTGAGGTACCTGAATCTCAGCATATTCAGGGCTGCATTTCCACTATAGCTTTCAGTGTACTTCTATTACCCCAGTGTATGCTGGAGACTGTGTTAAGGATAGCACTGACAGCTCTCAGATTCCTTAACAAACTATAGTCCCCATAGAATGCATTGGGGGAATAGAAGTGCTTTGAAAGTTGATTAAAGCTGTAGTGGAAATGCAGCCCAAGTCTTCTCCATAAGCACCAACATGTATTAATATAATTCAGATATGGGAAAGTGAAACTTACATCTTCAGATCATAACTACTACTAGGCACTAGCAGTGTGATTGCTAAAACTGGCCTTGATTTAAATTTCAGTAATTAAATTTAAAGTTCTCTTGATTCAAGTATAGTGAAACTTTCAATTTAATGAACTAATTGGGGGAAGGGATGCCTGTTAATCTGCAAGTCCATTATATCTGAATGCATTTAAGTTAGTAGAAACATACATGTGCAAAACAGATATTTATTTTTCATAGAGCAAACACGCCTGTTTCAAAAGTCTGTTAAATTGAGGCCTATTAAATCCCGGGTTCACTGTAGTGTCCATTAAACATGTTTGTTGTTATTAATGATTGAAATTGGAATTTGCAAGTGACAAACTTTTAAACAACTAAATCTGGAATTTATATCTACAAACGTTTTCATTAACAGACATCTTAAATTTTTAAGTTATGTTAAAGACAAACCACTAAGAATTCATTTAGTAATATGTTAGGTGAGGGAGGGCATAAAAGAAAAAATCTTATCTGTTCCTAAATGGGGGATGTTTCTGAGAGCCTATGGCTGTATTATATTACATACATCACTATTATTATGAAATAATATATTAATATTTATTTTTACACTTTTTCTTTACATATCTTTGGTTTTTTTCTCACCTTTTAGAAGGTAAGATATCCTCCATGACCCACAACTTTTACCATTGTACTAAAACAACAACAAAAAGCATGGTGCTAGGATGTTGTGCAGTGTGCAGACTGTGTGCTGTGCATTTTTCTGTGTGTTGATTGTAACACTGTACTCACTTCTGAAGCCAGAGGTATTAAAATACACTTAGAGCATTGCCAGGTAGACATTGAAATATGGAGTTTGAGGTGATGACAGCCATCTATGTTATTTCAAGGCTTGCTAATGTGGGTTTCATGATAACAGGTTTTTCTGGTGAATGTAGAGTCTACTATTGTGCTTCTTGCTTCCTAGCTTATGAGAATTTTGACATCCAAGAAAAGGTATTTGCTTCGCCTTTGGTGAATGCTTCTGATGTGTGTTGCAACCATTCTTCTAAATTTCAGCTTTATAGGAGAAAGAAAATAGAATGTTTGTAAACCTTTGTCTTGTGCTACAGTTTAACTAAAACACACACCAGTGCTTATAGTCTTAGTACCAGAAGCCGTAAGCACCAGCACCAGTTTGCATTTTCATAAACCTTGCTCTGTATGAAAAATGTCTGGTACTTTTTTACTGGGGTTTTTCAACCTTCTGTACTATATTGTCCCCACTGGGATATTGTAAATCATTGTCTTAGGAGATTTACTTTTTGCTATCTACAGTGGATGGGTTTTTTCCTTCCAACTTAGTGGATATAAATGGAGTGTATCATCCAATAAACAAGAGGCTTTAAGAAAAATACAAGATCTCTGTGGCTGCTGCCTTTATGGATACTTGACCACTTCAAAATTGTACATTGGGGCACCTTTTCAAATGAAACGTTTATTCAGATTGAAAAGCATCAAAGTGCTCACTCATTGGAGGCTTTCAAGCAGAGGTTGCATGGGCACCTATCAAGGATTCTGAAATAGTTGCCTGCACTGAGCAAGGGGTTGGACTAGATACCTAGGGCCCACTGTATCATTTCCTGGATCATCACAACCACTATTTATGCAGAGGTACAATGCTGAATTAAATGTTATATAACTGAGCTTTTCCATTATGCCAATAGGAATGTCCATATATATACTATATGCTCATTTTTATTCCTGTAAAAGTGCAGAATGTGCATGACTGCTTTGTTTCTTTTTGCTTGTTGCTGCAAAACTGATTCCATGAAGTATCAGTTATGTCCCACATCACATGGATATACTTTTCCCCACCACAATCCTGCATTTTCATTAGGGTGGATGATATTAGTGTAGAAAGTACCAACGAAAAGTGACTTTTACATGTAACCAATTTAACTTGGTTACATGTTACCCTTTCATGGATCACTGCCTTGTCATGGCGAAGGGGCTTGAGTAGCTCAATGAAGCTGTGAGCTATGCCATGTAGGGCTACCCAAGATGGACAGGTCACAGCAGAGAGTTCTGACTAAACGTGGTCCACTGGAGAAGGAAGTGGCAACCCACTCCAGTACTCTTGCCAAGAAAACCCCATGGATTACAGAACAAAAAGGCTAAACGATATGACACTGGAAGATGAGACCCTCAGGTCGGAAGGTGTCCATTATGCTACTGGGGAAGAGCAGAACACGAGTACTAGTAGCTCCAGAAAGAGTGAAGTAGCTGGGCCAAAACTGAAAGGAAGCTCAGCTGTGGATGTGTCTGGAAGTGAAAGGAAAGTGCGATGCTGCAAAGAACAATACTACATAGGAACCTGGAACGTCAGATCTATGAATCAAGGCAAGCTAGATGTGGTCAAACGTGAGATGTCAAGGCTGAACATCGACATCCTGGGAGTTAGTGAACTAAAGTGGACAGGAATGGGAGAATTTAATTCAGATGACCATTATATTTGCTACTGTGGGCAGGAATCCCTTAGAAGAAATGGAGTAGCCTTCATCGTGAACAAGAGAGTGAGAACAGCAGTACTGGGGTATAACCTCAAAAATGATAGAATGATTTCCATTCGGATCCAAGGCAAACCTTTCAACATCACAGTAATCCAAGTCTACGCCCCAACCACTGGTGCTGATGAGGAAGACGTTGACCGCTTCTATGAAGACCTAGAACAGCTTCTAGAATTAACACCCAAAAAAGATGTCCTTCTCATCATAGGGGATTGGAATGCTAAAGTAGGCAGTCAAGAGGTAAGAGGAATAACAGGCAAGTTTGGTCTTGGAGTACAAAATGAAGCAGGGCAAAGACTGATAGAGTTCTGTCAGGAGAACACATTAGTCATAGCAAACACCCTTTTCCAGCAACACAAACGGCGACTGTACACATGGACTTCACCAGATGGTCTACATCGGAATCAGATTGATTACATTCTTTGCAGCCAAAGATGGAAAAGTTCCATACAGGCAGTCAAAACAAGACCTGGAGCTGACTGTGGCTCAGATCATCAGCTTCTTCTTGCCAAATTCAGGCTTAAACTGAAAAAAGTAGGGAAAACCGCTAGGCCCTCCATGTATGACCTAAATCAGATCCCCTACGAATATACAGTGGAGGTGACAAATAGATTTAGGGGCTTAGATTTGGTAGACAGAGTGCCTGAAGAACTTTGGACGGAGGTCTGTAACATTGTACAGGAGGCAGCAACTAAAACCATCCCAAAGAGGAAGAAATGCAAGAAGGCAAAGTGGCTGTCTGACGAGGCTTTACAAATAGCTGAGGAAAGGAGAGAAGCCAAAAGAAAGGGAGAAAGGAAAAGATATACCCAACTGAATGCAGATTTCCAGAGAACAGCAAGGAGAGATAGGAAGGCCTTTCTAAATGAGCAATGCAAAGAAATAGAGGAAAACAACAGAATGGGGAGGACTAGAGATCTTTTCAAGAAAATTGGAGATGTCAAAGGACAATTTCATGCTAAGGTAGGCACAATAAAGGACAAAAATGGCAAGGACCTAACAGAAGCAGATGAGATTCAGAAGAGGTGGCAAGAATACACAGAGGAACTCTATAAGGCCGATCTAAATGTTCCTGATAACCACAGTGGTACAGTCACTGAGCTCGAACCTGACATCCTGGAGAGTGAAGTCAAGTGGGCTTTAGAAAGCCTCACTAACAACAAAGCTAGTGGAGGTGACAGCATTCCAGCGGAATTACTCAAAATCTTAAAAGATGATGCTGTCCAAGTGCTGCTCTCCATATGCCAGCAAATTTGGAAAACCCAACAGTGGCCACAAGACTGGAAAAGATCAGTTTACATTCCAATCCCAAAGAAGGGCAATGCCAAAGATTGCTCGAATTACCGCACCATTGCACTCATTTCACATGCTAGCAAGGTCATGCTCAAAATCCTACAAGCTCGGCTTCAGCAGTATGTGAATCGAGAACTACCAGATGTACAAGCTGGTTTCCGAAGAGGCAGAGGAACTAGAGATCAAATTGCCAACCTTCGCTGGATCATGGAGAAAGCAAGAGAGTTCCAGAAAAACATCTACCTCTGCTTCATTGATTATGCTAAAGCCTTTGATTGTGTGGATCACAACAAACTGTGGCAAGTTCTTGAAGAGATGGGAGTTCCAGACCACCTGATCTGCCTTCTGAGAAACCTTTATGCGGGTCAGGAAGCAACAGTTAGAACTGGACATGGAACAACCGACTGGTTTAAAATTGGGAAAGGAGTACGACAAGGCTGTATATTGTCACCCTGCTTATTTAACTTATACGCAGAGTACATCATGAGGAAGGCAGGGCTGGATGACTCACAAGCTGGAATCAAGATTGCTGGGAGAAACATCAACAACCTCAGATATGCAGACGATACCACTCTACTGGCAGAAAGTGAGGAAGACCTAAAGAACCTTTTGATGAGGGTGAAAGAGGAAAGTGCCAAAATTGGTTTGAAGCTCAACATTAAAAAGACTAAGATCATGGCAACCACTCCCATCACTTCCTGGCAAATAGAAGGGGAAGAAATGGAAGCAGTGACAGACTTTATTTTCCTGGGCTCCAAGATCACCGCAGATGGTGACTGCAGCCATGAAATTAAAAGACGTTTACTTCTTGGGAAGAAAGCTATGGTGAACCTAGATAGCTTAATCAAAAGCCGAGACATCACCCTGCCAACAAAGGTTCGCATAGTCAAAGCGATGGTTTTCCCAGTAGCCATGTATGGCTGTGAGAGCTGGACCATAAGAAAGGCAGAGCGTCGAAGAATCGATGCTTTTGAATTATGGTGTTGGAGAAGACTCTTGAGAGTCCCCTGGACTGCAAAGAGATCCAATCGGTCAATTCTCCAGGAAGTCAAGCCTGATTGCTCCCTGGAAGGACAAATGCTGAAGCTGAAGCTCCAATACTTTGGCCACCTGATGAGAAGAGAGGACTCTTTAGAAAAGACCCTCATGCTGGGAAAGATTGAAGGCAAAAGGAGAAGGGGGCGACAGAGGATGAGATGGTTAGATAGTGTCACCGAAGCAATGAATATGAAATTGGGCGAACTCAGGAAGCTAGTGGAGGACAGGGAGGCCTGGCGTGCTGTGGTCCATGGGGTCGCGAAGAGTCGGACACGACTTAGCGACTGAACAACAACAACAACAATTTAACTTGGGAAATAACCAGAGAAGAGCTGGTTGTAATGGCAACATCGAATCACAAAAATAGCAAGTAATTGAGCATAGGACAACCAGATTTGCACTTGCATCAAATGAAAGCACTTTTACAGCTAAATGTCTGAGGGAAAGCTTACATTTTTGACTAGCTAGTAGAAAGGAGCCAGCCATTCCTTATAGAACTATGCCACTTCAGAATTCAGTTGTAGGGATTGCATGCAGTTGTAGGGGTATACTCCCATGTCATATATCCCATGAATGTGGAAAGTTACCATTGCAAGATGTCTAAACTAGACCCCTTATTCTTGATGTAATAGCTTTCCATGAGCCGGGGTGCCTCAGTCTTGACGGGGGCATTCAAGTATGCATTTCCCACCCACATTCTGAAGTCCTGGGAATACTTTCTTGTGCTTCTTCTACATATTTGATTCTGCTGTATTACTATTCTACACTTAAAATCCTTGGAGCTGATGCCAATAAGTAGCTGTAGATGGAGTAACTTGTTTATATTAATACTTGCCCCCTTATTAAAATAGCTTCCTTACCAACTGTTATAGTTTGAATGCTGTTAAATGCATTATGAGTGCTTTGCATGTGCCTTTTCCCATTTAAGCCTGAAGATATGGGATGGATTCCTGTCTGGTGTTCAACTCCACTTGGCTGTTTTCTCTCAAAAGATTTAGGTACTTGGAGGTATTGGAGCCTGTGCATGGTGACTAAGTTAGCAGTTATGTCAGAAAGTTGGACCTGATGTGTTCCTTCCAGCATTGCCTTCTTTGGTAATGAAATGCAGATATGGTTCAGGCTTGCTGAACTTGTATCATTTCATAGGTATTAGGCCCTGATCATAAACCTATCTGTATTTAACAGGGGCCATATTTTGCACTGAATAAAGGCTGAAGAGCTAGTAACATTGGTTTTGACTCACTCCTTCACCAAGACACAGTTTATTTAACCTCTTCTTTTCCAGTGTGAACAATAACAGACATCGGCAGAGCAGTAAACTTCCCTCTAGTGTTGTGGCTGAGCGTGTGTGTACCACTTCTAGTTGACTTTTGGGAAGGGTTATCTGTTAACTATAAACATGGTATCATTCATCTAGTACAGTGGTTCTCAAACTTTAGCAATGGGACCTACATTTTAGAATAGCACTTGTGTCAGGATGCACCAGAAGTTATGTCGTGGCCAGAAGTGACATCATTAAGCAGGAAGTGCTGTCATTGAGACATTATGACAGTCCTGGAATGCAAACTGACATTTTTGGACTGCAGCAATTGCATAACCATGAAATATCCATGACCAGAAAGCAAGATTGGGACAAAATATTATATAAAAACATCTCACTTGAAAATTGAAACTTTTAACATCACAAAGAAATATAACAAGAGCTTCCTATATTCTGCAGCTTCCAAAATGGTGGCTGCAGCTTTCTGCGACCCAACTGACATCAGGTTGCAACCTACCAAGTGGGTCCTGACCCACAGTTTGAGAAACACCTATCTATTATAGAGTCCTCATTTGCTGCAACATTAATCTTTTTCTTAGCCCAAGGCTACTTTCAAGCAGTGTGGTCTACTTAATCCTTTATTTTAAAGAGAGGATTAAGTTAATGTACATCTTTCCATATTGCTTATGTTGTGTACATACCATTTCCAGTAAAGCTTTCCTTTCAGGCTTACAGCCACAATACTCTTGAAAGCATCCCTAACTTTTCTAAATATGCTATAGTCTGTCTGTCTCTGTCTCTGTCTCTGTCTCTCTCTCTCTCTCTCTCTCTGTCTCTCTCTCTCTCTGTCTCTCTCTCTCTCTCTCTCTCTCTCTCTCTGCGCGTGCATGCGTGCTTACATTTCATTGCCTTCAGCTTTCAATTGATGTCTTTTATAGGATGTTAAAGCAGCCTTCCCCTTGAATTTACCCATTTTTAAATCTATCCTGTCATGGTCTACTAAAGCTACAGCTTCAAAGAAGCATTGCATGTTTATTTGTACAAATAATGATGGTTTCAACTGGTGTAATTAGGATGCCAAGTTCAGCCCCCATTAGGGGCACAGTGTTTCAGAGAGTTCAGTGGGGCTTGCCGACTAGACTAGAATTTCTGGTTGGAGTGACTGTGACTAAAAATGTTAGTGTTTGCTTCAGGAAACACTATGCAAGCAATAAATGATGTGTCTATCCCTAAAAATCCAGGTATGTACACACTTGAAATACTTTACCATGTTATCTGTTTTCCTGAGCCTGACTTGTGTTGATTGTCATGTAAATGAAGCTATAGTTGGATTCACCTCTCATTGTTAATATACTGCTGCCTTGGAAGTTTCTTTTATTCAAAAGGAAATGCAGGATAGAAACCATTTAGATCAGGGGTCTCAAACATGAGGCCAATGGACCTGAAGCGGTCTCCAGAACCAATTTTTCTGGCCCCCATTATTATTTGGCTATCCCAGCATGGTAATTGGGCTCTCTCGTATCTTGAAATTATGTACAAGATTTGCACATTTTCTGTCACTTTAGCTGAGTTTCTATGTGAGAACAAAGTACTTATTTCAGGCCATCATCTGCTTGATGATGTAACTTCCAGCACTCAGAAGGTGGCATGAATGCTATTCGGCCTACTATATGAAATGAGTTTAACACCCTGATTTAGATAAACGGTATCTAGTTCCTCCTCTTACTGCAGTACATAACATGGAGATTTCAACTTTGCAATTAAGACTAAATTTACATCTAATCTACATTCATTACAAATTAAATAATAGAATTTCTTTCCTTGTTTCATGAATAGGTCTTTGTTTCATATTTGTTTTAATTTTTAAGCGTATCTTGATTGCATTCATGTTTTAAGTATACACCTAAAATATGTGGGGGGGGGGTGCGTGTGTGCGCGTGTGTGCGCGTGTGGGATATATAGGAACAGGAGTGATCGGTGTGTGTAATTTCCAAAATACCGCCCTGATGTATTGCTTAGTGGCTGAGCAAATTCTGGTACTGATGAATAATAATTGTGTTGTAGATGTTGATGGCTCAGTTTGGGTCTGAAACTATTTTGGTTGTCCTTTTGTTTCAGGTTGGAGAAAATAGTTTTAATTTTACTGTGGACTTGGGTTAAAAGTGCAGAAAGTGACATTATTTTTATTTAAAATTTTCATTATAATTATAAATTAGAATCACTTTGTAGTACATGGTGATATATAGTGTCAGCAGATACAGCCACAGTCATTATTACCCATGCACTCCCCATTAAATAATACATACAACCCACATAAAATGGGTTTGTTTGTTTTTTGCAGATTTTGGGTTTGTTAGTTTACAAAAATAAGCAGTGCAGAAAGCAGTGTTATGTATTTTCATTTCATTATTGTTTTCTCCCATCTCTACCTATTAGATGAGATGTCTTAAGATAGGGAGAAACGGCAGGTGTATGACCCTGCTGTTTCTCCTAGGTCTCTCAGCAGCTGTATCTATTAGATCCTCCTGGATAGCCTGAGGTGGGTGGGAGAATGGCTCTGCTTGTGCCATTGGCTCTGCTCCAATGTGACAGGCATGGTGAGAACAACTCTGCCCATGGGAAATTAACCTGTGAGATTTCTAAATGTGGTTTGGCATCCTCCATGAAATTACGAAATGAAGTCATCTGGGAGTTTGGAGTATTGTGCCATCAGCATGTTGATGACACTCAGTTTGTATTTTTCTTCTTCATCTGAACCAGATGTAGCAGGGCCCATCTAGTCCAGCTTCCTGTATCTCACAGTGGCCCACCAGATGCCTGAGGGAGCACACAAGACAGATACTTGTATCCTGCTGCCATTTCCCTGCACCTGGAGTTCTAAAGTAGCCTATTACCCTTGCACCACTGCCAAGGAAGACTCCAGACTGTGGTTGGGGTTTAACTTTATTAAACACAAGTGGCCAGTTTTTAACTCATGAAACCTACTGAACACCCTTCCCTCCGTTGCCAGTCTAGGGTAAGCAAAAATACTGCCATCCATAGCCAATTTAGATGACAGAAAAAAATTCCTACCCAGCCCTCATGATGAGCGACCAGCTAATCTCAGACTGGACATGCCCATCATAGCTTGTAACCTGTGATGGAGTTTTCCTCCATAAATTTGTCCAGTCCCCTTTTAAAGGCATCCAGGCCAGACGCCATCACCACCTTCTGTGACAAGGCGTTCCAGACTAATTACACGCTGGGTAAAGAAATATTTTCTTTTGTTTGTTCCAACTCTCCTAACACTCAGTTTTAGTGGATGTCCCCTGGTTCTAGTATTGTGTGAGAGGGAAAAGAGATTCCCTCTATCTACTTTATCCACCCCTGCGTAATTTTGAATGACTCAATCATGTCCCCCCTCAGGCGCCTGTAACCTTTCCTCGTAAGGGAGGTGCCCCAACCCAGTAATCATTTTGGTTGCTCTGTTCTGTACTTTTTCTAATTCGACTATATCCTTTTTGAGATGTGACCAGAACTGTACATAACAGTACGTGTGTGTGTGTGTGTGTGTGTGTGTGTAGGATTGAAACCTCACACTACCCTCTATTGGAGTTATGAGGTGAGAACTTGAGAGTGCATGTACAGAAGGTGTGGTGTTATTTTTTGAGGATTAAATATTTAATATTCGGGTAGTTCTGAAAAGCCATCTGGTATCCTATTCTTTGAGTTGCTGTTTTGCCTGGGAAATAGAATTAAACATAAAACAATGCATGATACAGTGTCTGCATTTTGAGTGATGGGAATATGTCTGGAATATAATGTTAAATTGCTGTTATATTTGTGATTTTTAATGCAAGCAGGTTATGTTTAATTTTGTGTGGCGCTGCAGCATCCAAATCTGTTTTGTGATTAGCTTAAATTCTTTTTTTAAAGGACACAGAAGCCATGAAGAGAGCATTGGCCTTAATAGATTCCAAGATGAACCAGGCCAAGGGCTGGCTTCGGGATCCCAGTGCTCCAGCAGGTAACCTTTGAAATCCTTGTTGATAACACATATCAATGTGAAATATTACATAGAGCTCTAAGTAGTGCCCATTAAGGAAAATTGGAAAAATCCTGTACCAAGAAAAGCTGCGGTATACAATTAAGCACACATGCATATTTTTATTTATTTTTGCTTCTGTAAATCATTGATAGGGACTAAGATATTGCCAGGGCACTGAAACTTCATCTGTGCAACACTTTATTTCCCTCTTCATTGCCCCTCTTCACTCCTGCGCAATGTCTTTTCTAGTGGCTGTTGCTGGTAGTGTTCTGCATTTTTTTTTTATAGATTGTGAGCCCTTTTGGGACAGGGAGCCATTTAACTTTATTATTATTACTATTTGCCTGTAAACCGCTTCGTGAACTTTGTGTTGAAAAGTGGTATATTAACATTATTGATCGATGGATGGATTTCCTTAGCTTCCCACTCTTCTCATGGACTTTCTAAGTGAACTGACAGCTTTCAAACATCCAAGAGGGCTAGGTACTTGTTTTGATGATGATAATGGTTATTGTTATTATAAATTTATTATTATTAAAATTAAAGCTGATTCTTGGGATGTGGAATAGTGTGCTCAGTATCAAGTTCCAGGCTACGTGTCCTGTAAATGCTGAATTACACACAACCCTGAATTATTTTAATGTGGTTGTGCCCTAAATGGGAACGTCTTAGGCGCTCCACTTTCAAATATTAATGTAAAACAAACTGCTTCTATGCTAAGTAGTTTGGAAAGCTTTTCTTATTTTATCACCTCATCCAAATTACTTAATTCAAAACCTTCCTAAATTAGTATTCTAGGATTGTTGCTCTTGGGAAGACTTTGCATTTTTATTACCTTATCAGCTTTGCTTTGCAGTAAGAAAATGAGTCCTATAAAATAAGCGTGTGAAAGCCAGACTTCATAGTTTAATGTAGTAAAGTAATACTGCCTCAGCATATTGACTTGCACCTCTTGAGTATCACTCATGTTTCGTATCTGTATTTATTTGCCAAATTGCTAGAGTTTATCAGAAAACTTGTAAAACATGGGGGGGGTGTACACATAAATATTTGTGTGCACAGCGCTGTTCCTGATAAATTCTATTAAACATTCTCAGACCTGACTTAGTATTCCTGCTAGCGGTTGACTCAGTTTTCATTGTTTCCAGAAACTGGTCTTGCCAATTTTTTTTTGTCCTCCCCGTACACCCCATATAATGGAGTGTCAGATTGAGAAGCTTACTCAGTGAGATGGGATGGTGATCGCTGGTTGGAATGTCAGTGATTGGGACTTCAGGCACTACTCTTACTAGACATTATAAGGTGGAACTCATGTTTTTGTCTCATGTAGCCTTTGGACCAAGGGATTTTCAGAAGATAAAAGTCTCCTGAAGAGTGCTATGCATCTTCATGAGAATGTTATGTACATTGCAAGGTTACCCTCTGGATGCAGGAGGAAAAGGGGAAACATTTGCTTATTATCAGTTCCCTTTTTTCTAGGTAATTAGAGGTTAGTCTACCCACCCAATAGTGAGTGCCTTGGCTGATATGCACTCTTAGGCATATATGAGAGAAATGGACAGAGCCATATCTAGGGGTTTCTCATCTGTCTTCACAAGAGGACAAGAGGAAATCTGATCACTTTCTAAGTTGGTTAGAATGCTTGTTGTTTGTTCACTTTAAGGTTCAGGGAGCAGGGTGAAAATTTTCCTGTTCTTCTGGGAAGATGGGCTCTTCCAATCGGGAGGTGACACTATTTCAGAAGTATAGGCTCTTTCTAAATACCTTGAATGTGAATTTATAGCAAGTGTAAAAAAAGCCTTGCTGGTTCCCTCAGATTAATCAGGTGCAAGAATACCCTTGAAAAGAAAAATTAAGTGGAATTGCCTCTTTCTTTCTAGCTTTAGTATTAAAATTTAACTGACAGTGACATGCTTCGTGCCTGATTCTGTGGAATGATATGTCTGTTGCTAGAACGGCATTATCCTGCTCCAGGAACACTGTCCTGTTAACGATGGATTATGTTTCTTGTTCAGCCCATTCAGTAAATGATCTTTCCTTCATTTAATATTGTATAGGTTCTGACAGGACTCGTAGTTTTCTTCTATTAAATAATGCATAGGTAGTATTGTCCATATTCACACATTCTTGCTTCCTAGGAGACTCTGGTGAACAGGCCATAAGGCAGATCCTGGATGAAGCAGGGAAAGTTGGAGAACTGTGTGCAGGCAAAGAGCGAAGAGAGATCCTAGGAACCTGTAAAATGCTAGGCCAATTAACGGATCAAGTGGCTGACCTCCGCGCTCGGTAAACTACTCTCTTATTGCTAAATACGCTTCACCTTTTGTTTATATATTGCGTTCAGGATATGGCATTTCCTGAAACAAACATAAACAGGGATTTCAGCCTGTTTTATATAGTGGCTACCAGTATGCTAGTAGTACAGTGTGAATTCTATGGGTGGGGTCTGCCCCATGTTCTGCTTCACCAATATGTCAAAAGAAGTTCTTAAATTTATGTTTAGAAATGGTGCATACACAGTATGCTTTTGCTGCAGCATTTCACTTTTTTTTGTTTCTGTTATAGCCTTTTATGTTTAGGTAAGCACATATGATTGTGCAAATTAAAACTCTGAGCAATTTTTCAAGCAATTTTCCGTTGCATGAACATATAGTCCTTTTAGTTAATTGAAAGGTCCCAACTTTTTGATGCAGATTTTAGTGTGTTTGTCATCCATTTTAAAGGTGCACAGGCCTTTATCAGAGTGCAGTTCATTAGTTTATCTTCAACAAATACAGGTTGAACCTAATTATCTGTGGATTTTACATCTGCAGTTTTAACTCAACACGGGTCCCCCAGAGCTGTGTGTGCATTCGTGTCTGGAGGGTGGGGTAGGAGAATATCCCCCATTCTCAGTCACTTGCAAGCCACATGGCCTCAGCAGGCCTCAGAAAACCATCTGGACAGCTGTCCAAAGGGTGGGCTGTGGGGAAAATCCGCGGGTTTAATTACCCATAAATTTTTTCATATCCTGGAATGGAATCCCCGTGTATAAAAAGGCCCCACCTATATAACCTTGCTTTTGTGCTATATGGTGACACGAAGCATTTCGAATGGCTATTCTGGAAATGGGTAGAGAAAAAGTGGCAATTGTGCATGTCTTCCCGTTAAAACCTCACCCCCTTGTGAGTACTTAGCTGGTTCCCCATATAGAGGCCTCTCATTCACTTCTGTGCTATACTGCCTGGAAGGAAAAATTTATGCACAACAGTGATTGAGACCTTTATACTACTCAGAAGTCCACAAAGTTTAGCTTGGCTTGCTAGCCAACCATAATTGGTGGTCACCACAGACTACCGAGCACTACTGATATGCCAAAAAACTGGGTAGGTCTAGTATTTTGGTGGGCTTTGGAGCAGGCAGAATCAGTGTGAGTTGATGGATTGGAGTTCAGGTCCTCATGTCAAGCTTAGCAAGTTTCTTACCCACACGGGTTAGAGGCATTTGCCTGTGGTGAGATTTGTTGAAGCCTGACGATACTGCTTTTTCACATCAAGTGGGTTGGAATAGGGGACAGAGAATGTATCCTGATGGGTTCAGAAGTTGCCTTCCAATCAAATCAACATCATTTTAACCTTTGTATTTGTGGCACATTGGTGGCACTTAGGCAGCCTTCTGCCGCTGGCTTCTTAATCAGTAGTCATAGATAATATTTTATAATGTAATTAATAAGTCTGATTAATTATAATTATTTGTATAATCTTTTTGAGTGTCCTTCACTTGTGTTACCTTGATATGACCTTTATAATAACTTTCTAGGGCAATTATTATCACCACTGTATTGTAGCTGATGAGCCGAGACTGAAAGTAGCTTATTAGTACAGTGCGGTAAGGGAAAATGGGTCAAATGTGCAGAAATGGTTCTTCTAGGAAATGGTTCTTCTAGAAATGGTTCTTATATTCTTCTAGGAATATAAACATAGTGCACACTTGGTATATATTGACTTCCATTTGAATTGACTGGAATTTGACTCAGGTAGGGGCCAAAACAACTCAGGGGAATGTTTTTGCTTCATCTCAACAGTCTGTAATTGAATCCTGCATATTTTCTGCATTACATGAGTTATATAGAACCAGATAAATGGGCTGTACTAGGCAAGAATGTAGGATTTATGAATTTTTCTCCCCATGAACAGAGGACAAGGTGCTACCCCACTTGCAATGCAGAAGGCACAACAAGTGTCCCAAGGTTTGGATTTACTAACAGCAAAAGTGGAAAATGCAGCCCGCAAGCTGGAGGCCATGACCAACTCTAAGCAGGCAATTGCAAAAAAGATTGATGCTGCTCAGGTACTGTCAAGGCTATTATATATAACTATAATGGGTTTCACTTTTTGAAATCTCCTTCGACAGGGATGGGACAAAACAAAGCCACTTTTTTCAATAAAAGGTTAGTTAAAAAGTGCCTAGGCACTCTTTAGGGACCATGGTTCCCTAAAGTTCACACAATATAACCATAAACACAAATTACAAGGTTGTAGACTTCGGCCACAATGTTAAAAACTCTGCTATGGACTGAGAAGCTATCAAATGCTTTCATTTGCAGCACTGATTGGCTTTACTATCATCCACGACGTCTTGTTAATGGTGATTGTGAGCCCATTGTAAAGTGAATAACATTGTATAGTGAACCTTGTTTTACTATGGTGAGTCTATTGCAGTGGCTCCCAAACTTTTTAGAGGCCCCAGAGCAGCCATTTTCAACCACTGTGCTGATGAATGGTCCCTAGGTTTCCTGTGGGAATTGGGGAGACAGTCATTTATTAGTAGATGCCATTGGGAGATATGAACCCCCCTCTGACCGCCCAGTGTGCCTTGACAATTGTCAAAAAGCTGGCGGTGTGCCTTGACTATTTCAGTGCCTTGCCAGTGTTCCATAAGATGAAAAAGGTTGAAAATCATTGCCCTAGAGCAGCTGTTTCTAAACTGCAGCAGGAAAACCCCAGCTGCAACTCCCAGGGGTCATCGCGGCCATCCGCCCTTGTGCAAAACGCCAGGTGTGGAGCTTGCTGGGGCAGCAGACCCCATAAGCGGCTGGTCGCAATGGCCCCTGGGAGCTGTAGTTGGGGGTTGTTTGCAGCTTCCCCAACAGAATGCAAACTGCTGTTCACACCAGGGAAGGATTAGGGAGGGACCAGATCCAGCCTGCCAGTTAGAGGTTGGAGCTACCTGTCCTAGGGGCTACAACCTGGTTCATAAATGCCAGGGGTGTGGCATAATAATGATTTGGGCAGCAGTGGTCCCTCCCCAAGTAGCAGCTTGTTTAATCCTTGATCAGAGGCATCTCTACAGGGAGGGCAGAGAGCCTTACCCTGTCATGTTTTGCAAGGAGCCTTAGCCTGTCATGTAAATCCCTCCTCTCCCTTGCTGCTGTAGCCAGTAAACAACGCCAAGATGTTGCTTTTCCCTGTGAGGATTGGCTAAAACGGTGCAGGAGAGGAGTGATTTCCACGGCAAGGTAAGGCTTCTTGCAAAACTTAGAGCTCTGCCCTCCCTGTAGAGACGCCACTGTCCTTGATGTATGTAGCCTAATCTGCCCTGTCAGTTCTGTACCCAACAAAAATTGAATCAGGGACCCACTGATGGGTCCCGGGCCCACAGTTTGGGAACTGCAGGTCTATTGTAAAGTGATGTGATTGTACAGTGAACCCATTGTAAAGTCAGGGTGCATTGTATTTGCACCTTTCAAAAGAGAATTCCAGCTTAACTGTTCTGTGAATCTTGTTTCCTCTTCCACTGTTTCGCTAAATTCAGTCTAATATTATTCTTGCTTAGAAAAAGAATGTAGCCTACAATCCTACACACACTTACCTTATAGTAGGCACAATTGAATTCAATGGCAATTACTTATGAGTGGACTCAAATAGCACTGCACTGGCAGTTTTTTTTACCTCTTCCCACTCTAACATACTCCACCTTTTCAGTCTTGATGGAGTCCAAGAAAGAATTTTGTATTTATTAACATGGGACTTACCTTTGTGGCTTAACGAAATTTTAGAACAAATCATCTTTACATTTGTCATTTCACACCATTTCAGGTTATTGAAGTGTTGGAAATAAATCATAAACGTATGCTAACGCCTGTTTCTTTATATCAAGAGCTGGCTAGCAGATCCTAATGGGGGCAGCGAAGGGGAAGAACACATTCGAGGAATTATGGCTGAAGCCAGGAAAATTGCAGAACTCTGTGAAGACCCTAAAGAGCGAGATGATATTTTGCGGTCCCTGGGAGAAATTTCTGCTCTGACTGCTAAGTTGTCTGACCTTCGGAAACAGTGAGTATCAAGAGTACACTTGAGTATGCTGATGTCATCCTGCACTAACTCTGCCACTATGTTTTGATCTTGGTGCTGAGCACAGTTGCTTTCCCATTGAACTCCAATTGTTCAAAGTTTTGTGGCTATATATTTTGCTTTACCCAAATTAATTTGTGCAAGTGATATGCAGTGATCTCTGTTTGGAGACAGAGGGAACCTATGAGGTAAGGATTCTCATTGGCACTTAATGAAGCTGTAATACTGAGGATGCTTAGTGTTATAAAACTGATATAAATTTGTATTGCCTCTTCCTAATTAAGGCTGCAATCCTATGCACACTTGGGGGTAAGCATCATTGAATACAATGGGTTTTTGTTTCTGAGTAGACATGCATTTAGAAAAGACCCTCATGCTGGGAAAGATTGAAGGCAAAAGGAGAAGGGGGCGGCAGAGGTTGAGATGGTTAGATAGTGTCACCGAAGCAATGAACATGAAATTGGGTGAACTCCGAAAGCTAGTGGAGGACAGGGAGGCCTGGTGTGCTGTGGTCCATGGAGTCGCGAAGAGTCGGACACGACTTAGCAACTGAACAACAGACATGCATAGGATTGTGCTGTAAGTGTGTTCAACTGTAAGTTCTTACACTCTTTAGGCTCTTTAGTTGAGCTTTCCTTGCCATCATTGTTTCCCTGCCATCTATATTTTGACTATGAGTCTTCGTTAAATGTAATAATAGTGCTTATAATTGTGATTGACAGATTCACATCATAAAGCAAGTCTTCCTAATAAAATCCAGCCTAGTTTATGCATTGAGTCTGCAAAGTTTGCTTAACAGCTTCTTTTTGATCTGCAGTGGGAAAGGGGATTCTCCTGAAGCCCGTGCGTTAGCCAAGCAAATAGCTACATCGCTTCAGAATTTGCAGTCTAAAACCAACAGGGCTGTTGCAAACAGCAGACCTGTCAAGGCAGCTGTTCATCTGGAAGGGAAGATTGAGCAAGCTCAGAGGTGGATAGACAATCCTACAGTTGATGACCGAGGAGTGGGTAAGTCTTTCAGGTCTTAAGCAAGCATTTTCTACTGGTATCTGAATGGCTTTTTTCACCTTCCCTCTTTTGTGTTTCCTGAAATGGAATGTGAAGTAAGAGACAACAGTGTGACATCGAAAGAGCTTTATTCTCATGTCTTATCTACTTCAGTCTCTTGCTTCCCTTTCTGGAAGATTAGAAGTGGAGTAGAGACTGGAGCCTACTAACAAAAGTGTGGGTCATCCTTTTTGGAGTCCCTTTTCCTTCTTAAGGAAGGAATCATGAATGAAATGAAGAGTGACAGAGAGGGCAATACACCAGTGAGAAGTTCATCCTTTTGCTCAATAGCGTGGCCCATTTCCCTTTGCATTCCCACATCTTTGGGATAAATCAGCAGCAAACTGAGGCTGCCTTGATTCTGACAATCTGATAGCCTAAGCACTTATTTTTTCAGTTTAGTTCACTTTTAATTTGTATCCTGCTTTTCCGTAAAGTGAAACTGTGTCTGAAGTGATTCATGGCACATAAAACAATTCAAAGCAGTAAATGATCCATACAAAAATCATAGCAATTGAACATTTTATTTCAGTGGACACAATTACAGTATTGTATTAAATAATTCAGTAAAGTGTCATAAGCATAATAGAAACAATTCCATGACCATTCCATGACCATAATTTCAAAATTACACTAAACAGTTCATTAATATTTCATTTTTGTAAATATGTCAACTTTCAATAAAGAATAAAAGCAACAGCAGGAAAATGCATAGTGTAATATGCTATAACAGTGGTTCCCATACTGGGTGTCCATGGCCCACCGATGGGTGATGTCTTAATTTTTGGTGAGTCGCAAAACTGACAAGGCAGATAAAGCTGTATGCACATCAAGGATTAAACAACTTGCTACTTTGAGGGAGCATTGCTGCCCAATCACCATTATAGCCACAGAAGCTTGAACAGCTGGTAAAGATAAACCTTTTTTTAAAGGTCCCTGTGCTAAAATATTCTGGAACCACTGTGCTATAACATCAAAACAGGAAGATATGAAGCTGCTTTAGCTTGTATCAAACCTTTAGTCCATCTAGCTCATTAACATCAACACTGACTTAGCAGGAGCTCTCCAGGGGTTCAGATCACTGATCCCTCTAAGCCAGGGGTTCCCAATCTGTGTGTGACGATGCTCTGGGGTATCACGAGACACTCTCCGAGGCCATCGTGAGATGCCTGCCATCCGGCAGTGAGAAAATGGCGCAGGGAGCTTGACACTGTGGGTGGAGCTGCTGTATGCGAATAGCATGCATTCGAAGAAGGTTGCCTGCCCTGGCCTCTGAATCACTGCTAGTTCAGACAGCCCTACCTGGAAGTGCCAAAAATTGATGCTGGGACCTCCTATGTGCTCTGCCACTGAGCTATGACCCCAACCCCCAATATAGGTAAAGGTTTCCCCACGACCGAATGGTCTAGTCGTGACCGACTGTAGGGGGCGGTGCTCATCTCCATTTCAAAGCCTGTAGAGCTGGCATTTTGTCCTAGGACGAGCTTCCGTGGTCATGTGGCCTGCATGACTATACGCCGTAGCGCATGGAACACCGTTCCCTTCCCATCAAAGTGGTCCCTATTTATCTACTTGCATTAGGTGCTTTCGAACTGCTAGGTTGGCAGGAGCTGGGACAAGCAACGGGAGCTCACTCTGTTGTGCAGTCTTGAACTCCCAACCTTCCGGTTGGAAAGCCCAGCAGCAGCAGTTTAACCCACTGCACCACCACGTCCCTACTTGAGCAACCCCCAATATAAAAACCACCAATTGAAAACATCAACAGCATTGAATAAAATGCATAGATGAAATTGCAATCCTGATCTCAATTCCGCTAATTGAGATCTGGTTAGCCAGAAATATAAATGTCAACAATGCATAATCAAGTCCTGAAAACTTCTTTAGCCACAAACATAGTCACTATAATTTTCATGAAAAGTTGTTAACAACCAATCATCCCCCACATTGACAGGCAGCACATCTTACACTCAAACCTATCTTCCACACCCAAGTTCTCACCAAGGGGACCCTCCTACCTCTCACAAGAGGTTATTCAAGAAATCTACCTGTTACTATCTGTATACAAATATGAAGAAACTTGTTTAACCTAAAAAAAAAAGGCAGACAAAGTGAATGCATTAGCAAAGTGCCCAAACAATTGAATAACACCGAATGCCAAAATACAACTGGAATGATAATGGATACCTGTCTAGGAATAAATGGTAGCACAATGGTTAAAAACATGAGAGCTGAGCTGGTAGCTCCCAGTGCAAATCTCATGTCGACGGCAAATTCACTTGGTGGTTGTAGGTAAGCTACTATTCTTGATCAAAACTCTCCCTCCCATTTGTTGTGTGGGGTTAGTAATACTTCACAGCCTCTTTGTAAGGATGACCAACATAATGAATGCCTAACACTTTGAAAAAGTGTTATTGATTATTTTGCTGACACTCAACCCTGTCAACAACCCTTATGTTTTGGATTTTGGGCACTAGAATTACTGGTCTGTTTCTGATTTTTCTTACTTTAATAAAGCAAGATGAATAACTTTTGGTGCAGGTCAGGCTGCAATTCGGGGACTTGTGGCTGAAGGCCGTCGTCTTGCCAATGTCATGATGGGACCTTACCGTCAGGACCTGCTTGCCAAATGTGACCGGGTGGACCAGCTTGCTGCCCAGCTGGCTGACCTGGCAGCAAGAGGCGAAGGAGAATCCCCTCAGGCCAGAGCTATTGCTGCTCAGTTGCAGGACTCACTAAAGGTAAAGAGAGAGGGAACCTGCTATTGAATTGAGAATGTTACCAATGCACTTGCCTGAGGATGCAGTCTTCTATATGGCAGTGTCATTTAACTCAGTGGGGCTTACTTCTTAGTAGGCATGCATAGGGTTGTGCTGTAAGTCACTTTGAGCTCAGGCTGCTGAAACTGATTTGACTTTGTAACATTAATGAAGGGCTGTAGCCATCATAAAATCTTTGACTACAGTCTACTACCTTTTGCCACTGCATGTCCTCCATTAATTTAACTTCTTTCCTATTCAGTGTCTCCGTCTTCCTTATAGCCATTTGTTAGCTCAAGCCCATCTTGTTTCTAGTATGGAGAAACCAATTCTTTAAACGGTAAGGGAGAGAAAGTAAAGGAGCTTCTTGCAGCTATTGGCAGATTTCAGACTAGAATAATTTAATTTTAAGAGGATTTTTGTTTCAGTTCTTGTTAAAAGCCAATTTATAATCTAGGGTGCAATCCTAACCAACTTTCCAGCTTTGACCTAGCTGTGCCAATGGGGCACATCCTGCATCGGAGTAGTATAGTAGTCATGGAGGCCTCCTCACAGTAAGGTAATGTTTGTTTGCTTACCTCAGAGCTGCATTGCCCTTACCCTAGTGCCGGAAAGTTGGTTAGGATTGCGTCCCTAGTTTCATATCGGCCTTGCTTGCCAAATAACAGCCTTATGGACTGGACTGATGTTGATGAAGTCTAGCTAGATGCTACAGTGAAGTGTATTCAGATAGATGAGCATTAGTGTCATTGGACACTATCCCAGTCCCTTCCAACTCACCATTTTATGGTATGGCATAGGAATGCCAATAGTAGTGTCTCACTGCATGGTATTTATTATATCACCACCAAATGCAGTGATAAAGATGGCCCTGTTTTTTGCTGCTTTTAATATTATTCTTTCTTGAACTTCAGTTTCATGTCAGAGTATAATTTCAACCTGGGATGGCCTTGGTATTCTTGGTATTCTGGGAATAAACTTGGTATTCTGCACCCCACTTTGCACTAGCCAATTCACTTATGTGTTCTGATATGGAATTCTTAAATTCTTAAGGATCTGAAATCAAGAATGCAAGAAGCTATGACCCAGGAAGTATCTGATGTTTTCAGTGACACAACAACACCAATTAAACTGTTGGCAGTGGCAGCTACTGCTCCTCCAGATGCACCTAACAGGGATGAGGTAAGTGTGTCTAACATGCTTTAATGTGGTTTTATTTATTTTGTTAACATCCTTCTTGCACTTCAGTGAGAAAGCCCCAACTTGACCAAGTGCTTACACTAAGGTAGTGCAAGATGCAAATGAGGTAGAATTCTAATTAGCAGTACTTCTTTGAAGGAAGCTGTTTGACTACTAACAAAACAATACATGACTTGCTTTTAAAATTTCAGTTTTCAGGTGATAGACTTGAATTAGTGAACCAGTGTACTTGGCATTGGAAAGAAGAGTAAAATGGCTACTGTAATTGTTTGATATTTCTACTTAATCATTCAAGTTTCAAATAACGTCCAAAGAACTGCAAAATTACCTTATAATTAAAGCACCTAGCCTTGTTTTGAATGAGTGTGTATAACCTGGCCAGGAGTATGTTCACGGTTTAGTATAAAAATCTGAACTGATCTCATTTTTTAAAATACTTCTTGCTGGTTGATGGTTGATTTCAACTTTCAGGTGTTTGATGAAAGGGCAGCCAATTTTGAAAATCATGCTGCCAGGCTTGGTGCTACTGCAGAAAAGGCAGCTGCTGTTGGAACAGCCAACAAAAATACCGTAGAAGGTATACAAGCCACTGTGAAGTCTGCAAGAGAACTCACACCTCAGGTACCTCTCTGTTGCAAGGCTCTGAACATACTTGCATTGGTTTATGGTAGGGCCCAGTTCCAGCCGTGCTTACTCTGACTCCTTTTGATGGAAAATAGAAAGGTGGCATTGCAGCTAATTGTGGCTTAAAATATAAGGTCTGCCTGCTGAATCTATTCTGACATCCTGCTTCCAACAGTTGAGTTGCCAGTCAAATATTTCTGGAAAGTTCACAAGCCAGACATAAAGGTAATGTAGTTCTCCTGTTGTGTGTTGCCAGTATTAGTAATCAGAAGGATGCTGTATCTGGATGTGAAGGTTCTGTTATCATGGCTAGTAGATGTTCTCTCTAAAGATTTTTTTCAAAGCTGTAGAACATGGTTAGGAAGAGTGTCTTCCAACTTGTGTTCTGGAATGAGCAGCCACATTTTTCAAATTTATTGGTGAACTTGCTCTGGAGCAAGAGAGGAAAGCACAGGGCTCTGCTGTTTTGCTGTACTCAGCTGAAATGTCCTGGGTGCCTTGACTCAATGCAGCACACAACCCCTTTCCCATGTTTCTGTCTTCTGCTCTGGAGTATGAGAGAAACGCACAGAGCTTTTTAATGTGTTCGGCAGAGTCATCTAGAGCACCCCTGCTGGGTGCAATCATTCCCTCACTATAGGGTGCCTGCCCACTTGGAAAAGCCTGTGAATGAGAGAGATGGAAGCCAGGAATTTCTTTTTCCTGGGGCACAATCCTCCCTCAGGTTCTCCTGCACAAGCTATGGTGTGAGCAGGAGCTGCATAAAAGCATTTCAGGAAATCTTTAGTGCTTTTAAAGTGTTCTTGAATACTTTAAGTTCCTCTTGCTGCTCGTGACTTACTGTGAAAATCAACAAGGAGGTATTTATTTAAAATGAAATGTTTACCTCCAGATAGTAAAGACTGAAAAATAAATTCCTACTTCTGGAATTGTTTTTTGGGGCAGGTAGTATCGGCTGCTCGTATCCTTCTAAGGAACCCTGGTAATCAAGCTGCCTATGAACATTTTGAGACCATGAAGAACCAGTGGATTGACAATGTTGAAAAAATGACAGGTAAACAGCAATGCTGCTGCAATTGTTGTAGCCCCGAATCATCACTGGTCCAACATATCACTGAAGGGAAACCGGAAGGAAGAAGAGGAAGGCCTAGACACAACTGCATAAAACAATTGAAAGAGAGAAGATTAGAAGGAGATTGAAATGTTTGCATGCAACAAAAAAGAGGGAAGAAAAGAGGGATCTACTTTTGATTGAAATATGAAATAATTAAGTTAATAAAAGGTGCCATAAACAGAGTGATGACGTGTATTAGGAAGCACATTGCAGGATCACACTTTGATCTTGGAAAATACACTCCTGAAAACTGATTTGCCCAGGAGTGTGTATCATGTGCTATATAAATAGAAGCCTACAGTTGACAGCAGCTGCAACTGGCTTGCTCTAGCTCACTGGAGAGCAGCCCAATTGCAGCCCAATTTCTTGACTGTGCTGCTGCCATAAATGCATCTTTACAGCCTCAGGCTCTTTTGGGAAGAATACCATATCACTCTATGGTCGGCAGAAGCAACGTTGGTGGCTGCAGAAGTCAGCCTGAAGCTTCTGTACATTGATGGAGCTGTGTCAGAAGCTCCTTCATGGATTGTTCCTTTCATAACACAAAATAGTCCAAATACAATTGTTCAATGCACGAAATCCCTTCATTTCTAGATAATTCCTCACAAGGCAAATCACTACTAATTGTCCATTTTACTGATGGGGAATCAACTATGAGAACCAATGCACTGCTTGAAACTGATGGGAGTTTTGAAGCCATCATGCTGTCTATTAACCACATTATTTTAAGGGCCCAGTCAGGATGTAGCATCTTTCATCCATTTGATGTCTATTGAGCTAAATTATCTTTCTAAAAATGACTAGTCTTTCAACATAGGCCTCACAAGGAAGTAAGAATGACACTGTTTTCTATTATGAGGAATTTTTTCTTTGCTTTGAGGTTTGGGAATACCTGTAGAATTGCACCTTTATCTAGATTCTGTTGGGTGTTATGCTGGTCTTGACTTTTTAGCACTTCCATGGTCTGACTGACCCATCCAGAGGTAAACGCAGCCTGTGTGGATGTGATGTATCACCCCATTGTATGTCCTTGTGGATCCTAAAAACTCTTTATGAATGAAGAGGTGACCCCAGTAGATAGGCAAGAATGTAGGGACATGAGTTCCTGCAGAATGATTGTTGAGGCGAGATTATGTCCGTTGAGGTGGTAGTGAGAAGTGAGTTGGGATGGGGACACAAAAGTCATGGTAAGCTTAATAAAAACTCATCATTTACATGCTGCAACAATTTATTAGGAAAATCACAGTATTTTCATTGGAACCTCTCTTCTGATTTCCTGTTCTGTATCGTAAAACCATACAAATATTTGGATATCTTTGCGTTCTCACACATGATGAGAGAACAAGTATGGCATTCTTTTTATGTTTGTCATTGTGGCTGTGCGTTCATTTTCCATACATCTAGCATGATAGAAATCTAGCCTTTTCCCCATTCCCTGCAGTGCAAAAACAAGTTCATTAGTACAAACAAGAAATAAATGAAACCCTTTTGTGTCTGATTATGTTATAGAATTAGAGTGGTGGTGATGATTAGAAGACATTGTGGTGGAAAGAGCAGTGTGAGTAACTGAAGAGCTGAGGTTTTCAGAACATAAAATTCTGCCTGACACCTTCCCAAAATCTGTTTTGTCCAAAATAGCAGAACTGCAACAATCCTATCATTGAATGTAAAGTGTACAGTGTATGCAGGTCCCCTTGAGTACTATTTATGATCGCTATGCATACGACGGAATGTAAATATGTCAACTTCTTACCCCAGGCCTGGTGGATGAAGCCATTGATACCAAGTCTCTGTTGGATGCTTCTGAAGAAGCCATTAAGAAAGATCTGGATAAGTGCAAAGTGGCAATGGCCAATATTCAACCACAGATGCTTGTGGCTGGGGCCACCAGCATTGCTCGACGAGCAAACCGGATTTTGTTAGTTGCCAAGAAGGAGGTTGAAAACTCGGAGGATCCCAAGTTCCGTGAAGCTGTTAAAGCTGCCTCTGATGACCTGAGCAAAACCATCTCTCCAATGGTGATGGATGCTAAAGCTGTTGCAGGCAACATTTCTGATCCTGGTAAGTATTAAATGAAGTGGTTGTCCTTTCCCCATTCACACAGTGAATTCCAGCTAAGGTGTGCAGAGCTGCCAGATTGATCCAGACTGCCAAAAGAGCAACTGACAGGAAATACATAAGAAGCTGATAAAAGTTTAAAAAGTCACTCTGTGGATTACTGGCATTTTAGTAGTAGGAAAACTATATTATGACAGGTAATCAATATTGGATGCCTGGGGGCGGGGGGAAACAGTGTCTGACTTGGCTGTTCTACCAATGCAGGAGTGGAGGAAGGGTATTGGGAGGGGTGGTGGGAGCCATGGGTGCAGCAACAAGGCGCCATTGCGCAGAAGAACCCATGCGCTTTTTGGCCCTCCCGCCCTCCCTTGCTTCTGTTTCGCTCTGTTATGGAGCTATTCTGGGCGCAGGGAGGCGTGGCAGGGTGACATGCGGAGGTGAGGCGATGTGCTGGGGGTGCGGTTATGTCTCTCTGCCCCGGGCGCGTTCAGGGCTTCGTCCGTCTCTGTACCAATGACAACCTTTATACCATTTAGCGTATGTTTAACACAGCTTTCTAAACTATCACTTTTTTGGTACAACATTCTCTTTGGTATTTACCCTAGCAGGGAAAAAGTGCTTTGTCAAGGTATAATTAAAATGCTTTTTTTCAGGTTTGCAGAAGAACTTCTTGGATTCTGGATATAGGATTCTGGGAGCTGTGGCCAAAGTTCGAGAAGCCTTCCAACCCCAGGAACCAGACTTTCCCCCTCCCCCTCCTGACCTTGAGCATCTTCATGTGAGTGGAATAATCTCAGTTCCTTGGCTACTGAAGAAGAGGTAGAATCTGCAGCCCATTGGCTGAGCAATGTATAAAATGGTTATGGCTTTCTAGAGCAGGTTGAATTTCTCTGGATAATTGTTTCAAATTGTACAAGGATCCAGTTCAGGCTTTCTGGGTGTCAGCTGTGGTGAAACCTGGACTTCTGCACTTTTTCTTCCTCTTCATCAGCAAGAGAAAATTGAAAGCTTCCATCTGCAATTTGAAATAAACTGCAATGTCCCTGCAATTTCCTATGGGGAAATGATGGTTTGGGCAAAGTGTAGTTTACAAACCAGGGTTGGATTTGGATGAAAAAAGAAACTGTAGTTTTTTACAATGAAAACAGAAGTGTTAACTTCCCTTCCCTCATGTGTGAATTGCTAAATTCACATGTGTGGAGAGAAGGCTGGGGGCACAGAACCCCAGGGCTCTCCACAATTGGTGCAAAAATGGCAAGCCATGATTTGTTCTGTCTGAACCAAGTTGGTCATCTTTTCTTTATAGTTTAGAGCAGGCTTTGGTGTACACAATGCCTTACAAATTCTTTAGCAGTTTCCAGAGCAAGTGTTTGAGCTGAAGCCTCTGAGGTCACAGAACAATACAGGTGCCCACGGATAGCTATATCCACAGATTCAGTATCCACGGTTCCAATTATCTGTGCTTCAAAAATTCTCCCCCATTGTACAAGTGACTTAACTGCTTGTAATTGCAGTCTTCATGTTGCTATTCCTGGGCCTTCCTGGCTCTGCTGATTGCAATATGGAAGCAGGAAGCACTCACAGGAAGCGAGACAGAGGGCTGAAAAGAACACAACATTTACGTAACTCAAAGAGCTTAGCATCACATTCTGTTCAGCCCTCTGCCTTGCTTCCTGAAACTGCTTCCATTTTGCAGTCAGCAAAGAGCCAGCAAGACCCAGAAACAGCAGCATGAAGGCGGCAATCACAAGCAGGTAAATCATTTGCGCGATGGGGGGATTTTTGAACTTCTTTTTGTAGGGTTCCCCCACGGATATAAGAGAATGCCCATATTCTACGTGAAGGTTGTCGTTGATCAGTCGCTAAGTCGTGTCTGACTTTTCATAACCCCATGGACCATAGCAGGCCAGGCCTCCCTGTCCTCCATTAGCTTATGGAGTTCACCTAATTTCATGTTCATCCCTTCAGTGACACTATCTAACCATCTCATCCCCTGCCACCCCCTTCTCCTTTTGCCTTCAATCTTTCTCGGCATGAGGGTCTTTTCTGAAGAGTCCTCTCTTCTCATGAGGTGGCCAAAGTATTTGAGCTTCAGCTTCCGATTGGATCTCTTTGCAGTCCAGGGGACTCTTAAGAGTCTTCTCCAACACCTTATATATGAAGGTAGTCTGCGTGTATCTTTCATAACTGAAGTAAGGTGCATAAATTGTGTACTCTGGTCAGTGGTGTATTGACCGTGTAGCCTGGGGTGGTGCGAGCCAGGGGCGGCGGGGCGCCATTGTGCGGAGTCCGCAGAGGAAACCGTGTGCTGTTTGGCCCGCCTGCCCTCCCTTGCCTCCGTTTCACTCCAAAATGGAGCTATTCCGGGCCAGGGAGGCGTGGCTTGACGACGCGTTGGGGTGGGGCGATGTCCTGGGGGCGCAGTTTTGTTGCCCTGCCATGGGCGCACTTGGGCCTCTGTTCGTCCCTGACTCTGGCATCTGTTACATATATGAATAGAAACATCACTTTTGTTTGGTTCCCAAAACAATTTAGCATCAGAACCCACCTAAAAAAGTTTCATTTCACCAGCCACTCAAGCCTCTGTGGCTATAATGGTGATTGGGGAGCAGTGCTTCCCATAAGTAGCAAGTGGTTCTACCCTTGATGCACATAGTCTAACCTACCTTGTCAGCTTCGCTTGTAACAGCAATGTTACAATGGATTACTCAGGTATGTGGTGGAATTTTATTTAAATTATGGGGTGGAAATTTTAAGCTGTTCATATATGGCAAAACAATAAATTTAAAATGGGAAGAAGGACCTGTAGAAAATCACTATTATGCTGTAGATGACTGGCTAGATTGCTGCAGATCTAGCAACTTTGCTTTTGCAACCATGCGCTTAATCAACTTGCTTTCTTCTTCAGCTCACTGATGAACTTGCTCCTCCAAAGCCACCTCTGCCAGAGGGTGAGGTTCCTCCTCCCAGACCTCCTCCTCCTGAAGAGAAGGATGAAGAGTTCCCAGAGGTGAAGGCTGGAGAGGTGCTTAACCAGCCTATGATGATGGCTGCCAGGCAGCTACACGATGAAGCCAGAAAGTGGTCCAGCAAGGTAAGCATAGCTAATCCATCCCTGCATTATCAGTTAAATGTTCTTCTGTGTTTAACCCAAATAAGTCTTTTGTGTGAAATCATATAACAAGGTATCATATGCACAGAATATTGTACAGTCGTTGCTGTTCCTCTCACCTCCACACTCTTGTACAATTATTAATTCTGTTGATTTTTATGGCCAGTTTAGACCTTGGGTCCATGTAAAAGACTGTACTGTCATGGATTTCTTTCTTGTGTTTTAGACTGAGACTAGCATGACAAGGACCTGATAGCTATCTCTGGGCACAATCCAGACGGCCACTTAGGCTGGCGCATGTCCTTGCACTGGCCTAGGAGTGTTGCAAATGTGCCGTAAGGCATGTCTTTGCTACTCTGGGAGGTGGATGGGCTGGCGCAGGCAGTAGCACTGGCCTGCAGAGGCCAAATCCAGCCTCCGCACCATGCCAATAAGGGTAAGAAATGCAAAATGCTCATGCTTTTCCTCATGGGAATGGATTGCATTTCTCTCATATGCATTTTTAGCAAATGAGGTAGCAAGCATATGAGGAAGAATGGCAAGCTACTGGGTAGTGTGATAGGTGACACTTCTAAACACCGTGGGTACAATCCAGTCAAATGCCATTTTTCTGCATATGAAGGCACTTGAATACATGTGCCTTGAATTTCATTTTGACAGTTGGCAGACAACATTCGTTGTAATATTGTACCATTGCAGACAGAATACAGGGCCTGTTCAGATGTCACTCCTGTGCCCCCAGTTTTTGTGCAAGGTGAAACTGGTAACAGACATGGACTTCTACAGTGCTGCTTTTTCACTTTGGATTGAAAGTTATGAGTGAATTGGGGGAGACCTATCATTTTAAATGGCTTTGATGGAGCATCTTTTTTTTTTAAATGCAATATCCAGAGGTAATATTGCAGACGTTAAGGCAATTCTAGGTGAACTTCTTCATGTCACTGTTAAAAATCAAGGCAATCTGATTAATTTCAAAATTTTGAAAAATCCCATGGTCGTTAAGAGCAGAGCAGTTCTTTAAACTAGTGGTTCCCAAAGTCCTGCTTGGACGTTGGACCACAGTAAGTCTTGGTGGGGTAGGGCCAACGGTGCTGCAGTGATCACGGTGTTGTGGGGACCCTGGGGCTTTTAACTTCACTTGGGGAGTTGCCCTGACTTTAGAGGTTGCAGGAACCTCACAGTCCCCTTCTAGGGTCTCCACGCTGCTTTAAATCCTTCCATTTAGCGATTGGAGTGATTTCAAGCAGCGGGGACACTTGCAGAGGGGACTGCAAGCCTCCTGGAGGTCAGTGATCCCCAGGTGGTTAAAAGCCGCTGGATGCCCATAGTGCCTCAATCACTGCGGTGCCATCAGGGCACCCATTTCTGGGCTGCTCACCTTAAAGGGGAATGGCCCTCTTCCGGTTCCTGTGGTGGGTTGCAACCCACCCGTTTGGGAACCACTGCTTTAAACATTGGCCTACAGATTTCACATGCGTCAAGCTTTTTATGAATGTAGACTTTGCAACAGCCGAGTTTGCCTTGCAGTGGTGAATTGGAAGTAAATTCTGTGCACTTGACCATTTAACTTAAATGAACAATATGCACTTTTAGACTGCAATCCTATGCACATTTTCCTGAATGTAAGCCTCACTGATTACAATGCAGATTATTTCTGAGTAGACATACACAGGATTGTGCTGTTAACCTTTTACTTGAGTTGGGGATCAAGTGCATAGCATCTCCAGCTAGGTCTTTTTGTGCTCTTCTCCTTTTCTTCCATGCCCTGCCTCCTTAAAACCTGAAGCAAGTAGTTCCTGAACTGTGCACTGCAGAATGCATAGTAAACCAAGGGTGCATAGTAAACTTACAGGGGCACTGCGGAATATCCCTGGTTGCCTCTTTTTATTGGCTCTCCCAGGCGCTGCCAGTTGAATCACATGAGGTTGCATGATATTCAAGATGATGGTGCCCAGGTGGTGGTGCCAGGACTGTGGTAGGCTTGGGAAGCGCTGCCTTAAGCCATTAGAGGCTAGCAGTGGAAGTGGTGCATCCTAGCGTTTAACATTAGGTTGCTATGTATAATATCCACCCTGATGATATATCCATCCTATATTATATATTGGTGTTTTTTTTTAACAGTACAAATTCACATTTTTCTTTAATGCTCTCTAAGTACCATTAAGTTTCCTTTTTCCAAAGTCATTAATGGACAATGAGTTAATTTTCTTCCCCTTTCTCTCTTCCCAATTTTACTTGCTGTTACGGTTATCTGCTGTGTTACTTACAGATGGCATGTCAGAAGGGGATAACTTTTATTGAACCAGTGCTCTCTGAGAAAAGTATGCATGTTTTAGTGTGTAGAATTATTCACTTAACAAAATGAAAGCATATTTTAAATGAAGTATGCAACATTGGTTAACTAATGCCAGTGTCTTTGGTAGAGTATTGTTTAATTACACACTAATTTGAAGTGTTTGAAAAACAACTGTTAACAGACAACATTAAATGACCTAAGAAATCAGATCTTGGCTGATTGATTCTACATATTAGCAAGACCGTATGTCTTAACTTTTAGCCATTTTCCCCACAGATCCTTGTTAAATTGCCTTTTAGAATAAGGACTAAGTGTTGAGAGAAGTAGTCATGTTGGGAGTGAGGCTTTCCCAGAAACGCATACTTGTTCATAATTGCTTTATATGTAAAAATGGAAGAAACTGAAAACTTGGTCCTCATTCTAGACTTTGTTTTACTCACTACCATGACTACATTTAATTTCTGTTATGAAAACAAAGAGGTGAACCTCAGCATGTTGTCAAAACAACAATATGTAAAAGTACAAATCCCCAACATTAATAGCCCAATCCTATCCTGGGCCCCCATCTGAGGGCAGAAGGTGGGGTGGATCAATCCCAGGAGGAGGTGGGAACAACAGCACCGTACGTGCTATGTCCTATTCCCCCTTCTCAGGTCTGATCCATCTACATGGACCAATGTGGACTTGCACCAAGGATATTGATGGCGCAGGTCTGAGTTAATCTATTGCTTCTGCTTGGGCTTACCCTGAGGAAACATCCAGCAGCCAAAATTTCCCCACAGGATGCAACAGAGCCCGTGCAGGCGCCACTGCATTGCCTTGCGGGAATTTAGTTAGGATTGGGCTGTCAATGTATTAATTTTTCCATATGATTTGAGATCTGCTTCTTGTTTTGTCTGTGATTTTTTTTTAAAAAAAAATGTTTTATTCCTTTTCACTTGTGTGTGCACTATAACATACTGGAGTCCTTCAGATGTAATGCTAAACCATAGCTTGGTGCTATGTGAATGAGCTGAGAAGAGCCTAGGCGCTTTGTGTTTCCTCCTCCCCTGTTAGTACTATTCCTTCCATTAGCTGCTACAATATTGTCCCTTTTATATTCTGCTTCATTGTAAATCATAGCTTACTACTTCTGAACTACTACATCTGAACCGGCAAATCAGAGGAAAAGAGCTATGGCTTCTAACGGAGAGGAGAAAGCATGTGATCCTGAGATTCCCTCCTCCTTGTCAGTGCCAAATCATGATTTGGCATTATATGTGATCCCATTATCAATGACTTGGTTAAACTATATGTCTTTTTTCTTGACTATGATTTAGAAATATACGTATATCTGTAGTAAAGTTGAGGGGGGATTTTTCAGAAAACACATGGTATTTTCCAAACAAGGTCATCTTAAGAGGATATGCCTTTTGAGTGGCTTTGCTTTTAAAACCAAGTCACTGAACGGTAGCATGTTAAGGAACATCCAGATCTCTATTCTATGATCAGTCCCAAAATGTCTGGTGAGATGTTTTAAATTTGCTTCATTAGAGGCCCAAGTTGTTACATGATTAGATCTATATAGAACAGGGGTCTCCAAACTTTTTAGTACAAGGGCCACTTTGCATATTTAACACATTTTTGCGGGCCGAAAAAAATCAGTTTTATGAATAAATGAAATTTAATGAATAAGTTTTACTTGGATTTTTTTTGTAATCAGAATGATATGATTCAGAACAAAAGAGAAATGTGACAATTATAAAGAAACAATGTTGTGCTTTAACTGAGAAATGATATATAATTATTAAAAATGTCAACTGTTAGCAAATGCTCTGACGAAAAAACCCAAGTTGCTGCAGGCTTGGTAAAATCTTGTGGCAGGACAGATGTGGGCCTGAGCCATAGTTTGGAGACCCTGTCTAGGTGGTGAAAGTTCCTTCTTTCTGGCTGTTTAATATTTTCTCTTCATTACTGGATTTCTTTTTATTTAACAGTGAGTTTCTTCCATTGTACCCATTCACCTGAATGGCCTGCTAATTTTCTCTGCTAGCTTTCTTTAGCAGACACAACTTGACCCCAAATAGTCACAAGGCAACTCATCTTGCAATGAACTTTTTGGCAAGGTGTATCAGATTTTATTTGGAAAACATACAGGTATGATTTTACAGACTTGAGCAAAGTTTTAAGCCCAAGGCTACAACTCTGGAAGAAGGAAGAATAAGCTTACAGAAAATACCCATGGGTTAGTGAGCAGCAGCAATATGGAAATAAAATGTGACATGTTTATCTGGGTGTTCTTGATGAAGGTGATGTTTGGCTTTCACGTTCCTTCTTCTCTTTCAGTAATACTGCAAAGTTTGGCTACAATAATACTGAGCAATTCTGTTTTTAGATACTTTCATCCCACAGGATGTGATCCAGTGTACTGAAGCAAATGATCTAAAATCCTCATTTGGATTTTTGTAGAACAACATTGTGGCAAAACAATCTGGCACCATCTCATTAACATCCACTAACAGAAACATTCTGACTGGCTGTGTACTGCTAACACCACTTTTGATCTCCAAGCAATTAACACAATGATGGTGTCATTTGATAATTAGCCTTTCCTGTCAGTTCCACTATCCCTTAGTTTTTGTCATGTCTTCTGTCTTCTTTGTGTTTTGCTTTTAATAACTGTGGCTGGACCAAGACATGTTGGAGAATCCAGATGACATTCCCTTTTTTCTCTTCTCTCCCACCCCCACCTTGCAAACTAATGAAGATGGGGTACAATTTGCTGGTCAGTTCTACACAAGCTTCATTGAAATGAACAAACTCTTTTAAGTGAGGGAGTACTTCCATGCTCTTGTGCAGACCTTGCATACTCCTGCAATGCTTCTCCAGGAGAAAGTGCCAGTGAATTGTATTCCATGGGCCAGATCTGTCTTTTTTTTTTTTTTTCCATTCTGCCACTCTTGATAGTTCCCATGATTTTCCCAAGGTGGCTTCCTCTTGTTAGGGCCTTCTCTGGTCTTTGCATCTGTGGGGAGATCAGGAAACAGCACTGGGCATTTCTGCTCCCTGGCTGTTCTCTTAGCACTCATTTCATATTGTTTCATCTGGCACCCCTAATTAATCTTTGTGTTGTGCTTGCTTCATTTCTGTCTCAGCAGTTTTATTGTCTTGCCAGAAAAGAATGTTGTGGTGAAATTAATTAAACATGCATATAAGATACTTGCAGTTCACATGAAAAAAAAAATCTCTTGGTATGCTTTCTAAAACTCTGCGTTTCTCTCCCTTAACACTTTGTAGATTTTCAGATCAAGTGTTTCCTTTGGAATTGTGCCCGTTCCCTCTATCCTTCCATTGCCTTCTAGATTAAGGAATTTACTAAACCAGCTCAGTTCTTGCTCTTTGACCAGATCCTGCTTCTTGTACTAACTGTCCCTGTTTCTTCATCCTCCTTGAGCCCCCACCTGCAAAACCTGATGTGACTGATGAGGTTAAGGAAGCCCCTGAGGCTGATGTAGATGTAGATCAGGAGGAGGAGGAGGAGGAAGCAGAAGTTGAATTCACTCTCCCCTCTGACATTGAAGATGATTACGAGCCTGAGCTGCTGTTAATGCCAACCAACCAACCTGTTAACCAACCCATTCTGGCCGCTGCTCAGTCTCTGCACCGGGAAGCCACCAAGTGGTCTAGTAAGGTACTTCCTCCGTTTCCCCCTGGCGACTGATCCGCGTTGCATCCAACCATTTGGAACGTTGACACATTTGCATCACTCTTGATCCTTGCTGGGTCCCAGTTTCGTTTCTCTTTTACTTTTTTTTGGATCGGAATGAATTCAAGTTTGTCTGCACTTCATTGTTGAAGATTGAGAGTGGCTTCACAAGTTTTGTTAGGCCTGCTTATAAGCCAGGTTAAAGCTTCATTTGGCTCACAACTTTCTTCTTTACTCTCCCCTTTAATAAAACTTCTTATCCCTGTTGTTGCCCTCTGTCTTAGCTGTCTCTTCATGGCAGTGTTTTTTAAAAAGGAATAGAAAAAAGAAACCAAAATATTCTGACTACCTGTGAAGCCATGGTCGACAGTCTCTCAGTGACTTCCCAATTGCGAGGGAGTCATTGTTGTCATTCCCAAAGTCATTTAACACACACAATTGTGCTTCTTGCCTCTCTTATCAATGGCTTCCACTAAAACATTGTACAGACAAGGAATGGCTTTGTATGGCAGTGTTGTTGAGGAGTTGGATCTGCTGATTTGCACTTGGCTGTCTCGCAAAAGGCTGGCTGTGGTGAAAGGATTTTTGTTGAAGAGCTATGCTGAACATGCTGGTTGCTAAGTTCAGACGTTGTTGGGTTTTGGTTAATTAAAAAACAGTGATGCTAGATTTCCAGTCTGTGGCTCAGAATGGAATGGGCAACTGAGCCTACTGGTGCTAAACACAACTAAGGGTTTGTGAAACTGCTGGGTCACTTTTTTCGCTTTTGGGACTAGCATGCTGCAAGGAGTAAATGTGTGGCTGTGCTGTTACTAAGATTAGGTATGTATGTGTGCGTGGGAAACTTTTAAAATGTAAGCTCTGTGCTTTCTTCTAAATACTGTTGTCATTTCAGTCACTGTGTTTTCTTGGCCAACCCATTTTGGTGCCTGGGGCAGAAAATCCCAGTGATACTTCACCGTCTGCAATTAATATGGGATGCTCAGTTCTTCTGCACCCATGCTCAGTTCTTCTGCACAGGCCTCATTCAAATGAATGGAGCTGTGTGAAAGCTTGACAGTGCTTTTGCATAGCTCCCATTCATTTTACAAGAGAATGTCCCACTGGATCGTGGGGAGATTTATCTGTGCATTTCTAAAGGGCACCCCATATCCAATTTCCACCCCTTGCTTCTTGTTGTGATGGCCTCTGATTGTTATATTATGCAGTTCTCTGGTGACCTTACTCCTCTTCAGGATTGAGAGGGAGAGGGTGCATGTACTGGCCTTTGTTGCTCAAGGGGGTGGGCAGACTATGCACTTTGGGTTGCTTTACACATTTCACAGCAGCAAACACATTTACCACCCTAGCTCTGTGGTGCATATGCGTGCGGTGCTTCCTGCGGATTTGCAGTTGAGTATATTACACTGTATATCAGTTTTAATGGATGTGTAACAAGGATGAGTTCCTGGAATGTGGTTCTCCAGAATTTTGCATCTGCACAGTCTGTTGTGATGTGTAACATGTAGCTAAACACAATGCTTGGAAGAACATCCTTAAGGACTACAAGTATCCTTGTCCAGCTAGTCAGTCAATCTTACACTTTGTGTCATTTTGCTCTGGACGCTTTTCTTCATATAGTACTAATACCCAACATAACCAGTTTCTGCATGAAAAAGATAACACACAAGCCACTTTTTCTACTTTCATCTGAGTAGATGGACATGTCACATTAACACAGTACTCTTCACAAAAAGCACTGAATAATTGTTCTAACCATTTATTACACTGATCTGAATATTCTTCCGGCTATGATATTTCACATAGAGAATGGAATAATGCCAATTGTTTCTATTGTCCCTAATTTTAAAAACTGGGTTAAAAGCTTTGCTGAATGCTTTTATCGTTTCAATTTGTGGATTGCAATTCAATTATAGATTGTGTCCTTGCCAAGAAACACCCATGTCAAATACAAAAAAGATAGCAGTTCTTTTATTGGGGCTGTCACCTGAAGAAAGCAACTTCAGGCTGCAATCCTCTACACACCTGGAAATACGTTCAATTAAACTAAATGACACACACACACACACACACACACACACACACACACACACACACACA
>JAJKFI010000034.1:11767516-11833137 GCA_029204185.1 Lerista edwardsae
CACACACACACACACACACACACACACACACACACACACACACACACTTATAAACTATATATTTATAGTTTATATAAACTTTTCTACAAAAATGTTCCTTGAGTACTTTATGTAGCAATATAAATAAAAAATGCTCCCTATCCTACAGGGCGTAAAGCAAGATGGAAAAGTGGCACTATCAACAGCTATAGGAAACTATTACGCTAGGGTGAAGAGGAAAAATTGTTCTCCACCAGTTCAGTATAAGACAAGTACCACTTAAAAGGAACGTCTTAGATATAGTTCTGAAGAAAAAAGCATTCTTTTGAATTAATGTGCATTCAGATTGCAGGAGGCACTTCTTAAATTCTTCTGTGGTGCCTCCTGCTTGCAGCTTTCTAAATACTTCAGCTAAAAATAATTAGAACATTTTAAGAAATCTGTTCCTTGATGAATTAGGGGCATCTTTTCATTAATCAGAAGGCTTAAATGATTAAATGTTGGAACAAATTGTTTCCCTTTCAAAATATGTTGGTGTCTCTAAATAGAGTGAAAGTACAGTGTTAGATTTCTGTGGTCATTCTGTAGCTCAGTCATTCTTTCTCTCATGGGTGCTGTCTATGTGATAGGAGAACAGTAGCACCCCTTTTAGCACTTCTGAATTCCCTTTGCTGCTGCCTCATAATCAACATTTTTCAGCAGTGATAAACACTTGCCACAAGGACAGATCCTTCCCATTACCATTCTGGAATGCTGGTAGATGGCAAGCAAATTTGTTGTGAAATGCTGGTCATGGGGAGAGTGACGGAGCTACACAGGAGTGGCTTCAGGAGTGCATTGGCATAGGGTGAAGCAGCACTTTTGCACACACACCCCATTGTGTGGACACTGTCTATGCAAGGAAGAATGACTAAGGCTCACGACTGTCAAATTTGCATGGTATAGGTTTGTTCATTCATATCAAGAATATTCACCATCATAAATTGGCTTTCAGGCACTCTTTTGGCACCCTTCTTAAAATGGTTGCTCCTAACTGGTAACAGTTACAATGTCTGAATTTAGTCCTTTTCTGCCACAAAACTAACCTGTCTGTCCACAACACTTTTCAATCAAAGCTTGATTTCACTGGGTTTTGGGAGAGAAAGTATTTCACAAATAGCCTTTGTGGAGAGATCTCCAGTGCTCTTTGTGGAGCAGTGATCCACCCCACTGCACAAAACATTTTTTTGCCTTCTCGAAAGGTTTGGGTACAGAATGTGGGTGATAGTTTGGGCTGTTGTTTCTGTCCCAAGCTTTCATGGCCACCTTTTTTCTTTCCAGGGTAATGACATCATTGCTGCTGCTAAACGGATGGCCCTTCTGATGGCCGAAATGTCCCGTTTGGTGAGAGGTGGCAGTGGAAACAAGCGAGCGCTGATCCAGTGTGCCAAGGATATTGCAAAAGCTTCAGATGAAGTAACAAGGCTGGCAAAGGAAGTGGCAAAGCAGTGCACTGACAAGCGCATCAGAACAAACCTTTTGCAGGTAGGCAATGAACTCTGCCCATTTCAACATAAGAGAAGGCAAGGGAAATGGCAGGTATTATGAGTTAGTGCTAATGCAATGGGCATTAGAGGTTCAAATCTATTTCAAGTGGTTTTCAGTCTCAATGACTTATCTGCAATATAGGGATCTAAGTTAATTGCACCAGGGTTTTGCCAAGGCAAAATCTGGCTAATCAAAGCAGAAGAAAACCTATGTGTATATTCATGTAAAAACTAAATCCTTCAGCCAAAGAATGGGCTTGCTAGTTAACATAATATGAAATGGCATCTCCCCACCATGTGACCCTCATCGTTCCATTAAGACTGCCAGATCACAATGTGACAGCCACAGTAGAAGCTGGCAGACCTGCCTCCCTAGAACTCCTATCGCCTAGTCTTTCACGCTGTACAGTCCTTCCTTAAGTGCTGTATGTTTCTTCAGTCTTTGATCAGCTTTTTTTTCAGTACCCTTTTCCTTGACATTCATTTTGACTTTCAGCTTAGTTCCACTCATTGCCGTCTCGTTCAGCACCATTCTTCAGCCCCATTGGCCCTGTGTCCCAAGACCTTCAACCAATTGTCAGTGTACCCTTTGTGTGAAGATTAGCTCCAGACAAAATAACAATGTTTCTTACTATCACAGAAGTTAGCTATAGGCTGTTTAGTTATCTGAGTAATTGAACATGACATTCCTCCACGCCAGCTCAACCAATTAGCATCTAAGACTTCTCTGCTTCAAGTGCATTACAGTGTAGATGGAGCATGAGAGGCCTATGTGAAACAGCAGTTTGTGCAGAGTGTTGCAGAAAGGGATGATTTGCTTCCATCCTTCAGATAGAAAAGGGTCTTTCCTGAATTTCTAGAGTAGGGCTTGAGACAAACATAACTTGAGAAACTCTGCTGTAGAATACTATAATGCCAAATCCTGCCCACAAGTGTTTGAGGAAATAGGTAATGTAGTTGGTCATGGTTCTCACCAAGTTTGGTCAGGAAAGACATGCCTGACCTGAAAGTGAGTGGGTCCTGGAGGGTGCCCACATTTAGGCACATTAGCAATGCACATTAATGCTTGTGACTTTCCTAGCTGTGAAGGTGTAATGGGAACTTTGGGGGACCATGTACTCCAAGTACAGTGATAGCATTTTATTTTACAAATAGCCTAGCATGTGTGAGCAAACCTGTAGTTCTGTGTTTGTGTAGGTCTGTGAACGAATCCCAACCATCAGTACCCAGCTAAAAATCCTCTCTACTGTCAAAGCAACCATGTTGGGCCGGACTAACATCAGTGATGAAGAATCTGAACAGGTAATACTGCCCACTGTGATGGGTTGTGTGCTACAAGCTTTGAACCGTTGAGGATAAATTCAGTGGCAAATTTGGGTTTTTGCTGTTTTTGCATATTACACTTAGATCCAAAGCCAAATCTGTTTGCTTAAGGAACGTTCTACAATCTGTGTTAACATTTATTCGCTAGCACCCTCTGGTGGCTAAAAATGAATGATAGTTTGGAGAGCAGCTACTTTTTAAAATTCTCTTAATTCACCAGTTTTAATTGGAAAGATAGAGGCACTTCTGTAATCCACCAGGCTCAATTTTCAATGCAGATATTGTTTTGCTGGTATGAACAATTATTTTGAAATTTCTTTATGGCTGATTTTTTTGTTAGATTCAGTTCCCATCAGAAGTTTAGGCTGCTGTGAATGATCACTAGTTTAGAGTGCCTAAAGCGGCTAGGATACGTTCTTGGAGGGTGCTCTCCCTGGAGCCTTGGAGTATAGGCCATGGCAGCAAGGGCCCACTTCCTTCCTTGGCAGAAGAAGGCAGGCGGGACTAAGAAGCCCCGCAGACACACTCCTTGAGCACCAGTTATGGAGGGGAGGGGATTAGGGCTGCCTGCTGGGCACATGGGCCTGCATCTCACTCTCTCAGTCCTGCCCCAAACCCGGATGCAGCATCCTGATTGCTGGAATGACTGGGATGTATGTGTTCTTTGGTATCTCAGGAACACACCAATTGTCCTCATGTGTCTCTCATAGTGACATTTGGCTGGAGCTCTTGTGTCAGGGATGGCAATGTCTGGCTGGCACAGATTTAAACAGAACTTCTGTTCAGTTTAGAGATGGTGTATTTATGAAGGGGGGAACAGGTGGAGAACCAGTGGCTTTCATGTCCTGCTTGCAGGCACCCAGAGACATATGGCTGGGTGCTGAGAAAAGAGTGTTGGACTAGATGGACACTTGTTCTGATCCATCAAAGAGATCAGCTGATCTTATTGAAGTATGTGGCTATGGTTATCCTTATCAAGTCAGGTTTTACATATTAGCAAGAAGTGCTGCTGTTCTTGCAAGTCGGATTAGATGCCCACAGATTAAAATGTGCCTGCTTGTCATTCAACCCTTTTCCTTGTGCACCTTTATCCCTGGAATTAGCCAGGCTGCTGTTAAGTAGTTATCCATCTGCAAATGACTGTGTTCCTTTTTCAGAACTTGGTTTTAAGACTGTGTTTACTCTGTTTTCCACAGGCCACCGAGATGTTGGTTCACAATGCCCAGAACCTTATGCAGTCTGTTAAGGAGACAGTCCGAGAAGCAGAGGCTGCTTCTATTAAGATTAGAACAGATGCTGGATTCACTCTACGTTGGGTCCGAAAAACTCCTTGGTACCAGTAGAGAGCTGCCCTCCTCAAAGCATTGTCTTTTGTAAAATCCCTTTTAAAGCAAAGAGAATTTTGTAAACAGCCAAAAGGTGCTGCAAAGGTGACAACTATTCTGAAGCCCCATTCAAAGGGCTTTAACAATGCACCAAGCTTACCTTTTGGTTTCTAACCTCACCCTTGTTTGTTTCTAAAAGGACTACTTCTTTCTCTTGCTTTTGAGGGGTTTTAAACCTGTGTTTTCATGAACTCTATAATCTATGAAACACTTCCCCCCAGTTATGCACTGTATATTCCAGTAGTTTCTACATGAGACAATATATGCAGATTTCATTTTAGATTGAAACTCTGGGACACTCTTGGTTTGCTTAGCTGTTTATTGTGAGGGACAATCAGAAGACAAATAGCTCATTTTGCTGTTTTCTGCTCCCTTTTCTGACTCCATCTAAACAGGTGTGTTGTGAAGTTCCTTTTATTTCCTTCCCTTGCGAGAAGAAAAAGTTCTCTTCTCAAAAGCTGCTGCTACTTTTCTTCTTTTGCCTTATGGAGATCATAAGCCATCAATGTGGGAAAAACTTTCCCCTGATTGTTGAGAGCACCTATTTACTTGTCCAGAAGTAACTGGGAGCAAGGGCATACATTGTCACAAGTATGGCCAAACTAAACAAACACTAAGATAGACTATTCAGAGTATTTTGGCCTTTTCCTACAAAAGTTGGCTCTCTTTCCCTGTACCCCCACTTTTAACTTCTTGGCCCTGGAGAAAAGGTATGTTGTGTTTTTTGGTTAGTTTACTCTCCTAGCTATAGATTGGTTCCCTTGGTATCTATTATATATAACCATAGGGAGCTATTGAAGGTACACGAGGAGGATGTCTCCTATGGGCTTTAAGAAGTAACTTTAGAATTATTTGGACTACATGGACCTCACAGTACAATCTTGAACATACACCTCATAAGGCCACTGCCTTTTAGCAGAATCCATAGTGAAATGGAACCATCTTTCAATCATGTCAGGAATACTGCAATTTGGAAAGGTGTTTAAATACTGAAGGGGTATGCCTTTATTTTAGCATAGTTGATGCCTGACCAGCAAAGAGCCAACTTGTGCATTGTTGCAGCCCAGTGCACCATGTACACCTGTGGCACAAACAATTCTGACACTAGTGAAAGAGCACATTTGTCTTGTGCTGGAAATGGCCTGGCACACGTAATTTACTTATGTGTCTGAGCTTGCAAAGAAGTGTATGAATGCTGTAATGTCAATATAATGTCAGTTTGCTGTTGTGCAATGGCTCCTGCTTGGAAGTCCAGCAAATGTACCCTCTAGATTGATAGAGGGAATGAATAGGAAGTTGCAGTTTACCTGTTGACATTTCTTACAAGCTTTAGTACCATGTCCCTTCTCCTTAGTGCAACTTAAAAGGGAAATTAAAACTATAGAAGTTACTTTACTAACTTCCTGACTGCCAAAAGCAGGGTAGTTTCCTTGCTCACCCTTTACTGACTGCTTGTGTCTGCCGATTGTTGACTGTACGGTACTCAGAATCCTCATTTGGTCTCACGCAATAATTAGCCACAACCAGCAGATGAAAGGGAACGTGACAGCCTTAGCCTGGATGCCTTGCCCTTGCTTGGTTTCATGAATTTGGGAGGAAGAGGCAACCCAAGAGGCTTTCCTACTTTTCTTCTGGAATGTCTCTCTACCAACTCATAGTTCAGTCTTTCCTCATGAGCTTTTCGAATCACTACTCCTTAGTTGCTTGACTTTTGTATTAATGCAATATTACTAATGCCTTTAATTACATGGTTTATGCCAAAGATTGCTTTTTGTTAAAGAATGTTTGAGGGAGAGCTTGGAATCATTTGCCTTGGATATTTCTTCAGAATGTTGGCAAGTTCAAACCTTTTTATAGAAGTTAATATCCTGTACACCTTATGCAATTTATGCTTTTTTGAACACACTTGTTCAAACCTAAGATGAAGCAAACTTGAATGTTGGTTAGGAGTATTTTGCCACTAAATACTTTTTGTTTATAAACCAGAAGTGTGTTGTATATGCTAATTTTGAACTTCCTTTGTTCTGTTCAAACAAAATAAATGAATTTGTATAAAATTTTGTTCAGCATGGTATGTTTAGGAATAAAACTGAAATGCATAAGCAAGATTTTCAGCTATGCAAGGACATAATAGTTTTGCATACCATTATCTTCTGTAGTAAAGACATATTGAAAAAGCTGCTTACGTAGGAAGAAAATAGGGGTTGTTTAGTCAATGTCTAGTGTAAGAGGAATGATTCACTGCAGCAGTTCCCAAAACGTACCTAGCTCATGGCAGCTTGTTGCCACAGTGGCATGCCACACTCGGATCTTGCACACAAGTGATTTTCCAGCCAGCAAAGTGGTGGCAGCAGGGAAAGCCCACAGTGTCTCTGCAAGTGTGCTGTGGTGCCCTACAGTACTATGACACAGTCTGGGAACCACTAGGCTGCTGGTTTAGTCTACTTAATGTCCTACTGCAGTCAAGGGGAGAAAAGCATATACTTAACCTGCTCCTGTTGAAGCAAATGGGACTTAACATGGTTACACTGGGTTGGATTGCATCCATATTTTTTTAAAATATGTTACACTGTTTTAAATATGGCCACTGTTACAGCTGCCCCACCAGTTATTGTTTTACATAAACACAAACAATCCAACTGAGTTTCATAGCAGCAGTCTCATTTTAGTTCTGGCATGAATGATGTTCTTCTATGCTGGTTTGGAGTGATCAGAGCAGGCCTTTTATTTGCATCTTTCCACACCCATTAATAAGAAGCAGCTTTTTTTCCATAGCCCCTGCTTATGTGTAATGACAATAGAAACAATTTAGAGAATCAACCCAAGGAGGAAAAGGACAAACATTTGTGCTATAGCAGCCTTTTTTAAATGCAGTGCATAGTTACGCTATGAGCTTATAGTCCTGGGCCAATGCCCACAGGGCAAGCAATGATTCTACTTTATATGCTGGTTAGTGCCAAAGACTAACTAAATGACAAGAAACCACACCCAGCAGTGTTCCCTTTTATTTCATTACAAATAAGCAATACAATCTTTAAATAAACTTTGCTGCCTGCATTGAGCTACTCTTGAGGTATGCGTGGCACAACCATCTGAGTGTAAAAGAGAAATTTTCAAAATGGTGATACCTGTCAAAACAAAGACTTGTATACATTTTTCATCTTTCAAAAGTAAAGCAAGCTGTAGAAAATCTAGCACTGGCTACAGATTGTCTGCTGAATGCACAAGAGGAAAGGTGATAAGGCAAAAAGTTTGGATTTAAAAGGCAGCATGTTGTAAACATTGCATGGAAAGCCTCTTTCATACCATTGAAGTTCCCTCTATACTGCCCCACAGGCAGGTAGTACTCAAACCCATACATTTCCCAAGGAACTTTAAAATTGGCACTCTCTAGCACTTTTGCAAACAGACTGCAAGAACATCCCTTTTCATTAGTGCTATCCAAAGTGGTATTTGCCATTTGTCCAGAGTCTCCTGTGTTCTCCTTGTGCTTTGGTAATCTGCTTGGCAGTGTACAGTATTAGCTGGTTCCATGGACAGCCCATTGTGCCACTGCAATTTGAACCAGAGGGCCCAAGAGGAAACAGCTACAATTATTCCATTTCAAAACAAAATACAGTGTATATATAAAAAGACATATTAAACGGTGGTATAATTTGAAGAGCTGCAGTGCACAGGAATGCATCTAATCAAAAGAATTAAACTGGCATCTAACAGTAACATAAGTCACTAAGCAGTCACATTTTTCCCCTCAAATGCAAAACCCCCAAACTGTTATCTGCCAGAAATGCAGGGGTCTCATCTCATGTTCGGACTTGGAATTTCCCTGCTTTTGTAATGTATTTCACACCTTTAAATGGCTTGTATTTTTCTCCGTACATGTCTAGGCGATTCACTTTCAGCCCTGAAAGAGGGAATAAAACAGATTAAGCTCCCTTTCAAATTGGAACAGTTAAATTCTGATTTTCTTCATCATGGGGAAGGGCTTACAATGACACCTCTGGCCCCTGGAAATCTTCAGCTACCCTTCTCATCTAAGATTGCTGCTGGCATGGCTCACAAACTTCCAAACATTGCTTGAGAGCCAGAAGGAACAGAAAACTTGTTGCTCTTTATGACAGAGATTAGGCCCAATCTCCAATTGTGAACTCCCACAAAATCTCAGTGTACACACCTCTGCTAAACACTATCAGCCAGTGAAAGCACAATGTTGTCCTGCTCCCTCCTGTACATGGCCCTGGTCAGAGGAGGCCAGACTTCCTGGCAGCCTTTACACCGCCACAACAATAATGCCTAATAAAAGCATATTTGCATTTCATGCAGGATGAATAGCAACCACTCACTTATTCAACTGAAAGTAAGAGGGCAAAAGGGCCACATCTGGCCAAGGCTTTGCATTATCTCAATTGTGTTTCAAACTATAGCCAGTTTACCTTTTCCCCAGGAAGCTACAGGGACAGCTGGCCCCACTCTGGAAACAGCAGCCCAAGGTCGTCCTCCTTGGCTGTGCTACCCATAGGCTTGAAGCCTCTGGCATCTCTCTCTTGAAGTCAGGCTATCCACCATTCGGCAAACACTGCCCTTGCAGAGAGCATGCTTGAAAAACTTCCTGAAAACTAAGCATTTCAACTCCAATAACTGAAAATAAGTCAACTCACTGGGTTTGTACTGAATTTGTGGTAAGCAATTAAAAAACAGTGTTTTGTAGCACTATTATGAGATACCTTCCAAAACCTTAGTCCCCTTTACTGGGGATAAAGGAGGGGTAAAAATATTTTAAATTAATAAAACCCGAGCCCTGTCCCAGGCAATGCAAGGCCCTTCTCACCTGAAATAGCCAGCTGCTGTATTTTGAACTGGATGTTCAGGCTGGGATTTTCTTCTGGTTTAGGTGCTCCAGACTGCAAGTTCACCATGCCTTTAAGACTGGGCAGCTTCTGAGGGGTGATTTTGCCAACATCCCACACTAACACCTACAAGAACAAGAACTTATATAGGTCAGTGGTTCTCAAATGCTTTAGATCAGGACCCACTTTTTAAAATGGCACTCGTGTTGGGAAGTGATGTCACAGTCAGAAGTGCCATCATCCAGAGGAAGTGCCATCATTGTGACATAATAAAACACTGCAAACTGGAATTCTTGGATTGCAACAACTGCACAACCATGAAACATCCCTGCCAGAAAGCACGATTAGGACCAAGTATTGTGTAGAAGCACTGAATGAAAAACAGAATTTTTAAAACCCTCACTTGAAAACTTAACACTCACAAAAGGAATATAGCAAGAGTAAGGTCTGCAGCTTCCAAGATGGCTGCTCCCAGTCTTCTTCTCCCAGTCCACCTGACATTAGGTCCCAACCCACCAAGTGGGTCCCAACCCACAGTTTGAGAAACACTGATATAGGACATTTCCAAACTGCTGCTCCTACTTGACCTGCCTCCTCAGTAATCCTTAACAGCAATTCTGTATCGCAAGTCAGCCTTGTCATTCCTGTACTACCAGGAAATGGGGCAGCTGGTGGTAAAGCAACATGGCATTTCCCCTCTCATGAACTTATGGAGAAGCTGAAGTTTAAACCAGACACCCCCTGACTTTCTACCAACACCTGCTCATTCCAATAGGGTTAATGAGGACAAAGTGTCTTTCACAGGAATCTGTGGAGGGAGGAATTCGCCAAGAATCCAAAGGTGAACTACTTTGTTGTCACCAGCGAGCTCCTGATTCTTTACTTCTAAACCAAGAAAAGGCTCCAGAATAGATTTCTGACTGGGCTTCCTGCAAGACAAACTCTTCAAGATCCTTTCAGATTTACTTGAAAGGAGATCTATTTCAGAAGAATATGCTTCCAAGAAAGTGAACTTTGAAAAGGAGCCTGCAGCCCAGTTCTATGCCTGCTTACACAGAAGCAAGATCCACTTAGGGTCCAATCCTATCCAACTTTCCAGCACCAATGTAGCCACAAGGTAAGGGAACAAATGCTCCCTTAACTTGAGGAGGCCTCCATGATGGCTCCCCACAGGTTGCAGTGCACCCCACTTTTGGCATGACTGTATCAACGCGGGAAGTTTGGAGAGGATTGGAGCTTTAGCTTGCAATCCTAACCTGGACTTGTGCTGGCCCAAGAGTTTCACAAATGCACCATAAAGCACATTTGGACCACTCCTGGAGTCAGGGAGGATGGCGCATCTGTGTGCCGGCCTCTCTGACTAAGAGTGATGCAAACGAGCTTTACGGCATGTTTGTGACACTATTGGGCTGGCACAAGTTCCTCGTGCTGGCCTAATTCTAGGTAAGGATTGCGCCCTCAGTGCAATAGGGCTTACTTAATAGGGAGAACAGAGCTATAGTCCAAGAGACTGAAAGATGGAGGGACAACAGCTCTCACTCTCACTCTCACTCAGTTTCAATCAAGGCAAGCAACATGCAAAACAATTATCGCAATTCTTGAATGTCGGTTTATTTTGCAGAAATGTATTCAAATTACCAAATAGTTCTTGCAATATTTCTAGCAGGTAAAGAAGTCAAATGAGGGAGTAGCAGGGTATTTAAACAATGGAATCTTCTGTGGTCAAAGTTGTTATCACCATGAGGTCTTACCATTAAATGAAATATTGACATCAATTCATATTCTACAGAAGATAACAGCTTATGCAGATTCTAAATCTAATAAGCTTAGCCATAACCTTTTGCTCAAGAGCTACGTGTGGTTCAATTGGGCAGAAGAGGTTCAAACCTACCTCTCTGGACAGAAGACATTTCACACCGAGATGCACTTGGCACTGTTTAAGTACACAGTTCCTTACACCCACGTCTTTCTTTGGAGCAGTTTGTTACACAAGGCCTATGCCAAAAGCATATCAATATAGCTGCTGCACATAATTGTCTATACAGTTTGTACAGCATAGACTATATATACATTTGGCTGCAGGCACTCATTCTGGGAAAGCTGTGCTTAAAGCAAAACATGCAAGCCACAACTACTGATATACATATGGGTTGCAGACTCATTCCTACATAGAGAAGAGAGATCTGGGCAACACAATCCTTTTATGTATATGCAATAGCTTTGGAAAATGTTTCTAGTAATGCTTCATTAATACTTTCAAGACTACTTAAAAATCCACCATCCATGGTAACACCAAAGAAATGTGCACCGATTGATCAATCCTGGGGGAAAAACCCAAATTTCTGGCATACCTTTTGAAAATGTGAGGAAGTAATCCTGGACTGTTACCCTACTTTGCTCTGAGAACAGCATAACATTCCTATAGATTCATTGTGCATGTTATTTAACTACCTGCATTTATTTCTAGACAAACACCCACATGGAACTGCTACCTCATATACTGACTGCTGGGGAAAAAAGGCTATTACTGACTCGGAAGAACTTTTCCATCTCCCTTTTCAGAATGGCCCTTCTCTGTCGGTTACTTCTCCATCATCAGTGTACTATGCAATTTTGGATGCATCTGCTTAAGACAGGTTAAGATGACAAATAATTTACAGCATTTTGGAAGAAGTTTTCAAACACGCTCAGGCCCTTGGCATGTTTTTTTTCTCCTGACTCGACTGCAGCATTCACTTCAGATTTTTAACCAATAATTTCCCCCCCCCCATTTATCAGGATTATAACATTGTTATTTTCCTGTTGAGGTCTTCTCTTTTGTATAACAGGAAAATAAAAACTAGTAAGATAAAAATGAAACTAGTGTAGGAATTGTGTTAACAGAGTTGTCCGGTGTCCCAAAGTATGACTGAAAGGTGAAGGTACCCAGGAAAACAGGGTGGATTCCATCTGACAGCTTTCTGTGCTTTTTTTTCCACCTGCAGCTAAAAAGAAGAGCACTCATGCTATTGAAGGTTGTTTATCGATGGAAATCATAGGAGGCCCACAGCCTCTTAACCCACTCCTTTTGGATCCAATGCTGCCAGCGGCACCTCTGCTGCCGGCACTCATTTTTATAATGAGATCCTAGAGGACGACACATAAGACTGACTACGCCTACTAGAGGAAACGGCTCTTGCAGTCTAATGATCATGCAGCAGTTTTTAGGCTCTAATGCTATTCATTAGTTTCTTATATGACACCAGCAACTCACTGTGCAACTGTACCAAAGAGCTCCTTTACCAAGAGACAGAAACTAGGCACAGTCTTCCTAATATACTTCAAAGAAGGCAAGGTGAATCATGCTTAAGGAGAAGAAAGTGCAGCCAGCTGGTCCAGTATACCATTAACCATCATAAGCACAATGTCTTCAAGCACTGCAACTTCTTCTCACTTTGTAAGGCAAGCCCTCCCCATCTCCCCCAAAAATAAATAAGTGAATGGAGCTTCATGGATCCTGCCCTGAAAGAGACAACTGGCAGGACACGACTTACTTTAGTGACAGGATCAAATGTGTAATTGCCTTGGGCAGCAGTAAGGTTCATATTGAGGACCGCTTTTGGCATGTGAACCGTCATGACGACTCCTTCCACCGTCTTTCCCATGTTCTGCTTGGGTCCAATTGTAACATCAAACCTTCCAGAAGAGGAGTTCTCTTTGAAACTGATTGTGTGTTTCACATACACTGGGATGGCCACCAAACTAAAAAGGGATAAGAGAGACAAATACAATTGAAAATGGTGAGGGCAAGAACAGCTTGAGGCATTTTAAAGACCAAACAACATTTCTGCACAAGCTTTCATTGACCTCTGTCTACTTCAGAGGCATGAAGAAAAATCCCCTGTAGACAGGTGCACATGGAATGGCTGCAGCAGAAGAAAAATTGAAAACAAGCCAAATAGCAAGGAGAAATGAAACAAGGCTCAGTAGTATACAAGAACAGCAGAGTCAGTGTGTTTTCATTTCTCCCCTCTACACACAGGCACATATGCCTGCCTATTGTGGATTTCACTTCATTTACCTGATAAAGGAGACTGCAGTCTACAAAAAGTTGAACTTAAATGAATTGATTAGTCTTTAATGAGCCAGAGGACTCCTAAGACAGCCTAAGGCAGGCATGCACTGAAAGTTTTTCCAGGTAACGTTTTCTGGCAACACGTGTATGCATTCTATAGTGTGATGGCACTATACTGATGGGAGAGAGTCAGAGGGTCAGAGGTGTGCTCTTTTAAAGAGATCAGAAGATATAAAAACTCATGGGACTGCAAAAGCTCAAGAGAAGCCTCAGAGGACAAGCAGGTAAGCCTTTATACAAAAGTCTAAAAAAAAATCATGAGGTCAACTGTTGCTTACACATCACACCCCTTCAAAACTTACTTTTGTGAGCTGACCCGATAGGAAATCAACCTGAAGTTCCCATCTGGAGGAATGAAAGAGAGAACTCTTTCTGATTCCCAGCGCTTGAATCGAATACAAGGATGAAAGCTTACATCGTCCAGCAGTCTTGGGTTCTATGGGCAGCAAAAGAAGGTAAGTTCTTTTCGTGCTCAGATGCCAAAACTATCATGCTAATCTTGGTGCCTAGAATCTATCCCCAAGGTATTTATTTATTTATTCCAAGGTTGAAGGGAATTTGTGTCCCTAGTGCTGGGTTCAAAAAACCAGTTCAGTTAAACTTCCTAGCCAATCCATGGCAAGTCAAAAATACACACTTTGGTCTACAGAGCATGTACAGACTGGGGCTCCTGAGTGAAATGAAGCTTCTGGGCTCTTTGAAAACTAACTAGAAGTTAATGGCTTGCACAGGTGTGCACAAATGCTTGCCTGGAGCAAAGCCCCTTGCCCTTCTCTACCACAGGCTAGAACCTAGCAAACTCTGAAGGTAGCAAGAACCTTTTACATGACTACAAACTGCATCTCCCTGGGAGGGATTAAGTAGCCATAGACTTCCCTCCTAGAAAGGGGAGGGCAAAAAAAAAAAAAAAGGAACAGATGGCTTACTAGGAACTGCTGAAGGCCTGAATGGATGACAGGAAATGGGTACAAGGTGCAAACTGGACTGGAAGGGCAATTGTTAAACATGAACACGAATACAAGCTTGTTGCCTCATGCTTCTTGTCCATTATGAAGACTCTTGTAAAAGCTTGTTGCCTCATGCTTCTTGTCCATTATGAAGACTCTGCGATTCTACCACTTTGGATGCACATACAGTCACGCTCTTAGGCATATGCGCAGATCATGAACAATGCAAGTTCAACCAGCGGTACATGCAATGAAAAAAACAAACAGGTTTACCATGAAAGAAAGTGAAAGGTCAGGCATCCCCGAGAGCTTGATGCAGGCATCAATGACACCTTGGATTTCCGCAAAGACCGTGGAGCCTGGTAGAACAGAATGAGAAACTATTTAAGAACATTCTCTCTTAAGAGGCTATCAGCAGACGACACCTTAAGGAGTCAGTTGTTCCATGCACAAAAATATCCCAATACATTGTGTTTCACACTAAACCTAACTCATTCATGCAGCAAGCACAGATTTTGAATGGCAACAAGTAGCTTGCGCATTCCATTTGATGAGAGCTTGCTCCTTTTAAGATGCCACTCAGCAACATACAAGACACTGTACTTTCCCTGAAGATGTCTCATGAGCAGCTGTAGCTTTGCAGCTGGGAGACCAAGCTGCGTCCTTTCATCCTGCTGCTGCCATGATTTCAGCAGGGGGCCCGAGAAAGTCCTCTCTGCTTTGGCTTCACCACCCCATCTGAAATGTGGGAATAATACCACCAACCTGTCAGGGTAAGTTTATTGAGCTGATAAAAGTGTAGTAATATTTGATCACCCATGGAGACTTTTGAACACTCTAAAGCACTATAATTATCACTGCATGTACAATATAGCAAAAGAGGACTATGTGAACTTTAGACCTTTTCCAACCCTACTGTACAGCACTCTGCTCCATTTTGAGGATTAAAAAAACCCAGCACCAGTTTTGTCTCTTACCAGATTTGTCTATAATGGCATCTATTTCTTCAATCACATCAAAGTAGGCTTCATTGTTCGTGTATTTCACGCCTGCTCTCCGCCACGGAATGTTTGACAGCTGTCCAGTTGGAAGTGTATCACCCACATTACTGCTACCTTGGAAACACAAGGAAAGTTTGGGAAACCAGTATGCTTACGAAAACATGCAACTTGGTATGAACATCGGTCTTTTCACCAGAAGATTGGACAGGAGCCAATATTTATTTATTGATAGGATTTTCAGACCATTTTTCTAAAAATCCAAAGCAGTGTACAAAAGCATTAAAAAACAATAAAAGCAGAACAGCATCGAACGGTAAAATAATATAAGCAGCCTAAAAGTTAAGATAACATATATCTGCTTTTTTAAATTAAGGGATCAGCCAACAAGCCCAATGTCTGCCCCAGGTAAGTTGGTGAAAAGTATTATTAAATATATGCTTCACAATTCCAATTAACAAGTTTTGCTGTGGACAAATCAGCATGGCTTCTGTCTTTTGTCCTGCCTCATTAGCCTTTTGGAGTTCTCCAGGAGTGTCAACAAGCATCTGCAAAGGGACAATCCAGTACACCATATGGTTGGACTTACAAAAAACTTCAACAGAATTCCTCACTAAGGCCCTTGAGTAAATTTAGCAATCATGGAATAAGAACAGTTCCTTTTGTGGAACAGTAATTGCTCAGAACACAGAGGTCAGTGTAAATAGAATTTTTAAAACAGAAGGAAACAAGTAAAACAATCCAGAAACACCTGAACTGAGGCCAGTGCTACTAATTTTGTTCATATGCGATCTGGAGTTTGGGGTGGGGAACAAGGTTGTCAAGTATACAAGGTAGCAGAAACATCCAAGAAGAAATCTTCTTTGATGATCTCCAAAATGTTTCTCCACATTGAGAGAGTGGACAACATGGGAAAGGAGACTGTAAGTGAGCATGAAGTAATGCATGTTAGGACAAAACACCTAAATCCCACATATACATGGATAGTTGTGAGCTGGTGCTTACTACTTGGTTTGTGGTGGATAGTTCAAAGAAAATGTTGATCCAGTGTGCAGCGGCTGCAAAAGCTAGCAAGTGATGCTATGCTAGGGATGTTTGAAAAGGAATTGAAAATAAGACTGCTATCGTGTATTAACCTTGCACAAATCTCCAAATTAGCCAGAGTTTGGTACAGTGTACAATTCTGGGTCACTATTTCAAAAATGGTATCAAAGCACTGAAAAAGAGAGAGGTTTCCCTGCTAGAAAAGGCTATAGCATTTGGGCTCTTTAATTTAGGGGGCAGGAGGGGAGAACAAGAGTAGCAGGAACAGACACATTTGTTTTATTTAAAAGATACCACTTTTTCAATATTCAAAATAGGAGATATTTACAGAATTGCACATAGTAAGATCTTTTTTTTTGGGGGGGGGGAGTCTCCTATGATAGTGTCACCCAATGAGACTACAGGCACAATCCTAACCAACATTCCAGCACTGACACAGCTGTAGCAATGGGGTATGTGATGCATCCTGCAGTTGGGCAGCAATTATGGAGGCCTCCTCATGGTAAGGGACTGTTTGTTCCCTTATGTTGGAGCTGCACTGCCCTTACCCTGGTGCTGGAAAGTTGGTTAGAACTGCGCCCTAGCAGTCTACTAAGAGTAGAAGATGGAAAACACATCTTCACACACTGCATAATTTTCTTCTGGAACTCACTGTTATTTCTTACAAATACTTTAGAAGGGGATTACACAAATCCATGGCAAGCAGATCCATTCACAACTACCAGGCATGACAGCAAGTGGAACCTCCTAATATTTTTTAAAGGGACAAATATCCAAAGCTTTCTTTTATGGAATCTCCATTACTTTCTTGCATATGCAAATGGACACATCCCAACCACAAAGTAATCAGCATTGAATTTCAAGAAACTGTTACCCGTAATAATGACATGACTTGTTGCATTAGGAACGGTTGCAGTACCTGTGATGGAATTGACAACAGAGCGCAGGATTGTGGGAGGTTTAATGAGCTCTTTCAAGATATTAGATTCCGTTGCCAGTGGAAAGCCATTGTCCAGCATTTCTTCAAGAAGCTCATATACAATAACGACATTCTCTTTAATTGCCGACTCAGAACATTCTCCAAAATAATCCTAAACCAACCAGAGGATGTACAGGAGGCAAATCAGTTTGTTTAAAAGTGTTACACACACCAGGCTTGTGAATGAAAATACAGCTCAAAGTCATTCCTTTGTAAATTGTTTTAAAGTTGTTGAGGGGGAAAAAAAACAACCATTACTGGCCAGGGCCACTTTGCCCCCCATGTCTCCATGGGTTCTCTCTGGCCCAGAGAGCTCATACTTATGTCAATGCTTAATACTAGAAGTGATTTGGGTCTTTAAAGTTTTTGTGACCAGAATATGTTGTAGGAATACAACTCTTATTTATGTATATCAATTAGCCAATGGTAAAATTGGTTTCTTTATAAGTCATTTTGCTTAAAGTGGCAGTTTCCAAGAACCTATCAACAACTTTAAGTGAGGACTTGCCGTACCTTTGCTATCATTAAAAATCACACACACACAGCAAGTGCCACAATGCATGTTCCTTTAAAATGTTGTGCAAGCCCTTGAACAACACACAGCAGGCATCACCAGGTCAGAAAAGTTTCCCACACACACAACATATCCCTGATGCCAATAAAGTCCATACAAGTCCAGGATGTGTATTGTCACTGATCTCAAGTCCCTTCACTACAGGGAGGTGTCATGAAAACCTGCAGTTAATTGTGGCTTCCTGCCCTATGCACTTGTGGAGAAAGACAAGCAAGCGTTATCCGGGGATACAAACAATTTTCTATATGGTAGCTAACAGGGGCAGGAATCGGCAATGTTTGAAGCATTCCTTGGGAAACCAATGAGGTTTTTGGCCAGGCTTTATTAAGATAGCTAGTCTACAGAGAAGAATGTTAGGGTTAAGATTCTCCCTGACTTTTAAATAAAATTAAAATGCAAGTTTTGAGTTTTACATTTCTTACATTCAGCATGAAAGCGATATCTGTGAGCCTTTCTAGATCTGCATGGACATTGCTGAAAGGCTTGGTTTACAAACTGACAACTTTTTAAAAAATGCATTTTAATAACTTTGAAAGGCAAAGCGTGCCAAGGCCCAATTCATAGAGGACATAGGTAAAGCCTTTGAAGACTGCTCAGTAACTGCAGGGAGTTCAAAATACGATGCCATATAGCTGCTAACTGGGACCAGGTGATGGGAACCTATCTTGTTTAACTAGCTGCATTGGCTCCTGGTCAAGAATTGGTTAAGAGCATACGAACACTACATGTAAATGGGCCAGTGCTCATGGCAAGAGGATATGAACAAGTCTGGGCACATGTAGAATAGGCATGGAACAAGAGCTTTACTTGTGGCTCACGTACTGCATGAATTAAGCTGTAGTGTCCCCTCTGAAGCCAAGAAATTCCTGCAGAAACCAACCTGGAAAGTATCTGCTACTCTGTGAAGGAATTCAATCACAAAAAGTGGTGGCACTTCCGTCTGTATGACAGACACAAAAAATATCTTATCCCGATAGATGCTGATGAGGTAGTGGTGAGGTGTGGGGATAACAGGAGGCACATTTTCAACATCAGCGGCTCTCTCCTGAGCTTCAAAGAAATAATCACACACAGATTGGCTGACAACGCTCTTCCAGTGCTTCTCCAAGAATATATCACCAGAACAGTTTATAAGAAACAGACTGTGGATCATTTTCTGTTGGAGACACATTCACATTGGTTGATTAATTAATTAATTAATTAAAAAAAAGACAAGACTTGCCATTTTGAATGTTAAGCCTTCCCACCCCATCCCACTTCAATTGGATAAAATTGGAAACTGTATGCAACAGAAGATGTAAGGAAGGTAATCCACATTACATATAGTAAACATAACTTTGTGCTTTGAAACCCAACATATCCTATAGCAGCAGTACCCAACTATGGGTCAGTGGCCCACCAGTGGTTAACGACCCAATTTTTGGTAGGCTGCCAAACTGACAAAGCATTATCAGGCTATGTGCATTAATAAACAATCTGTTATCTGGGGCGGGGGTGGGGGGAGCTCTACTGCCCAATCACCATTGTAGCCACAAAGGCTTGAGTAGCTAGTTAAGTGACATCTGTTTTGGGGCAGGTGGAAAGTAAAACGTTTGGGGTGGTTTAGGGACCACTGTTGTAACCAGATTCACCGAATCAGGAAAAGTACAGCAAAACTGCATTTGACTTGGATTGCAAGTTGGCTGAGCAACACTTGACTAGAGGGTCCACCGGTTGCAGTCAGTACAAAACCTAGTATCAGAGGTGTTTTTTATTTAAAGAAACTTAAAAATACAGCCAATCCTAGTTGTTAAGGTACACAGACACATACACACACACACACACACACACACACACACACACACACACACACAGAGTACAACTCATTCCAAGGAAACTTCAGGAGCATTGGTGTTGTTTTGCCCAGAGTTTCAGTCATGAATCCTCTAGCTCTACAAAGTTCTGATTGCCTTCACTAGATTATTAACTGGAGACCACGAGATCCATGTTGAAATCAAATTGCTAATTTCAAACCGACTTATCCCTATACAGTACCATACAGTCACAAAAAGCCAGCTGGCCACTGGTTAACAGTAGTAAATGAACATTGGAAAAATGTGAGACACACACATAGCCATATCACTTACAACAAGGAAAGATGCCAACACTGTTGACTTTGATTATCCCATTTTTAAAAAAATGTCTGCAAAACAGCAACAGGGCTCAGTCTTTAAGAACTCCCAGTTAGACACAAATATTAACACAGTAAAGTTTGGAGTTTCTCACTACTCCTCCATAACTCCATGTCAAATATTGCAGTGGACAGTCACAGACTTTTGTTTCTGTCATGTGTTACAAGAGGTCTCCAAGCTTCATAAAGTTCTCCCACCTAGTACAGCCATTTAGCTACCCACAAAAGTCAACATTAAAACTCAAACAAATGTACTAGCCATTGGACAATGAAGAAGTCATTTTTATTTATTCCAAATGTTCCCCGCTATAAAAAATCTGCCTGATGCTCTGGGGTTTCGGTCCCATTTTCAGAATATTAGTAGTTTAAACCAAACTTTAAGTCTTTGCCCAAATACAAGTATTCCTAGCTCAATTCACTTGTATTACAAGAGCAACGCTTCCAACGCTGGAGTCTCCCTCACAAACTATATTTAATACAGTCAAACTCTTGCAGAGATGCTCTTTAACTGCACAGATCTCTTCTGGAATATAAATAGCTAGCCAAATACTGTTTTTAGATCAGTGTTTCTCAAAGCGTGGGCTGGACCCATTTGGTTGATCATGACCCAATGTCAGGTGGGTCACAAAAAAGTGGGAGCAGCCATCATGGAAGCCACAGACATTGCTATATTTCTTTTGTTAGTGTTCACAGTTTGAGTTTTCAAGTGAGGTGGTTTTTAATTGTTTTCAGTTCAGTGCTTTTACATAATATTTTGTCCTCAGCTTGCTTTTTGTCAGGGATCTTTCATGGTTGTGCAATTGCTGCAATCTAGGAGTGGCAGTTTGTATTCCAGGAGTGTCATTTTATTATGTCACAATGATGGCACTTCCAGCCCGATGATGGAACTTCCAGGATGATGACATCACTTCTGATAGGTCCCAATATGAGTGCCATATTAAGTACAGGTACTGCCACCAGGAAGGGAAAACTCAAACAAGGTTTTCCTGCCTCAAATGAGCTCACTTCCCAATGGTACCCTCAGCACAGAAGCAGTTTGCTAAAGAAGCATCATATAAATCAACCAAAAGTATTTTTCTACTGCTTTTCAACACAAAGTTTACAAAGCAGTTTACAGGCAGAATACCGTAGTAAAGTTAAATGGCTCCCTGCCCCAAAAGGGCTTGCAGTCTAAAAATGCAGAACATCACCAGCAACAGGGCAAAGACATGGCTGCTGAGCGAATAGGGATAATTACTCCAGGGAGTAATTAACCATCCAGGGAGCCAAATGTCTTGAGCCACAAAAATCCGACAAGTTTTTGCACTCAAGCTTATTTGGTGGCAGTACTTGGGTGGGAGGGGGGAAAGAGACATTAACTATATTTTATCTGTGTAGTGCTTTGGATTACATCTGTTTTCCATATTGTTATGTCCAAGCGATAGTAAAAAGAACCAAGCAAGTCATGAAATTATAAGACACGTTAATCATTCCTTTAAAATCTTCAAACTTCAGCCGTAATGGAACAAAATGAGAGGACTACCACATTAGCCAGGACCTTGTGAGCAACCCTCAGGGCAAGCCACATTTCATCCTTTGACCCACCGACCCCTAAAATATGAAAAATAGGTGGGAATTATTATCCCCCATTTTATCAAGGGTATCTCAAACGATTACCAAGATAATATTGCAGGATTTCTAGTACTGCGAGATAAGATGTTTACAAGATGTTTGGGCTGAATCATCAGTATGCTGCTGGCATTCAGCTCTCTCATTGCCATCAAATCCTAGAGAGGCAGTGAAAATCCTGTTGCCTGGCAGCTGTGAAGGACTGGATGGGGGAGACAAAACTGAAACATAATCATAAGGCTGTGGCTTGTCCCACCATCTGATCTAGGAATAGGGGCACAGCCTGCTTTGGAAAAGAATGACATCTTCCTGAAGAATGCAACCGGCAGCTTGGAGTACTCCTTGGACTAGTAGTGCTTTTATTGGGATGATTAGGTGGTAGCAGCAGCTACGTGTACCTTTCACCACTTGCAACTTCTCCTATAGCCAGTGGATGTTGCAAGCAACCTTCAGTTGCTTCCAGACTTGACTAACGTAAGGCAGTGTTTCCCAAACTGTGGGTCAGAACCCACCAGTAGGTTGCAAGCAGTGGTGGGATTCAAATAAATGAACAACCGGTTCTATGACATCATAGCTGGAGCCAAAAAAACCCGAAGCCAGCCAAGGTAAGCGAGTGGGCGGGGCCCAGCCATTTAACAACTGGTTCTATAGAACCTGGGCAAACCCCCTGAATCCCACCACTGGTTGGAAGCCAGTTTCAGGTGGGCCATGAAGCCCCTTGAGCAGCCATATTGAAAATATGGGCATGCTAGAAAGGGGCAGGGAGGTGTAGTTGTTTTGTGTGTGTCAAGGTTGGAAATAGGCTTTTTCCTTTTGATTCACTTTGCTATTGGAAAATGGATGAAATGTAACCCAATGTATTGCTGCATTCTAAAGAAAGCAGCAGATTCTGGCATCACAATGATGGCACTTCTAACCATGACATCACTTCTGGTGGGTTCCAGACCAATTGTCATTCCACAAAATGGGTCCTGGTGTGAAAATTTTTGGGAACCACTGAATGTAAGGCACTAGGTAAGGAATTGCCTTGGCTTTCTCAAGTTATCGCAGAAGCAAAACACAGCTGTCAGATGTTGCTGCTGGCATTGAAGTAGGTTGCTCCACTCTTGTATGAGTGAGCCAAATACGTTAAAAACCAGCTGGCCCTCTCATGTACACCCCTGTGCGTTCTTCAACATTTTAAATATCCTGCCTTTCCTGACCTAAGATGCTCAAAGCAGCTTACAGTGTAACCATAAATTAAAAACTGTTAAGTTTAAAAAGAAAAAACAGTTAAATTTGAGTTAAAAACAACTCAAAATTAAAAACAGAAAACTCCAATACAACTGTATCACCTCTCCTGCCCAAGGTATGAGGATGTCAACTAGGAGCGCAGCCTTTTCAGCAGCAATGCCAGCCTTATGGAATGCCCTCCTCAGGGAAGTCAAGCAGGGCTCAACACTAGCCCTTGAGGTACCATCAAAACCTGGGTCTTTAGGAAGGTCTTTGAGCCCATCGAAATGGGCATCTCATCTGCTGCCAGGTACGTTTTAACATTCCCACTGCTTCATTTACAGAGCCTTCCAGTGGATTTTACAATTCTGAATTACATTTCAGTTTTGGCTTGATCATGGTTTCCTAGATCATGTGTTTTTGTAAACTGGTTTTGGCTTAATTTCAGAAAAAAAAAACCAGGACAGAAATTAAACGTAGAACACTCAACTTCCACAACCGTGCCGGAAGAAATGCAATACCAGCTGCTCTTCTCACACAAATGTACCCATTAGATAACCGGCTAAATAGTTCCTGAGCAAGCAGAAGTTTGGCTTAGCCCCTCAGCCCTCACCTCCAACTGAAACAGAGCCCAGCTACTCTTAACTGCATTTGCTCCTATTCCTCTTCATTCTGCTCCTTGCCTTCATTATGTTCCCCAATTCAAATGTCTAGCTGCAAACAGAGAAGAAACTAATCTTGCTTTTGTGTCCAGTACGCTCTAAAGCACTGCACACGTTGACGGAGCCATGTAATTTGATGGCAGGGCAACACCTTTAATTCTGACGACAACCAGCACTAAACCAAAAAACACACAACCGACAGGCAGGTGCACTCTTCCCTGGTTTACTAACCTCCCCACTCCTTGTTGCCTGACTTGTGGCAATTATTTTTTACTGGCAGCTCCTTGAGGCAGAGACCTGCTTATTTATTCGTTCCCCTATAAAACACCCTGCCTCTTCTTAACAAAATCATAACAGCACGCAGCGGGCTCCTATGCATGAAAAGCAGCCGCCCCGGAGCTTAGCTAGTCTTAGTAAACCTACATAGGATTCCAGCCTCAAGGTTTCACTGGGTGGGACCGTTCATACACTTCTAGGCAAAGATCAGGGCAGAGAGTCTTAGGGGAACACAATAGCAAGACCGATGCTTCTGCTTTTGGAAAAACCCCGGGCAACAGACGCCCCCGCCCGCTCCAACTCACCCTCTGGGCGGAGATCTCACTCCAAGAGCAGCAGCAGCAACCCGGCAGCAGCGCTGGCAAAAGATGGCTGCAAAGCCCTCCGCCAGCCCAGCCCTCTGCCAGCCACACCCCGGCAGGGCGTCCTGGCTAATCGCCTGCTCTAAATGCAAGCTCGCAGCTAGTAGAGACCGACGCTTCTCTTCCGTGGGCAGCATCTCTGCATGATCTCATGCATATTTTTAGGCTTGAACAAGTGATCAAGCGATACTTGGCTTCTGAGCTGGGAACTCAGCTGCCTTTGCAATGTGTGTGCTTTAGAATGTGCAGCCACGCACACTTCTCAAGGGTTAAAAAAAGGCAGGAAATAGCATTCTGTGTTTTAAGATAAAAAGTAATAGGCAGGCTTGTTTGAAAATCAGCTGCGCATTGATTCATTTGATTTTCTCCCCCAGAGCCCTTGCATGGCGCGCACTTCGTTAATTTCTGGATCAGGCATTGGCAAAGCCGACCGCAGCTGCTTTCATTCCCTTGTCTGCCCTCCCCTCTACCGGCTTCCCTGGTCGATACGGGGCATCTCGGCTGCCAAAATCGTCAGAAGTCCGACGCTGTTGCAGGCACACGCTTGCCGAGCATGAAGATGGCAGCGGAGGAGCCCCACGCCAAGAAGCAAAAGGTGGAGCCCGCTCAACTTAGGTAAAGGGACAGGGAGAAAGAGAGACAAAAACCCCACAAGTGAAATGTGACGGGCGGAGGACCAAACCCTGTCCCCATTTAATTTCCTTCTGAGAGTGTGCAGTGCGGATGACAGCGAGACAGTTGCATTTATTGGAACCAAAACAAGGAGGGGGAGCAATCGTGGGTAGGACGTCTCCGGCTGCAGTCAGAAATCTTCTGAGCATCGCCTGGGGCTCAGGCAGCGGTGGGAGGTGCCAAGCATGTGTTGCGAGATCTGTCAGTGTCGCCTCGTTGCCGCGCGCCGAATGGAACGCGTGCGTGCCCGATGGGACCACCGCCACCCTGTTCTTGACTCGTGGCCACAGTGTCGGTGACCCCCGCCGCATTCCCTTGGAAGCAGATCGATTCCCGAGAGTGAAGTCCAGTTCCAAAGGCCGGTTTTATTTGGCTCAGAATTTGCACAGTCCAGGCACGGGGCGGGTTGCACCTCCCGGCAGCCTTGCACAGCAATTCCGTGAGCGCCAGCGTGACGGGGGTTGCAATCCTGAAGTTCAAAGTCCCATTGAACTCAATGAGGCTTCCTTCCGAGGAGGAGATAGGCATAGGGTTGCATGGTGACTCGAGCTATCGGCCTGTTGTTGTACCTGCTCATCTCCCCGAGTTTGGCCTGTCGTTGTTCTGGAGCGTTTAGCTGCGGAAAAGAGCGATTGTTTCGAAAACGCCAGTGCCCGGGAACCGCGGGAGGCCGCCTTGGTGGCGAGTGAGGCGGGCTGTGTTTGTGGGACAAGCCGGCTGCCGCCGCGGATGACGTCCCCGCTCCACGTGTCGGCGCGCACATGCTGGGAGGCCTGCCCGGATCAGGAGTTCCTTACGCTTGTCGGAAGAGGCAGCTTATACAGAGATGCAGTGGCGTTCCTGGGAGGGGCAGAACCCTAAGTTTCGCAGGAGCCTGAGCTCCTGTGTAACGTGGCCCCTCCTCCTTCATAACATTTCCCGGCTCTCTGAGCCGCAAATGGCTCCAGAGACGACGGGGAGGGGCCACGTTGCACAGGAGCTCAGTCTCTTGCAAACTTAGCGTTTTGCCCCCTATAGGAACGCCACTCCAGAGATGTACTGGACTATAGCTGAGAAGGCAAGAAGTTTGAGAGGGAGTGGTAGTGGACATAGGTTAGGAGGCTCGAAGGCTGCAATCCTACAGGTGCTCTTCTTGGAGTAGGCCGGGCCCCACTGAACACAGTGTGACTTAAACAATCCACTTCTCACATGTGTTATATAATAAGCCTGCGCCACTGCATGTTCATATGTTCAGATTGCTGTAGTCACTCTTGAGGCTACCTCAGACATTACTGATTGATAGGTGTGTTCTAAAGATGCTGTAAGTACAGTAAACAGCTGAAAAGCTAAAGTGTTACTACTACAACAAGAGGGCCTCTGAGAGAAGGGGTGCAGGGGGTACATCCAGTGATGTCATTCAGGGGGAACGGACCAGAACGGGCGTTCCGGATCCTAACGGGCTCCATGGCTGGTTCCGGGTTCCTGACAAGTGCCAATCAAAAGTGAGTTCCTGTTCCTAAATCATTTGAATGACACCACTGGGTACATCATATCTGGGCGTGGGGTGAAAAAGGGGGCCCAAGAGCCAAATTCACATTTGAAAGGAGAAAGGACACAAAGGAACTTTGTACCCCCTGGTAAAATTCCTCTCAATGGTTCTGACAAGACAGTTTGCAACTAGGTATGTGTTGTACAGATACACTTGTCATTAGGGCCTCAGTTGCCTGCAGTTTTCTGACAAATATGCCCTTAGTGACTTAAGGGCCAAATCCTATCCAACTTTCCAGTGCTGGTGCCACCATACTAATGGGGTGTGCACTGCATCCTGTGGTAGGGGGGCAGTCATGGAGGCCTCCTCCAGGTAAGGGAATGTTTGTTCGCTTTCCTCAGGATTGCATTTGCACTGTGTTGCATTGGCACTGGAAAGTTAGATAGGATTGGGCCCTAAGAGCCCAATCCTCTGTGTGCCTCTGTGTGTCTACTCAGAAGTAAATCCCATTATAGTCAATTGGGCCTACTCCCAGGTAAGTGTGGATAGGATTGCAGCCTAACAGTACAATCCTAACTTGTTTTATCCTATGCACAATCCTATGCATGTTTACTTAGAAGTAAATCTCAGTGAATTCCATGAGACTTACTCCCAGGAAAGTGCAGCCCTGAAGCAGCACTCATGGTATTGATGGAAATCTCATGGTATTCAATGGGATTTACTCTCAGCAGCATGCAAACCTCTGAATGATGCCTGCTGAATTTAGGGCGCAATCCTAATCAATTTATTTTCCAGCACTGACATAGCAGTGCCAATGGGGTATGTGCGGCATCCTTTGGTGGAGCAGCAATCATGGAGGCCTCCTCAAGTTAAGGGAATATTTGTTCCCTTACCTTCGAGCTGCATTGTCCTTACCTGGGTGTTGGAAAATTGGTTAGGATTGCGCTCTAACTTCCCCGAGTTAATACACATAGGGTTGTGTTGAATTAGTGTGTTTGCCTCACTAATTAGAAGTGACCCTTACAACTTTTTGTTGCCATGTCATTCACAATGTTTCTGAGTGCCCATAAAATACGAACATGTAAAAAAGAATGGGTGAAACAACTTCTTCAGAAGTGCTTGTTTGTTTCAGGAATGGGGCATAGAAAATTGGATGGTTGTGAATTGCAGGTCAGATTGCACTGAAAGAAACTATGTCCAGTGAACTTTGTACACTGTTAGAGTTTGACATCCCGCAAAGCTAGAGGAGTCCAAATAGGCACAACACAACATTGGGGATTAGGTCAAATCAGAGGGGATTAGAGCTAAAAGAAGATTAGCAATGAAACCACAAATTGGATTATGCAGTCCAGTAATTCATTTAAAATTGAAAATATATTCTAAAAACTCAGCCTTGGTTCAGTTAATCTTCATCTTAGTGTCCCCTTGTGAAAAGGTCTCCAGTAAATCAGGGTTTTTAAGGTAATTATGTCATTAGCAATTTGCCCAGTCTCCTATGATGATTAAAAATAATCTCCAAGTTATGAGGAAGGAGTGTTTTGTCAACTGGAAGAGAAATGATTCTTTGTTTCATGTGCCATAAACAAATATACCTGCAAACCTATACATATTGGAGTAAATCCCACTGAACATAGTCAGCCTTACTTCATAGTAGACATGCCTAGGATTGCACCGTAACAGAGGTAGTCTAAGGCTGTCTATAGACTTCTTTGCAAGTCTATTTGAGGGAGATGAACATCATCTGATAAGATCATTTGTTTTATCTCACCAAGCACTACAGGCAGATGCCCTCCAAGATGTCATTGCATCATTGAAATCTGGATCTTCCACAATCCTGACGAGATTTGAAATTGTTCTTTTCTGAAGTCATGTTGACCCTGATGTGCCTCTGCAATAGGGAATACAATACAAGTGAAGACTTGGGGTAAACAGGTCACAGTTTAAGAGAGACTAGGAATTTGTCTCAAAGGATCTGTGTCCTTGGGGGACAACTGTTCACCTTCCTCTGCTCCTCCACAGCATTTCACCTAGCAATTTCAAAGGTTTTACTTTGAGGCATTCAGGTCTTCGCCTTGAGCAGAAAGGCTGCTCTGGCTTATAAGCTTTGTTTCATGGGACCCATTCTTGGTAAATCTGCTGTTTAAACTGGGAAATGCTTGGCTCGAGAACAGCAGTCCAGGGAGAGAGACAGCAGCTCTTCTTGCTGCATTGGATGTCTTCTGATTAGAGTATGCAGAGGGGCTGCAGCCATGACCCCTGTAAAGACTTCTGAGTCAGAAGGATTGGGAGGGGGCCTGTCATAGCTTCCTTCAGTCACTATGGGGACAAACTGAGCCGAGATCAGTGCACTCATGTTCCATGATGGCATTAGGGGTGAGGAGCTTTATCTCCTGAAGCCATAACAGGTCTGATAGGTTGAAAGAGGGGAGAGTCTTATGTGGAGGTGGTGAGAAAGCAACTCTCACCCCTGCTGGCTCCCTCACAGTTTAAAACATCTTGGGAGCCAGGTGGGTTTGGAGTTCAGTTGTCAGTCCATTTCAAGTCGCAAGTGGAAAAAAATCATTTGCTTCAGGTTCCACTGAAGGGGGGGAAGGGTTTCTTAGTGATTGTGTTGTAACTGGAATTCAGCGGTGGTCCCCCAGCTCAGGCCAGGTTGGGAAATATCTGAAGGCCCATGTCCACCAGATGGAGGGTGCAATCCTAAACTGAGTTAGGCCGGCATAAACTAAGCAGCAAAGTTTGGCCAGCACAAGGGCAGAGGCAGATCTAAGTAAAGGGAGGGCAAAGCTCTAAGTTTTGCAAGAAGCCTTACCTTGCAGTGGAACTCACTCCTCTCCTGCACCGTTTTAGCCAATCCTCACAGGGAAAAGCAACATCTTGGCGTTGCTTACTGGCTGAAGCAGCAAGGGAGAGGAGGGATTTACATGACAGGGTAAGGCTTCTAGCAACACTTAGAGCTTTGCCCTCCCTGTAGATCCACCTCTGCACAAGGGACACTGTAAAATATGTTTGGACCACTCTCGTAATTAGAGAAGCCAACACACAGACGTGAGCTATCCTCCCTGACTCCGAGAGTGGTCCAAATGCGCTTTATGGTGGCCCTTGTGCTGGCCAAACTTTGCTGGCTTAGCTTATGCCGGCCTAACTCCCATTTAGGATTGTGAATTCAGGAGCTGAATTCCCAGTACCAGTGGCATTGTTAGCATCCAGTTCACCAGCTGGAAGGTGGGCATAAGGCATTTAGCACAGGGGTTTCTTTCAGGGCTTCCTGCAACCTGGTGCTGGTGGAATTACCGCTCCAGGGAGCTCAGCCTTCTGATCTGCTGATCTGTTTTATTTTATCTGCAATTCTTTTAAAATTTTTGATTGTATTAATGTTTTACCATTTGCCACTGTGGTACACCAGCTCTTGCTGCTTTCTTTTATATTTTAGTGTTTTGTTTATATTTGGCATTTGAATGGTATTGGTAGGTGGTCCTATGTTAAGAAAAACCCTGTAGAAGCATCTTTAGTTCTGTTGGTTTCAATGGAAAAGAGTAACAGTGTGAGCTTATGCATGCTTACTCAGAACTAAGTCCCACTGAGTTAAGTAGAACTTGCTACCAAGGAAAATGTGTACTGCACAGCAGTGTTCTTTAGCCTTGGGGTCAGGACACCAGTGGAGTCACAAAGCCTCCATTGTGGAGTCACAGCAACTTAACAGGAATGAAAAAGGTTGAAGACCACTAGACTAGAGCACCCAGGGGGAGGCATCTGATGTACCCTTCAGGTAACAGCAGATTGTGTTCTAGTCCGGCTTAGGTTCTTAGCAATTGTGCTAAAATAAGAATGCAATCCTAACCTGGAGTTCGGCTGGCACCGTTAGGCCAGCAAAGTATGGCTGGCACACAGGCCATCATAAAGCATGTTTGGATCGCTCTCAGAGTCAGAGAGGCCAGCACACAGACGTGTGCCATCTTCCCTGAGAGTGGACCAAATGTGCTTTATGGTGGCCCTTGTGCCAGCTATACTTTGCTGGCCTAACTGTGCCAGCCTAACTCCAGGTTAGGATTGTGCCCTAACTTTCACTAGTGCCAGGCGTCATGATAACATTTTCTGTTCTCTTTATTAAGAATATTTAGTTTACTGTGTTTAGTAAACTGTGTTTAGTTTAGTAAAGAATATTTACTGTGAACAGTACAAGGAGGGCACTAGGGTGTGGGGAGTGGGAGGTGATGGGGGCAGGGATATGAGGATAGGGTGTCAGGGGGGCAGATTGACTGTGGGTCCCCAGTCTCATATTGTATTTATTTATTGGGATCGTGGCACAAAAACGGTTGAAGACCATTGCTGTATAGGATTACAGATCCTAAATTGTCTATCTAGAAGTCAGACCCTCACAACTTAGCCTTTGCCTATGATTGCAGTCTTGCATATGTTTAACATTGGCTGGCTCTTGCTGAAAGCTAATAAAATTTACAGTATTTTGAATGGAACTAAAGTCAGAACTGTCCAGTGAGGTTCTATATGATGGAAACTGCTGTACTTATTAAAATACAACCTAAGAAATAACACTTGCAGATCAACCTAGTAAAACAGCATAGTGGATTCTGTAACTAATCTTTGATACGGTTATTTGATTTGCAGTCCAGAAAATGGGTGTCAGATAACAAGCCAGATAACTAGAATGGATCAGTGAAATGTAGAAAACATAGAAGCATATAAATGCACACATTTTCTCCCCCACCCCTGTATTGGAAAAGGCAGGAGATACCCCCAGGAGTTAGGGAATGGTATCAGCAATGGCCCCTTGTCCAGGTAAACCAGGGATTATGGGGTTAATCCCAGAACTCCTGCAGCAGGAACACAGCTGCAGGCTGATGAGCTCCCTGGCTATGAAGGGAGGTTAGCACAGGTGCAGATGGGTGTGGCTGATGAATTAAAGCCTGCCCACTGATTGGCTGGCCTCAGTATAAAGTTGGAGGCAGGAGCTATAGGAGAAGGCACCTGGATAGGTGCTGGAGGAAAGGTACCTGGGAAGGTGCTGGAGGAGGGCACCAGGTAGGTGTTGGATGGATGGACTGCTGGCTGGACTGCCTGAAGGACTGAGGAACTGGCTAAGGTAAGGTTGTTTTGGGATTACTGGGAATTGTTGTATGTCTGCCACACCCCTGGAGCCACCAAGTAGAGGAGGCAGTTATGGCATGGGCAAGCTGAGGGCCTATTGTTTGGTGGTGGGGTTTGTTAGTGTTAGACTAAGAGTAGTTTGGAGCTAAGCTAGTGATGAGGGCAGTCTGGAGGAGGCTAGTCAGCCGATGATCCCAATCAAAGCTGCTGGAAGAGAGGAGGACCAGTGGGTGACTGAATCCCCTTCCTCTTGCCTATCTCTGAGGCTGCTCTGTGGGGAAACTATTTAGCCTAGTGTGGGCATTAGGGCCCTTGGGGTGGCCCGGCAGGGAATTTGTCAGAACAACCCCTATAATGATTGTGTGATTGACAGCATAAAACGGCCTGTCCCCCTGGTAAATGCTAAAGAAGGGAGGAAGAGGAGTCAGGAGGAAACTGTCATGTAAAGCCTATTAAATTCAACTTATTCCCAGGAAAGTGTGTATATGATTTAACAGACCACAAACACAACCCTAAGCATATCTTCTCAGAAATTAGCTTTGTGGCTGCAATATTGTCTGTACTTGAAATTTCTTGCTGACAATACATGCACAGGATTGCAGTGTTAATTATATACATTGCTCTGCAGCCATTCTGTCTAACTCTAAACATCTTGTGAATTTTTGCAAGTTTGCTAGTGTATAGCAATTTTGCTTGCTTCTTGGAACAGGTTGATGTGGGTATATTTTGCATATATATTAAAGGAAGAAAAAATGCACAGGACAATAATTGTGCTCTTATAAGTTGAGGTATAATTGTGTACTGAATACATAAGTATATCTGAGAAGGAACTGTGTGCCACAACCTCATATTTTAATTAAAAGACAGAGCTGTGGATAGGCTTTTATCTTTAAACCAGTTAGAGTCTTTGTTGCTACAGCTAGTCCAAAATTCTAACAGTGCAGCGCTTCAATACACCTGTCGTAATCAGTAGGGATGGGTTTTTTTGGTGATCAACACAGAATGCTAAAAAATGACAATTTCTACTGAAAATGCTACATAAAATGAAATTTAGGTCAAAGCATGAAATAACACTGCATTGCTTATTTTTGACAGTTTTAACACAAATTTAGATCAATTTCACAAAAATAACACCACTTTTGTTTACTTTGGACACAGTTTTGAGGAATCCACAAATAGTTTTCAGTAAAGGATCAGGAGGAAGAGTGGCAGAAACAGGAGGAAGCTTGAACAATGAACACGCATGTTCATCATTCACAGTGCATGCTGGGGCAACTTTAATGGATCGTGGAAGTAATAAGTAGCAGTTTCTTGACCCTCCAAGCAGCAATCAGAGTGCAGTTTGAGAATTTTTGAGCTGTTTTTTTTTGGGCTGGGGTGTGTGTGTGCCAATTTCTGGGCATAAAATGCTGATGCCAAATTGCAGGAATCTGGAGACAGAGCCCTGCACTGGATGATGGCAGCAGATGGCTGGGCCTCTCATTCTTCTTATCAGTGAATGAAGGAAATCTGTGGCTTCCGGCTGGGTAGGATGAATGAATGTGGGTCCTTGGTTGGTGATGGACCTGTTCTACCTCAGGTGCCACTACTGCAGGTGTATCAAACTTAGATGGATTGAAAGGACCAAATTTTCCACCTAGGAGAATCCTTGGATCTGTGCTTGTGTTTCCCTCTCCCTACTGGAAAAATTAAGTTTCATTTGAATTTTCCACCTACCCTGATGTCCTGGGCTTCACTCTCTGGTGCTTGACATGGACTGTGACGTTTAGCTTCTGATCTGGAAAGAAAATGGGGAGGGTAGGCAGATGCTGTGGCATGTAATAGTAGCTCCTAAAAACCTTTTTTTTGTCTTATTCAGGCTATCTAGTTGTTAGGAGGTCCTTAAAGATTGTTTAATAATGTGTGGCATGTAAAATTGTTGAGAATCATAAACCATGATTTGAAATGGGTTTGCAAGTTATGGTTTGCGCTAACTATAGCAACTGTAGTCTTGATTGACAAAAGATAATTAGGGTTGTTGCTTTACCAGCAGAGGTCCTTGCACCATGAACACAGGAGTGTGGAGCAGATGAAAAAGAAAAGCAGATAACCAGCTCTAAATCACATTTCCCCCCCTCAGCTTCAAGTCGTGAATCAGGGTCTAAACTATGGTTACTATAAACCATGATTTGGTGTGTGGTCTGAAGTGCTCCATTATTTGAAAGGACCCAAGATTGCAAGTTGTGTAAATAGTGGTGTTTGCCACTGTGGGTGAAGGACAGTGATTGCCTCATCCAATCTCTGCAATAGGTACATGAAGCAGTACTAACAAGTATTGAAACCTGTTTTTCATTGTGTTTGCATTGGAAGCATTGGATATAACATTGGAGAAAGATAACTTGCATGGAGTAGAAGGGAGAAGATGCTTTTGAAATTTGGATGACACTCAGAAAACGTTTTGCCAATTGTTGAATTCTTACACACATGAGAATTATGAAAGTCATTTCCTGATTCTGTCCATTTATACTTGGAAGCAAGTCCCATTGATTTCAGTGGGGCTTCCATGTAACTGGGCTTGGGAAATTGGGATTAATCATTAAAATTGGAGTGCAATTTCTTTTGAAAGTGGGACATGCAGAGATATATGTAGGACTGGACTTTCAGAGGCGATTCATGGGCTGTGATCTGAAATAAGCTTAGTTGGATGACTTTCTCCTTACAGCCAAATCCTATTCAATGTTCCAGTGCTGATGCCGCCATGCCAACAGGGTTTGTGCTGCTTTTTGTGGAGGGAGTGCAGTTATGGATACCTCCCGAAGGTAAGGGACTGTTTGTCCCCTTACCTCAGGGCTGCAGTGGTCCCGGAATGTTGGTTAGGATTGGACTGTTAGTGTGTTTAGTTGAGTGACTGTCTCCTTAACAGGTGTGCTTAAAATTGCAGGAAGACCCACTGAACCCATGGGACTTCTGTCAGAATTTTTTATCAGACACTTAGGGAGCAATCCTAACCAACCTTCCAGCACTGACAGTTGTGCCAATGGGACATGTTCTGCATCCTGCAGTGGAGTAGTTGTCATGGAAGCTTCCTCAAGGTAAGGGAATGTTTGTCGCCTTACCTCAGAGCTGCATTGCCCTTACCCCAGTGCTGGATAGTAGGTTAGGATTGTGCCCCTAATTTGTTAAGTTTTGTTGGAAATGGCATTTTTAATCAGACTTGTTAACTTTTATGACAAGTGAGAATCTTGCAGTTCTCGGGTTTAATAGCTCTATTAAGCAAATCAGGGCAGACTTATTCAGTGTCTATTTTTTTTAAAAAAAAATTTATATAAGTATAAAATTCGTGAATCAACACTTCTGATTCCAAAACTTAAACCAATAATTTGAGTGCCAGATATATATTGCTTCAGGGAACTGAGGGAGAGATAGGTAATGAAAGATGGAAAAGTATTATAGAGAAGTTGATCCCTTGAGTCCAAAATCATGGTTGAGTAAAACAGAACAATTTTATTATTTGGGACCCAAGTCATTCTAGATCAGCGACAACTCTTGGCAGTGATAGTTTAATCAAGTAACATGCAGGTGCCCCTACCACAGACTCAGCTAAACAATCATGGAAAATTGCGATTTTTCCAACTTGTTTCTGTGCATGCTTACTTAGAAATAGGTCACACTGATATCAAGGTGCCAGGTAAATGTGAATCAGATGGGAACTACATCTACATGTTTACTTAGAAGTTAGCTATTAGGTGTCCCTTAAGACTTATCCACATGTAGACAACTGTTAAGACTGCATCCATATTTGCACTGAGTCCCACTGAACTCAAGAACTTCTTGGTGTTTCCGGATGCACAATAATGATGTCAAATATCATTTCCAGAGTTCCAGGAACGCTGACTTCTGAGCTGCATGGAGCTTGGCTTCAGCTTGAACCATTGTAAAAGTGCAGTACAGAACTTTACACAACTTAGGAGCAATAAGCACCTTCCCACCAGTGCTGCAACCAGACCCCTAGGACACTAGTGAAGTTGATTTATGCGCTGACTGGTGCAGGGATGGGTGGAAGATGATGGAAGGCCATTTCAGAAATGGGGAGGAATGTTTTTGGCTGGGGGAGGGTGGAACAGGGCAGGATAGGCCCAGGAGGGGGGCAGAAATGGTGTAGGCCTCTGCTGTATACTATATTCCCTCCCGGGCCTTATTATATGGTGTTTCACTGGGCTGTACAGTTTGAGAAGCCCCATAGGGCAGGCTGGACTATAATTGGCATAAGGGGACAAATATCTTGCTTTCCTGAATCTGGCTTTGGGGTATAGATATAATAATAATAATAATAATATATTTTTCTTTAGTCCATCAGGACTAGATTGACAACACAATGTAAGTTGTGTTTAGGGATGTCAGTGGAACAGCATATTATCTTAGAAGTGCAGGAGCCCTTACAATACTGCTGAAAATACAGCAGTATCTTGACTTTTATCAACTTTACTTTCATTGCTGCTTTGCTCTTTTAACCATACAATTATAACCACATTTCACATTTTGTCCACGTGCTTTCCTTTTTCACCCAATTTGATCCAACATTCCATGACATTTGTTGATGTTTGTTGATATTTGTTATTTTTCTTTCTGTTAATTTAGGTTTTGCATGCATTCGCAGGTGTTATATGGTTAGTGATTTTCTTTTTTTGCCGGCCAAAATAAATTTGCAAGCTAAATAAGGCTATGCTTTAGCACTTTTCCGTTTTTTATTTTCATCCATACTCTGGTCCTTAACCAGATGAAAGTGCAAGATTGTCGTATTGCTGTACTGGCTTCCATTCCTGGACTGGGTGCAACCTGCATTATGAGTGTGGCTGCACAGGCAGTGACACGCCTTAGGTCTGCTGTGGCTTTTAATATATTTCGAAAGTCAAACTGCCAAGGGAAAGGAGCGCTACAGTCTTGCATACATATGTTTACCAGTCGTGGAAGTTATTGGAGATTAGCAGTTTCAAGCCTTGAAAAGCCTTGAGTGCTGTACTTTTCTAATGTCCTTATTACATGTTGCAGCTGGTGACGGCACTGTCAGGACAACCCTGCTGGTTGGAATGCCGCAACTGGAACAGAGCCAGGCTCCTTACTCCACTTCATTAACCATGGTGCCTAGGAGTAAATATCAACTGAAAGCAGCAGCGGCAGCCCGAGTTCAATCTTCGTTCTGCATATCGCAGGAAGCAATGAGATGCTGCCTTGCCCTATCACCTTGCCCTAACACCTTGCCACAGTGTTGCACATCGTAAACAATTTGAAGCATGGGATTAGTGTGAAGTATATGATCTTCCACTACCTATAGTTGGATGTTGGCAAATAAGCATTATTACTGACACTTGCATTATTTTTGCTACTGATGCACTTTTTTTTACCTTAGTAATTCTCAAACTGTGGGATAAGTTCTGGAAGTGGGGGAAGGGGCAAAGCCTAAAAGAAGGGTAGATCTTGCCGCAAGTAGCGCTATAGACTGTTTCTAGCCAATGGCAGAGATTTAGCTCTGTAGCCTCTCCCCCCGCCCTGCCCATGCTGTGCTAATTATGAGAGCCACAAAGAAACAGAATATGTGGGATCTTCTGGCTCCCACAGCACCTCCTCTCCACTCCTGCTTCCTTTCCTAGCTGGTTGATTTTAGTTGGTGGAGACGGGAGTGGGCACAAGAGCCACCATAAAGAGTGTTTGGACCACTCTCAGAGTCGGGGAGGATGGTGCATGTCTGTGTGCTGGCCTCTCTGACTCCGAGAGTGGTTCAAACAGACTTTATGGTGTCCCTTGTGCTGGCCAAACTTTGCTGGTTTAGCTTATGCCGGCCTAACTCCAGTTTAGGATTGCGCTCCCAAACAAATTTAAAATGTACTTCATTTAAAGAACTGTTTAAATGTCAACCTTGAAGAGTTTGTGGCTGCAATCCTATGCCCACATTCCTGGGCATAGATCCTATTGAACCCAGTGGAATTTACTTCTAGAAGATTTGCATAGGAATAGGCTGGGTGTCATACAAATCCTGGAACCTAAGTAAGCACTAAGGCAGAAAAAAAACCCACAACCCTTTTGGAAATGGAAAAACCCACAGCAGTCTGGAAATGAAAATGTTGACTTCCCTGATTCTGACTGGGTAAGAACTGATGTAGCATAGTGATTAGGGCTGCAGTCCTGTGCACATTTGCTTGGGAGTATGCCCCACTGAACACAATGGGATTTAGGTGTGAGTAGACATGCCTAGGATTGTGCTGTAAGAGACTACTAAGCTACGATTTGGGAAGCCTTGCTTCGCCCTGTACTTCTGCCACGAAGCAGCTGAAGTTGGAATCCTGTGCACACCTAATGAGCCAGTAAGCTTCACTGAACTGAGCAAAATTATATGCAAGTTAACTCTTATCTGCGTAAAATGGAGCTGTGGGCAAGTTGCTCAGACTATTTCAACTACAGTTCCGAAGCCCGTATGCCATGGCTGTTGTAAGGATTACTGAGACTATTACTACACATGCAAAATAATGATATGGTAGAATTGTCAGGTGGGATGTACTATATGTCACTTCAGCCTGTTGTTGTTGTTGGGGGGAATGCAGTTTTTGAATGCTCTCCACATAAGTGAGAGTCTCTCCGCAAAAACAAAAAAGAGGGGGAGTTGAAATCTAGACTTTTCTTGCTGTACTTATTTTCTGTTTACATTATTTACGTTTTAAAAAACAAAACAAGGGAGCATTAGAAAAAGAGATGTCCTCCTGTACTCTGAACTGGTTTCAGTTCATCTCATCCCATCTCATTTGGCTGTAATGTGTAAATCCTAGGCTTAGGTTGCAACCCTATGACACATATTTGGGATGGGAGTAAATCCCATTGAATTCAGGGTGACATACTTCTGAGAAGACATGCAGCTCGAACACTGACTGAAATAATTATTTACAAGCTGAGCATTGTTCCCAGTGCGTCAGTAATGCATGATATGATAACTGTTCTTGAGTATACGGCTTAAATATGGCTTTTGAGGGGGCAGCGAACCAAGAGCAGGATGGCGCTGTCCCATCGTGCAAGCTTGTTAAGCATCTGCTAAGAATGGCATGCTGGCAGGACTGCTACTGAGAATCCGAACTGCGTCCCCCCGCTTTGATTGCAATCTTTACTAAGTAAATCTTTACTAAGGAGCATTGTGCGAGGACTCTTCATAAATGACCCCTTTTACATGGTCCTTAAAGACATAAATAAAATTGGAGCGGGGGAGGAGGACTCGGGGGGAATAGCATGTAGAGAGGAGAAACTCGGCTGTCTCTGAGCGCGCGCTTGCGCCCTGCCCACAGCAAAGATGGCAGAAAGGCAGCGCAAGCCATTGCCCACAGCAAACATGGCGAGAGCGGCACCTCCTTTGGAACGGACAGCCGCTTGAAGACTGCACCATATTTACACCGCAGCAGATACACCGCGGGGATCATGCTGGATTCTCACGCAGCCCCGACGGCTGGCTAGAGAAGCCCTGTAAATTCCAGCGTCTGCTTCGCGGATGCGAGGTAGCCAGTCCCTCTCGTTCTGTGGCTACGCCCACCGGCTTCCCCGCGGTAGCCAATGGCGGCAAGCCAGTGGTGAAAGGAGGCGGGGTTGGCGGGGCTCTGTCGGTCGGCCAGGCTGCTTTCCCTAAGGCGGCTCAGTCAGCCAGCGGAGCTGTTGGAGGGAGAGCCGTCGACAGGGCGTCGCGTGTTGAGGGACAGAGAGCTCTCAGTGTTCCGCTTGTCGTCTCCGCGCCTCCTGTCGGGTTCAGGTCAGCTCAGCAGCAGCAGCAGCGCCAGCGTCATGCCCGCTCTAAGGTAAAGAGGGGCTGGAGGTTGCTTCATAGTGGAGGCTTTCCCCAGGCACGAGGCTGCTGCCTTTGCCCTGCTCCGCCTCTGGGGCGATTTGCATTGCTTTGTATCTTGGTGGAGGAGGTTGTGGGGTGAAGGGACCCTGCGATTCCGGTGGTTAAGCTCGGCTTTCCCATGTGGTCTCTCTCAGTTCACACTTGTCTGTTAAATTTTAGGTGCAGTGTGGCAGAGGGTTGCGATTATCCCCCTGTGTCTCAGAAAAACCTTACACACATTGGGGAATTTGAGACTTGCACGCTTGAAGTTTAACATAGCACAAGGTTTCCGCCCCCCGCCCCCAACCTCACCCGCAGTGCATTCTTTGAGTGGGGGGTTTGAACGTAGGGCTTTGTATCTAGTTTAAAGGTAAATTAGGTTTTGGCCCCAGGGGGAAAAGAAGCATGTGGGCTTATTCTCTTTCTCTCATTCCTCCACTTAAGGCTCTTGCAGCATGTTTGCTGATCGTGTTTTCCTGCATGTGTGGTTACTGGAGTTCCATGTAATTATGTGGTGCTGGCTCTGAAACAAGGGTGCATATGGTTACCACTTCAGTGAGGTGACAGCACTTCTTCCAAACTACATGCTCTTGCAATGTTTAGTAAACACTTAAAATTCTTTGGCTCTCACTGTCACTCTTCTTTTCTTACTAGAAACGCTAGAAGCTAAACTCTTCCCATTAAAGCTGGAAGTATAGGGTCAGAAGTACTGGTTTTGAATGGTTGACTTCTGTGGGCATGAGCATGAAGCATGCTTGTGAATTGCATGTATCTGATTCTCTGTAAATCAAAAAGTCCTCCTGCATTAGGAATAATGTATGCACAAAACTGTCCCTCTGTGCACTGCTCTTTCTTTCTGCTTTGTGTCCCTTATCTGAAAAAGTAGATGCTTGCTGTTGATTTCAGATCATGTGCTTGGACAGTGTATTATAAAAAAATCTGGCAGAAGATGGGATGAAAACTCAATTTGTACTGGGCCTGATGAGCCTAATCTGTTTGTTGTGCAAAATGAGAATGCACCCTAGAAGGTATTCAGAAGCTGTGCATTGCAGGCAATTATCAGCAAGCTTTGTCTCGTATCATTGCTGATAATCTCACAGGAGAAACCCTTGTTATATTATGTGGGACTTGGGGACTGCAAATCATAGTTTGGAAATTACTACTTTAAAGCTGCAAATATTTGGCTTTGACTACCCAATAAGTGCTACTCTAAAGGCTTCTTAAGGGCAGAATGTATGATGACATCGTAAGAGACGCAGGTGCTAGATCAGACCAAAGGTATAGAAATATTAATAATAATCTGTTCTCCTGTTGCTAAAATAGTTTCAGGAAGCCCACAATGCAAAGCCTGAATATAGCAGCCCTTCCTTTGAATGCCAAATGCTAGGGGACAGGTCCCATATAGCCATGATAGTTACTAGACAGATTTATGGAGGATAGATCCATTTCCTTTTTAAGGGTTAGGGGCCAGCACCACAAGTTGTGGCACCCACTTTGGGGTATGGTGGTTAAATGGTCATAAATATATCCTTGTTTAGTAAACAAGGCTGTGGTTGACTGCAGCTAAACTACTATTATATGGATGACTAGGTTTGTACTCGTGTTAGATGAGGATATCTGAGCAAAGGCCAAGAACTGTGCCTGGGGAGCTATGATAAGCTCCGTTACTCAAAAATTCTTAAGGACTGATTTGTGAGGTCATGGCCTGTGAAAGTTGCTGTTTAGTTCTTCTTTAAAAAATGATGTGTGTGTTTTTTTAAAACTTTGTAGGACTTTCTGGATGTGGGGCTTTAAGTCACTGCTTCGGACTTGCACAGAATGCAGGTCTGTAATGTGTATCTATAATGTGTGCAGCAGCTCTTGAGAACTCCAGGGAGTTAATAGGTTGTAAATTGTATAATTATCAAAATCAGTTGAGCTCTCCTGCATAGATAATTGTCCTATGGTTAAAATTTTCTGATTTTTTTTTTAAATAGTAGTTCTCCCTGCATTAATGAATATTCCAGTGGGGTGTGTGTGTACGTGCGCGTGCATCCATATATAATATTTATTTTATAACTGGCCTCATAGTTCTTGAAGAGCAGTCTAAAATCACTAATTCTCTGTTCAGGATGGCTCACTAACTCTTTTTTGTCCACCACCAGTATCTGGTGGATCAGATATCCTTCTGCCTCTAGCTAAACAGCACAGACCTGACCAAAAATGTGATTCAGTTCAACTACCAGATTACACTTGAGATGTCTCTAGGAATAGAACAGCTTCCATTTTGATAGATTTAATGTCTGTAGTCCTTGCGTAAAGAAGTTGGCAGCTGAGGAGCTAAGCATGCGTATTTAACTCTTGTTGAAAGAGTGTTTACCACAGGTCAGGTGCTAGACAGAAAACTGCAATAGAAGGCAGCTGTTAGACAAAATATTTTTCCTTAAGCCACATCAAACACAGTGTTCTCACACTGAAATTTGCTGACATGGATGCAGTTCTGTGTTGGTAAATGGTTGCGTGTGAAGCAGTCCATAGTGACCTGTAGCAAGTAACTACTTCTGCGTCTATTCCTGAATAATGAAATGCCAAGAATAATCCTCTCTCTCAGGGTTGTATTCAGGACAAACGCATTATAAAATCATGTGTAAGGCCTCACTGTTGTATCTGTTCACTTGGGAATAAACCCAATTGAATTCAGTAGAAACTGCATCTGAATACCCTTGCATAGGATTCAGGTACCAGTTCCATTGTTAAGTATACTTACCTGTCAGTTCCATAGTGTTTCAGTAGGATTTGCCCTCCAATCCTGAGCTTGTTTAATTGTGAGTATGCATCTCTTGGATATGCACAGCAGAAACTGCTGAAGGCAATCTTTGTTCATCTTCTGAGCCTTGTATGGGTTTTCCATCTAAGCAAGCTGGGGAGGTTTCTCCAAAACAATAATGAATTACAATACGATACCTTTATTGGCATACAGACGTATGAACAATAACAGTAAGCAATAAATAATGCAATAAAATATAAAAATACATAAGCCCTGAGCCCTGACCAACATTGACTGGGGATCAGACAATAATGAATTATTGGCAAAACAGAAATCTGCATTGTAACGTAGTGCTAAGGCATTGGTTCTCAACCTTTTTTCCACCGGGACCCACTTTTTATTATGACAGCCTGTTGGGACCCCCAACCATAAAATTATTTTCATAGCTACTTCATAACTGTAATTTTGCTACTGTTATGAATCGTAATGTAAATATCTGATATGCAGGATGTATTTTCATTGTTACAAATTGAACATAATTAATGCTGTTGTAATGGGGCTCTTTCCAAGGGTGGGCTGCACTAAAGGCAGCTGAATGGGTGAGGCTGAGACAGGGGAGCTGCGGTTTGTCCTTTTAGAATGGGGAGGGGTGCGAGACAGAGAAAAGCAGGCTGCTGCCACCCACCCAGCCCAATTCCTCCCCCCTCTCTTTCTTTTGGGGGGGGGGAGGCACGGTTGTCAATATTTTGTCAATGTGGGAGGGTGGTATCGGCATGATGTGTGTATGTATCCATAGACACACATGTCACCACCATCATCCCTACATCATCACCTGTGTGTACATGCACACACATGTATGCAGTGGTGTGCGCACAGCAGAGTTCCTGTATTGTTACTATATGGTTTTGTGGGGGTGGGGAGAGAGCGGGATCCGTACATGACGGCAGGTCTGGGCTTCCTCCTGCCCCGGCCCTGCTGCCGGTACGTGCTTGGTCTCATTAGTAGTCTGGGCGATGGACTGAAGGATCCGGTGCAAGGGTGCGCACGAGGGATGCAGCTGGGCGGCTGGGCACGAGGGAGGCTGCAGAGCCGGGGCGACCGCAGGGGGCCCTCCCGCCACGCTGTGGGGCGAGGGCAGGGGAGAGGGGAGTTGCCGGGGGTGCGGGGGGGAGAGAGGGGTGCGGACCGCCCCAGGGCGGCTCGGGGACCCGGGTCTGCGGCGGGGGGGAGGAGCACGAGCCCAGCCTCGGCCCTGCGTGGCCCCCAATGGAACGACTTGAGGGTTGGAGCCGTCGGGCGGGGGGTGGGGGGCGGCCCCAGCAGGGGCATCTGAGCTGCCCCGGTTGCAGCTTTGAGGATGGGGAGCTGGAGATGGCAGAAGGGCGGGTGAGCGGGAGCCGGGCAGGAAGGGGGCAGCAGAGGCTTGCGCATGCCGTGCCGCCACTGATTCCAGCCTTTCCCCCGCTGTCCTTCGGCAGCCTCCTTTGTGCGAGAGCGAATTCTCCTCGCCCTCGACGGTCCTCCCTCCACGCACACACTCCGGCTCCCCCCCCGCCGCCATGTCTGCAGCTATCCCCTCCCGGCCTCAAGCAGGGAAAAACGTGGGGTGGGGGGCTCAGGGCGGCAGGCAGGGGCGGAGAGGACTCGGGGCTTAACGGTGCCGGGAACGGGCTGCTCGGGGAGGGGGCGAGGAACGGCGAGCTCGGGCAGGGGGAGGGTCTGGCGGAGGTGAGGAAAGGCTGGAGCGCCAAGAATGGAGGCTCCCTCCCCCCCAAAAAGAAACCCCTCCCTCCCTCTTTCTTTCCTGCTTCTGTTCAATGATCTTGATCCTGCGTGGAACTTTGCGTTTGGACCGTCAGTAGTTTCTGCTCCGAAGGCTGACAGTGAAAATGAGAGTGCAGGGTCTTCGGCGACCCCTCTGAAATTGTTGTTCGACCCCCAAAGGGGTCCCGACCCCCAGGTTGAGAACCACTGTGCTAAGGGAACATCTTGGCGTTCAGTGCTGTGTTACAGTGCTGTGTTACATTTGCTTCTGTAACTCCAGGTGTTCACAAGTAAAAGTTCCAAAACTGGTCTGCTGATCAAAGAATGACTATTTTTCTGTTGTGATTGTTTTCTGCACTTCCTTTAAGAATCTTAGGGCACATTACAAAGTGTGTACTCCACTTTGTCTTAACAGCTCTGTGAGAGAGTATTTTATTGCTCTGTGCAATATTTTAACAGCTCTGTGAGAGCATTTTATTGTATTTTATGTTGTAGGCTGCCTTAGGTGCCCATTGGGCAGAACGGCGGGATATAAATTAAATAAATAATACATAATAATAATATTGATTGAGTATTGGCAGATAGTGAAAGCTTATAATGGGAAGAGGGGACAAAGTTTTTTCAGTTCTGAAAGCTGGTCTGATTTTATATTCAAGAATAAATGCGCTTCCTCCCTCAAGTTCCAGATGCTCAAACTGGAGCGGGTAAATGGCCAGAGAGAAAAGAGTCAGTGTCCTTTTTTACACCATTTTACAATCATTCCTCTGTTTTCATTTTGAAGAAAGGTCAGTTGGGCTTGGTTGCATACTGTTGTGACCATCATCCTGTACCTTTTGCATATCAAAAATAACTACAATTTGCCTTATAATGAAACTAGTTTGAATATTTGCCCTGGAGATGGATGTGCCTGTGTATTCAGGCTGAGAAGTGTTTTCAAAATTCATGTTTGTTTGGTTTATCAAAAATATCCACTCAATATTCAAGTATTTCAAAAATCACTTAATCATTTTCTAGAAAACTTTGCACTGCAAGCACTTTGCAGAAAGAATTGGGCTTAGATGAGCAACATGTAAATTAGGGACTGGGTTTCTTTGCTTAGAGACTCATCCTTCTCTTTCTAAATCATGTGGTCTACATTCCTTTCACGAATCATGATTAGTTCATGGTGTAGAAGGATGACTGTGTAAACTCAAGATGGTTTTGTTGATGAATGTGTTGCAATCCTTAAAATTGAGTAACTTGGGCGCTCTTATCTTTCAGTGAAAATGTGCTCTTTGGAATGGGAAATCCCCTTCTTGATATCTGTGCTGTTGTGGACAAGGACTTCCTTGACAAGTAAGTTTTAAACTTTATTCTTATAAAGTTTGTGAAGATAAATGCTTGGCTTGTGGCAATTCTACACAATATTGGTATGGAATATTGGAATTGGAAACATGGAATAATTTTTTTCCACTGAAAATAAAATTGAATTGGCACAAGTGAAATACTAACCAATGCACAATTCAATTTTCAGTACAAAGTATAAAATAAGGCAATTTTATCTTCTGTTAAATTAGCGAGGGTTCTAAGAGAATGGATCAAACATTTTAAATCATGCCTTAATGGGATAGTGGGAGAACTCTAAATATGAAAGGTGGCTGGGACAAGAAAAGTGAGAATATGCAGCTTCTGCCTGTGTGAAGATGTTCCTTTAACAAAAAGAAAGACTTCATAATAAAATCCTTTGAGTTGAACAGGAACAGTGGATAAGGGATACCTGGATGAAGTGCAGACTCTGCCACCTCAGTGAGAGCCATCGCTGGTAGTTAATCATGTAAAAAATCTCAGATCTAACTACGCCCTTTGAGCCTAAATGGCAGTGGGGTTAGATGCAAATTTTTAACAGTATATTCTTGTTGCACTATACTATAACTTAAAGTTGTCTTACACATTAACCTGAGTTTTGGGGGCAATAACAATACAAGTAGAAACACAAAATCAGTTCAGATATAATGCATCAGGAAAATGCCTTGATTTTTTCATGGGCGAGTGGAGCAGAGATAGAAATACCTACCACAGATTTCTCCATTCATTTTGATTGATGGTCTTGTATCAGTGTGAGCACGCCATGCTGACAGTGCAGTTTATGATATGGAGAATTTCCCTGCTTTGAATTAAAAAAAGGTGTTCAACAAAGAACCCTGTGCTTATTGTCATTGAGCACTGGAAGAGTTAAATTTCTAGAGGCAACTGTTCCTCACTTTGGACCTCACGCATTTAAAAAAGCAACATCCAACCCATTCTGTAGTAGTGAATAAGCATCTTTAGGAGTGGTTTATTCTGGAGTTGGTCGCCTTTCAAGTTCACTGATGCTCTTCTGTGCCTGGGCATTGATTGCTCTGCAGCATATCATACAGTATTCTCCTTTTCTGACTCGTTTTTGTGTTTTTTTTTTTCACTGTTTAATGAAAAACGTAATCTGAGTTGTGAAGATGAGGGATTGAAAATAAGATATATAGTGTAACAGCTATTTGGTTTCGGTGTAAATGCTGTAGCTAAGCTAATCCTGTAACTTTTTTACACTTTAAAAATAGATTAATGGACACTTACGATTTGTGACATTTTCATGAGGAATGTAAGAAGTTGGCCTTTGTATTTGCATCAACACAGTTGCAAATTTAAAAAGCAGAGCTTTTTTTAATCCATTAAGTACTGGAGCAATGTTGTGGTCTTTAGATCTCATTGAATTTTACTCTGTAACAGTACTATCCGGTATGTTATAATGAAAGGAAGGTCATGAAGGGCAGTCAGTGAGGGTCCAATCCTGAAGCCCTTATTGCTGGCAGTATGTGTATACTGCCAGCTGTAAGAGCCATAAAACACGTTCGCAGGAGGAGGGAGTGCCAGTCAGTGCTGGGCCTCAGCGCTGCGCATAAGGCTGGCAGCACCAGGCAGGGGTAAGGCTTTTTGGGGTGGTGGGGAGGTGAGTTGGGGCAGAACTGGGCTGGGTAGGGGAGGATCAGGTCTCGGAGGGGTCAGAGATGGTGGCAGCCTCTGGTGTTGAATCCAGAACCCGATCCTGAGCCATGGAGCCTAACACAAGCCTCCTTGACTCTGCACCTGTTGAAACATTTGCTGTAGAGCTGAGGAGACCCATTGCTGCTGGCTGCGTTCTCCCCGGGGTAAGGGAGCAAATGCTCCCCGCCCAGGAGACCTTTGGCAGTATCCTATCACCATAGGATTCAGATGTCACCATGTAGATGCCTCTGCAGCTGTGGACAGTTCAGGATTGCGCTGCCTGTTTCATGGCTCAGCAAGGATTTGAACCCAAGTCTTTTGCATCCAAATTCATCCATTCACTGCTGCTAATTTGTTGTTTTCAGTGAAGGTCTATTGTGAGCATGGAACATGGAAAAACGTAATACTTCAGGATGTGTCTTTCTAACCCAGGGTATTGTGGGTTTTTTGCTTCACTGAAAAAAACTATGTTCTAAATTGAGGCCACTAATTTTGTAGATTATTTCCTTTGCTTTATAACATGGTCTAGACTAGACACACTAGCCCATTCAAAGTATTTAGGGTGTGGTTTCCTTCTCATCAAACTACATGTGTTTTCCTGCATGGAAATTATGGTTGTGAATCATAGTCCTGTGGTACCTTTTTGTTTTCTGTTTTGTATTTCTTGGGAGAACTCCATATTATTCCACCCAGAATTGAACTGTTGGTATTTTTAAATGGAAATTTTATTTTCAAAATAGTTTTAAGATGTCACTTGAATAATGACTTTGCAAACGTGCCTCTCTTACTAGTCCATCTTGCCCTCTGATGCTTAGCTTTTTGATATCTACAGTACAAGACACATGAGCCAGTTGTTGTAATGTTACTCTTGTGACTGCTTAGAAATAATTCTTGACACAGGGCTGAAACAAGGGACTATACACATGATTGTCCCAAAAGGTAACTTTTTCACTCTGAGAATGAAAATGGACTTGATAAGTGATAATGTTCGATCAGATGATCTTTAGCTTACCAGATTGGCCTCGTACATCTTGAATGTTGCATAGAACTTTGCCAGTTATGGACTTCTGTACTCTCAGAATCCCACTCTTGGTCAGATCTCGGTCAGTTATCCCTGCTAATTAGGCAAGAGATACTTTTTCACGTGGTGTTACATAAGAATATATGAAGCTCTGCTGGATCAGGCCAAAGGCCCATCTAGTCCAGCTTCCTGTATCTCACAGTGGCCCACCAGGTGCCTAAGGGAGCTCAGTAGACAACAAGATGCTTGCATCCTGTGGCCACTCCCTTACATCTGGCATTCTGAAGTAGCCTACTATTCCATTCCATTCCATTTCCATAACCTTTATTGGTATACATAAATTAGATAAAACAAATCGACACAGGAATTGTCAATTTCTATGAGGTAAGGCATGGGGAAAGAAGAAAAGGGGAAAATGGAAATAGGAGAATAGTGAATTACGATGCAGGGGTTAATTTCAGAATCGCAGCTAAGAAGCTCGCGACAGAAGTTGTAAGGGGAGCACAACAATCACTCAGAAAGATAGGGAGAAGGTCTGCAAAGGAGCTAGAAAGGGAAGACAGCCAGGGTTTCAGATACAAATTTTGAAGATATTGCTGGGTTGGACAACGGAATATTATATGTTCCAAAGTGGTCTGATGACAAAAGAGACAAATTCTTTTATCTTGTGGAGTTTTGGAAAAGCGGCCATAATGAATTGCTGACGGAAAAATATTAAAGCGGGCAAGCATAAAGGCTCTTCTTAAGTTAGGATTTGTCAACAAACTAAAATAGTGGGAGGGACGTCCCAGGGAAGGAGATAAGCCAAAGAATTTAGGGGAACAAAGAATTTAAATCCGGTAGGATTTAAATTAGCTCTAAGATGATTGAATTCAGCTTGCCAAAGTTTTGATTTAATTAAGGAATGGGCCCTATGAAGCTCAGTGTCCACAAACGATTCCAGGGATAAGTCGAGAGATGTGAGTTTAGTATCAAGAAGTTTTAGCCATTTGGAGGAATATGAGTCTTTTAGAAGGGCAAATAATAAAGAATCGGGGTGTCTGTTAAGAAACAGTCGTAGTCAGAACTTGAACGTTAAGGACCAGGCTAAGGTAGATGGGAGGTGAATCCCCAGTTCGAGAAGTATTGTAGAGAGATGGATGGAATTTGGCAAACCCAATATTCTCCTAAAAAAGGAGGCTGCAAGGTGATGGAGATCATGATTGACAGCCGCTGTCCAAATGAAAACTCCATAAAGTAAATGGGAAAGAATGTTAATTAAAAAGATGTGAAGAGCTGCAGGGACATATTGATTGCCAGAGGTATAATGGAATTTAGAAATTGCTTTAAGGTGATGAGAAGTGGAAGAAATAGCAGATTTTTTATGGGGTGTCCAGCTAAGCTTGTGATGTAATATAATTCCTAAATATTTATAGGATTGAACTTGTTGATATGATTGAGAACCGATTGTCCAAGAGGACGGAGACCAGGATTTAGAAAAAATCATAATTTTTGTTTTATCAGAATTAATGGATAAGTCGTTAAGGGAACTAAACAGTAATTTTGGAATTTAGAAAGAGAACAGCGAAGACCAGCTTTGGAGAGTGATGGCAAGACAGTAGCCTACTATTAATGTAAGGAGGCTGCATCATCCATCATGGCCTATAGCCCATGATGGACTTTTCCTCCAGAAATTTGTCCAGTCCCCTTTTAAAGGCATTTAGGCCAGATGCCATCACCACCTCCTGTGGCAAGGAGTTCCATAGCTTAATTACCCGCTGGGTTAAGTATTTTTTTTATCTGTTTTAACTTTCTTAACACTCAATTTCAGTGGATGTCCCCTGGTTCTGGTATTGTGAGAGAGGGAAAAGAACATCCCTCTATTGACACTATCCCTCCCGTGCATGATTTTGTATGTCTCAGTCATGTCCTCCCTCAGGCGCCTTTTTTCCAGACTGAAGAGCCCCAAATGTTGCAGTCTTTCTTCATAAGAGAGGTGCCCCAGCCCCATAATCATTCTTGTCACTCTCTTCTGCACCTTTTCCAGCTCCACTATGTCCTTTTTGATATGTGGTGACCAGAACTGTACGCAGTACTCTAGATGTGGCCTTACCATTGACTTGTACAATGGCATGATAATATTGGCTGTTTTATTTTCAACCCCTTTTTTAATTACCCCAAGCATGGAATTGGCTTTCTTAATTGCTGCTGCATACTGGGTCAACACCTTCGAGTTGTCCACCAGCACCCCAAGATCTCTCTCCTGAGCAGTAACAGACAACTCAGAACCCATAAGCCTATAGGTGAACTTTTGATTTTTTTGCCCCAATGTGCATCACTTTACACTTGTCTGCATTGAATTGCATCTGCCATTTTGCTGCCCATTCCCCCAACTTGGAGAGATCCTTCTGGAGCTCTTCACAATCCTTTCTGGTCTTCACCACCCAGAAAAGTTTTGTGTCATCCGCAAACATGGCCACCTCACTGCTTATGCCTGTCTCCAGGTCATTTATGAACAAGTTGAAAAGCACGGGACCCAAGACAGATCCTTGGGGCACTCTGCTTTTCACCTCTCTCCATTGTGAAAATTGCCCATTGACCCCCACTCTCTGTTTCCTGGCCCTCAACCAATTCTGAATCAATAAGAGGACCTGCCCTCTTATTCCCTGACTGTGAAGTTTCTTCAGCAGCCTTTGGTGGGGGACTGTGTCAGACGCCTTCTGAAAATCCAGGTATATGATATCCACAGGTTCACCCACATCCATGTGCCTGTTGACCTTTTCAAAGAATTCCAAAAGGTTTGTGAGGCAAGACTTACCCTTACAGAAGCCATGCTGACTTTCTTTCAGCACCACTTGTTCCTCTATGTGTTTTAGGATTTTATCTTTGATGAGGCTTTCCACCATCTTACCCGGAACAGACGTTAGGCTGACTGGCCTGTAGTTTCCAAGGTCTCCCCTCCTCCCTTTTTTAAAGATTGGCGTGACATTGGCTATCCTCCAATCCTCTGGCACCGTGGCTGTTTGAAGGGACAAGTTGCATACTCTAGTTAAGAGGTCAGCAACTTCGTTCTTTAGTTCCTTAATAACTCTTGGGTGTATATCATCTGGGCCTGGTGACTTATTTATATGTAGTTTATCAATTTGATCTAAAACATCTTCTTTATTAACCATTATCTGACTTAATTCCTTCGTTAGGAAGGGCTGTTCGGGCTGTGGTATCTGCCCAAGGTCTTCTGCTGTGAAGATGGATGCAAAGAATTCATTTAATTTATCTGCAATTTCCAGGTCCCCTTTTATCTCCTCTCTCCCTCTGTCACCATCCAGCGGGCTGACGGCCTCTTTGGCAGGTTTCCTGGTAAAAGAAGCTTTTATTGTTCCCCTTTATGTTTCTGGCCTCAAAGTTCCTCAAAGTCTTTCTTGGCCTCCCGTATCACCCTCTTACATGTCTTTTGCCAGAGTTTATGTTCTTTTTTATTCTCATCATTTGGGCAAGACTTTCATTTCCGGAAGGAAGCTTCCTTGCTCTTTACGGCCTCTCTCACTTTATTCGTCAGCCATGCAGGCACCCTCCTGGACCTATTGAGCCCTTCTTTCTTTGTGGTATACACACCCGCTGGGCAGTGATGTCATTCAGGGGGAACGGACCAGAACGGGCGTTCTGGATCCTAACGGGCTCCATGGCTGGTTCCAGGTTCCCAACAAGTGCCAATCAAAAGTGAGTTCCTGTTCCTAAATCATTTGAATGACACCACTGCCGCTGGGCCTCGACTACTGTTATTTGAAACAGCCTACACACAGCCTGGAGGGACTGGACTCTTTTTACCTTCCCTTTCAATTTCTTTCTAACTAGCCTCCTCAACTAAGGGAAATCTGCCCTTTGAAAGTCAAGGGTTTTTGTGTCAGATTTGCTCTGCACTCTTTCCTGGACATGCAAGGCAAAAGCAATCGCAGCGTAGTCACTGTTCCCCAATGGCTCAGTAACATTGACATCCCTAACTAGTATAGGTCCCAAGTACCACTCAATATTAAATCCAGAGTCACCTGTCCTCTGGTGGGCCCCATGACTAGCTGCTCTAAGGCACAGTCATTTAACACGTCAAGGAATCTGGTCTCTCTTTCTTGACCAGAGCACCAGTTGACCCAGGTATTAGGATAATTGAAATCCCCCATGATTACAACCCTGTCTTTCTTGGTCACTGCCCTGATTTGTTTCCTTACCTCATTTCAAGGTCCCCTTCAAGTTTTTGATCTGGAGGATGATAGACACCCCCACTATTGCATTGCTCTTTTGTCCTGGTAGTTTAACCCAAAGTAACTCAGGAGTCAGGCCCACCTTCAGTTTCTACGCTGCTGGATTCTATCCCTTCTTTGACATAGATGGCCACCCCACCGCCAACACGCCCTTCCCTGTCCCTCGTACATTGCCTGGGATTGCGGTATCCCACTGGTTCTCTGCATTCCACCAGGTTTCCGTTATGCCCACTATATCAATGTTTTCCCTAGTCACCAAACATTCCAGTTCCCCCATCTTTGCTGGGAGACTTCGGGCATTTGCATAATAACACCTACACAGGGGGTTCCCTAAGGGGAGACTCTTATTTGATCCATTTACTCTGCCTCTCTTTCTCCTGGAGCAACTGTCACTTACACTCATGCTTGCAGGCCTATTTCCTACTCCGACAATACCCTGTGGTACTCCTCCACCCTTCTCCTCCCATAGGGAAGAACTGGACGTCACTCGGCTCCTGTCGGCTTTCCCCCAGGGATCAGTTTAAAAGCTGCTCTGCCACCTTTTTAATGTTATGTGCCAGCAGCCTGGTTCCATTCTGGTTCAAGTGAAGCCCGTCCCTCTTGTACAGGCCTGGCTTGTCCCAGAACGTTCCCCAGTGCCTAACAAATCTAAACCCCTCTTCCCGACACCACTGTCTCATCCATGCATTGAGACCCCTGAGCTCCGCCTGCCTAGCAGATCCTGTGCGTGGAACAGGTAGCACTTCTGAGAATGCTACCTTAGAGGTCCTGGCCTTCAGCTTCCTGCTAGCAACCTAAATTTGGCTTCCAGGACCTCTTGGCTACATTTCCCCACGTTGTTGGTGTCAACATGCACCACAACCGCTACCTCCTCCCCAGCACCCTCTACCAGCCTATCTAGATGAGACGTGATATCCGCAACCTTTGCACCAGGCAGGCAAGTCACCATGCGGTCATCACATCCATCACATACCCCCCTCTCTGTATTCCTAACTATAGAGTCACCCACTACAAGGAGCCCATGACCCCCCTCCCGCCGAGGAGCATCTTTAGTGCGACTGGATGTGCGCTTGTCACTGGAAGAAGGGGTCCCCACCGGGGGACTGCTTCCCGCCATACCAGGTTGATGTCCTCCAGCCCTGAGACTTCTTTCCTTGTCAGCTAATGAGCTGCCTCTCTGAGGATGGGACGAAGCCTCCAAGTCCCCAGAAGTCTCATCGTGGTCCCTCTCTGCCTGCCTCTGCTTCTCCAGGTCCGCAGCCAAGGCCTCTATGGAGCAGACCCGTTCCCTGAGTTCCAGGAGCTCCTTGCACTGAGGACACACCCATGACCTGTACCCCAGAGGAATATAATCATGCATGTGGCACTCTGTGCAAAACACTGGATAGCCGCCACCCACCTGCTGACTGACTGACTGCATGTATATGTTTTTAAGTTCTAAAATTCTTAAAGAGTCTGGGGCCCTGGCTTCCTCGCCCTCCTGCTTAACCCGTGTCTCACCAGGCACTTTGTTGCAGACACTGCAATTCGTCACGGACAGCACTTGATGCTCTTGAAGGCACTTGTTAGACTTGCTAGTGTTCCTCTTACGTTTAGCAGGGGAAGAATAATCGTCCCCTTTCACTCCTGCAGTGTCTTTTCTAGTGGCTGTTGCTGGTGGTGTTCTGAATTTTTTTAGATTGTGAGCCCTTTTGGGACAGGAGGCCACTTTATTATTTTTTGCCTGTAAACCGCTTTGTGAACTGTGTTGAAAAGCGGTACATAAATGTGATTGATTTATCTTGGCTAATTGATCTTTAACTGTGCTTCCGTTATAAAAATGCTCTGTGCCATTTTGATAACATTTGGAACGGTTGAGTTGCACTTGTATCTCTATAAAGCAGTAGTTAGGTTGTAATGTTAAGTGCCTAAACTCTCCAGGTGGTGTACAATGCAGATTTGAACAATGCAAAGAACCATGCCTGCAGGCTTACACCTGGAAGGGAAAAAAAGATCATAGCAAGTAGCCTCTTAATTTAAAATAACATGTGTTTGAAATGGCTGCTTATTGTAATATCTGGCTTTGAAATGAAGCGCTTGAATGATTGCCTGATGTATAATTGGCAAACTCTTGTGGAAGGGTGAGAGTGCTGGGAGTGAGTTGGGTGAGCTATAAATAACATCCTGGTTTCTCTTTTGCAATACTAAAATTCACTGTAAATTTGAATTCCTTAAAGCGTAGATTTATAACATGTGAAATGGGACTCCTGTTAGAGGTGCAAGGTATTCACAATCCTCTTTAGTTTAATGCTTATATCATTTAATTTGAACCAGATGTGGATAAGAAGCATGCTTCGAAAATTAGGAATCCAGAGCTACAATTCTTCTATTACGGCCGAACATGTTAGACAACTGAAGTCACGCAGTGGAACTGGGGAACCTAACACACTAAAGGGCTGTTCAGTAACAATCCAACAGCCATCTTAGAGGGGGGGAAAGGGGCCGAGCTACTTTGACATAAAGCTGCTCAGAGTTAGGCTTGTAACTTTCATGTGTTTTGGTGAGAAGTGTGTGTGTTCAGATTTTTTACTTACTGCATGTCTAATGGTCCATAGCCAGACATCTATAATAAGCATGGGCAATTCTTATAACTTAAGAACTAAAATTTTTTAGCAGAATATAGCTGAACCAATGCTTGGGATTTTTTTAAAAATATGAAGTTTGTCCCTTAGTTTTTATTTATGAGGCAACCTCTCTGTTGAAAATGTCAATAATAAAGACACTTAAAAAAAAACTTATAACAAATTCTGGACCCAAATAGCCTTTTTGTGCTATTGCAAAATTGACCATTTGAGTGGAACTAAAGCAACACTGTGTGATTTTTTTCACCCCTTCTGAATAAGTTCGTGATTTTGATTGTTGTGGAATGATGCCTGGAATAAATATGATTCAGTTGGCTGAAACCCTTGCCTGGGAAGTGGACAGCATAGAAAAATTTTATTTTTAACTTTTCCTATTTGTTGGTATTTAGAGAATTTGACTCTTCGCCTGGCAGAGTTCTCATGCTATCTGCCTATCTCTTGCTGTCTTAAAAGCAAATACCTTGGGATTTTACTGCAACATTCATTATGGACAGAGGTTACTGCACTGGTATCTACTCCTTCCTGTATCCCAAGACCAAATGAGCTCTGCTGCTTCCCCAAATTGGAACAAGTGAACCTCAGGTGAACGAGTGAACAGCAAATGCAGTCAAATGTCAGAAGCAGCCCTGGCTATACATGTGCTTTGCAAATGCACGTGTGTTTTTCTCTTGTTAGATTGGGCAGGACAGCAACTCCTCCTTTTTTTGTCTAGTGCTGAAAGTGGGAAACCAGCCATGCAGACCATATGACCCATGCTGCCCATATAGTAGGGTTTGGGTGTGCTTAAATGTTTAGTCTAAAGCTCCGACTCTTCGAATGTTCCCTTATAGTAGAGCTGAACTCAAATGGGAGAGAGATCTCTTAGTGCTCTTTCAGGGGCATACAAGCTGACATAAAATAACTTATCTAGGGTTGTACCTAGAAACAAAGTGCGTCCTAGGGCTGATGCAAGCTGCTTGCATTGGCCCTGCACGTGCAGTGCTGGCGCAAGAGCGCCACCCTGGATGCCCGCTCTGGGTCCACAGGAGGTTGGCGGGTGCAGGAGCAGTTCCGGGCGGAGTGAGGGAGGGCATGCTGGGAGGTGTGCCAGCCCGGGGAGGGGGTGGAGCTGGGATGTGGCCTTTAGGCTGCATTCAAGTTCTTCCTCCCAGGCTGTGTGTCCCAGATTTGGGCCATTCAGGATCCTCAGGTCTGCGGCTGCTAAATAGTAGGCGTGGATCTCAGGAGCTCATTGCCCCAGGGAGGCTCCTGCCTGCTCCCAACGTGCTCTGGATATGGTGCAGGCCTGCTGGCTAGGATTGGTCCTAAGTGAAGGACTATAGGAAGTGATTCTAGGACTTTTTAAATGCAAGGTGAACAGAGTATTGAACTTACAGTGGCAATGATGTGAGAGGTGAACATTCTTAATATGTAGGGTATATGGTAAAAATGTATAAAAACACAAAACACTGCATTTTTGTGTTAAGATATTTTCTAGAAATTAAAATAGATTACTGTTCCAATTAGAAATAATACTGTGGCTTCATCCGCTGATACTACATCACCTACCTAGTTTACTTTTAAGGCATTTAAAATTAATAAGAAATGGAATGAGAATAAAAACACATAACACTGCTCTTTACCTTTCAAATAATGAAACCTGGAGGAAAAAAAAAACCCTCACCATTTTCAAACACCCCTATTAATATGTAATCTAGTCTCCATAAACTCTTTGGAGGCAACTGTCAGGCATTGAAATTAGATTATTATTGTAATGCGCTGTATACGGGGCTGCCCTTGAAGATGGTTCAGAAACTGCAATTGGTACAGAACACAGTGGCACATATTGTCACTGGAAGCCAGCAGTTTGACAGGCTGCTCCTTTTTTTATTTCTGAGCCTAATTTAAGGTGCTAGTGCTGGCCTTAAAAGCCATATGGTTTGTAGCCTGTGTATTTGCAAGACCACCTTCTGAAAAATGTGGCCTGCCTTTTCTGGTCATCAGAGAGCCTTTTTAGATGTTTTGTCACCCATGCAGGTCGGAGGGGGGCAGCAGCAAGAAATAGGATTCTCTTGGTAGTGACACCAATTTCATGGAATTCTTTCCCTTTTTAGTTTACAGACTGCTCTCTCCTTGGAAGCTTTCTGCCAGTCTAAAACCATTTCATTTTAGGTTAGCCGTCTGATTTTATTATGGTCATTTTAGTACTGGATGTTCTGCAGGTTTTATTGGTATATTTTATTACTGCTTTGTATTTTATTCTCTGCTCTTTTACTGACTGCTGCTGGTGATTTTTAATTTGTTTATGGTGTGTGTATGTTTTGTAACAGTATATTTTTGTAACCAACTTTGGATGCCCATTCACGAGAAAAGCAGGATAAAAATTGAATTATAAAATGTGCCCATAACCTTTTCAGGCATGGAGCTGAACTCCAAACTTGCAGAGAAGGGGTATAAGGATCTTCTGGATGAGTGAAGACCTACATGTTTTGTGTCTCTTGCCTTGACTGCCTAAGTCTCTAGTTGTGTTTGTTAGTTGTCTTTGTTTAAAAAAGACTTAATACTGCTCCATTTCATAGTGACAAGGCCTCACTGAACATAATCATGTACCATCATTCACTGTAGTGCAGTGATTAACAAGCTTTAGGCTTTCTTTGCTTTCTCAATCCATTTTTAATCATTTAAACCTATTATTTTGACGTTAAGTTCAAAAGCCCCTTAAATCTCCTATGGTATTAATTGCAGCTTAAAATCTTGTCCAAATGCACCATCAGGTTGAGTTTGCTAGATGGAACAGGCAGTTCTGGCAGTTGAGCTGTACAGGGATGGGTCATAACTAAGGCCACATGAATAATACAGATGTCTTAGGTCACTGGGCACAGTTAATGCAAGATGAATATTTTAGGAATAAGGATGGGGATAGTGCCTTGCAAGGTATGTGCTTAACCAAAAGAGACTGAGAATGCAATCTTAACCAGGAGTTAGACCAGCAAATTTTAGTTGCCACAAGGGCCACCATAAAGCATGTTTGGATCATTCTCGGAGTCAGGGAGGATGGTACACGTCTTTGTGCTGGCCTCTCTGACTCCAAGAATGGTCCAAACACATTTCACGGTGTCCCTTGTGCCGGCCAAACTTTGCTGGCCTAACTGTGCCTACCTCCAGATTAGGATTGCGCCCTCATAGATAAAACTGAAGAATGCTTCTTTGAATCAGATTTGAACATTCAAGCTGGAAGAACAGTTCCTTGAGTAGCTTATGTGAACCAGCAGAGACTTATTGACTGCAAGGTATTGTTGATACTTGCATCTAAAGGATATCCCTTTTGCCCAGTGCTTATTTTGGTCATAGCATAATCATGTAGGTTCACTTTGGAGGTAAGATGTTGGGATATTTGGCAATATGGTCTGCTCAAGGTGGGACTGTTTTGTGCCTAAGAATGCTATGGAAAAATAACATCTCATGTGGAGTTCTTCTCCATAATGTATAAAATTACTTATCCTAAATCAGTGTTATTCAAACTGTGGGTCAGGACCCACTTGGTAGGTCGCGACCTGATGTCAGGTGGGTTGCGGAAAGCTAGGAGCAGTCATCTTGGAAACGGCAGACCTTACTCGGGTTATATTCCTTTTGTGAGAGTTAACAGTTTAAATTTTCAAGTGAGGGGTGTTTTTTTTTTAAATTGGTATTTAGTTCAGTGCTTTTACATCATATTTTGTCCTAATCTTGCTTTCTGTCAGGAATGTTTCATGGTTGTACAATTGCTGTAGTCCAAATGAAATGCCAATTTGCATTTAATTATGTAATGACAGCATTTCCTGCTTGATAATGTCGCCTCCTGCCACAACATCACTTCCAGGTTAATGACTTCACTTCTGATGGGTCCCAACATGAGTTAAGTGCCATTCTAAAAAGTTTGAATATTACTGCCCTAGATTATGATAGCCTGTGTGTTCCACCGAATATCATGGTCTCACCACTGCCAGAGGCAGCCAATGCCACAACATGGGGTAAGTGAATCTGCATTAGGGAGTAAATAGGGGTCCTGCGTTGGACCCCATCATAACATTGTGCACAATGTGTTGCCATGGCTTTTGCTGGTTCACATTTATCGTTGTGTGCTCAGTAGCAACTTGAAGAAAAGCATCTCTAGAAGAAAAATGCAACAAGTACAATGACAACTTCCATAATGTTTGTAGGAACTGTCACTTGGTAAACAATTGTATTGCCTTTTTGTGAACTGATCTCCTAGCAACAGAAAATGCCAATTGCCACCCTGTTTTGTTGTACTGACCCAGTTCATATTAGTGTGGGAATGGTTCCATCTGATCTGGCTCCATGTCATCTTGATAATGTATAGAAGCTCTGATCATGTGAAATTACCTTTCTCCTGCTGTAACTCTGTGGTATGACTGTTTGTCTTATTGCTTCTGTGGATAGTAATAATGTCATCATGCTATTTTCTTTAAGTTAGCAATATGACATGGAGCTCGAATATAGAGGAGTGGGTTTTGCAGTCCCTACTATGATCTGTGATGTATGAGTTGAGTTGCTGGGTACTATTTACACCAACACTATTTTGTTTTAATATTCATGGATGTATACAGCAAGTTATTGAAGATCTCTCTCATATTCAATTCTGCTCTGTGGTTAGACATATAAACTTACCTTTGCTGTTTCTCATGCGTTAAGTCAGATGAGGCTTTTAAAAGCTTTTCAGGCAAGTCCAGTTTATAAATGAGATCTGAGTTGGATATTAATCCAGCTGTTTTTCCAATATGCAGATCTTATATTTACCAAGGGATGGGCTTAATGCATTCTAGATTGCCTCTAACGGTGCTATGCATCTAAGCCATTTCCTCCATTAAAAGCCTTATCTTCAAAATGCTAACCTTAGTCAAGGATCATTAGTTTCTAAAGTGTCTCTTAAGTGGCTGGAAATGAAACTGAAGAGCCATAATAATTTTCCATTTGAGCAAATTGCAAGCAAGCAGCTATATCTAACGTCCGGCTTGGAGTCTAGCTGTTGTAGATGAACTAAATAGGATAAAGTGTATGTTATAGATGCCTCAGTGTAACCTAGTTATGATTTGAGAAAACAAATTAAGGTAAGATATGTAAAACACTACCAGTACAGCCACAAGACATGATTGAGACATACAAAATTATGCATGACAGGGATAGAGTCCATAGAGGACTCTTTTCCCTCTCTCACAATATCAGAACCAGGGGGCATCCACTGAAATTGAGTGTTGGGAGAGTTAAAACAGATAAAAGAAATACTTTTTTACCCAGCGGGTAAAGCTATGGAACTCCTTGCCACAGGAGGTGGTGATGGCATCTGGCCTAGATGCCTTTAAAAGGGGACTGGACAGATTTCTGGAAAAAAAAGTCCGTCGTGGGCTATAGGCCGTGATGGGTTGGGCAACCTCCTTACATTAATAATAGGCTACGTCAGAATGCCAGGTGCAAGGAAGTGGCCACAGGATGCAAGGCTCTTGTTGTCTACTGAACTCCCTTAGGCACCTGGTGGGCCACAGTGAGATACAGGAAGCAGGACTAGATGGGCCTTTGGCTTGATCCAGTGGGGCTCTTCTTATGTTCTTATGAGATGTACTAAAGTGGAACTATTGATTGACTAAACATGATCAAATGAACATAGGATGTTTTAAAAATTAGTCTGGTAGGAGTGGTTTAACAAGCTGCAATATCCTGTTCAACCATGGATGTTTGAGCATGGAGGAGTATAGGTGAAACGGTGGGGGGGGGGGAGTTAGAGCATAAATTGTATAAGTAGCAGTACTGGAAGCAGTAGCAGGAAATAACTCAGTACTTATTTCCATGCCCCACCAGGTTTACTTCTATGCTTGATTTGGATAAATAATGAAAAAAGTTTAACATCTGGGCTAATTAGTGTGAGTCAATATTTTGAGACAAAACGTGTTTTTATAAACTATCAAACTGAGACTTATATAGTTTTGCAAAATGCAACTCTGCATCCTGGTGTTCGCTTTTGTCTTCAGTTTTCTCCCCTTTCTAATTGTCTGGGTACTTCATATGGAGAGAACTGTATATAACACATGGTAGGTTTATTTTGGGTAGTATCCAGAGCAGCTTTTGGAGGCAGTATACTGCAGAGTAAGTCCCTGCAGTATAGCTTCCCTGAACTGATGACTCCAGAGATTGTTTTCTTAAGCACAACTGTTTTATTAGGAAACTTAACTAAACAATTTACACATCTCTGCTGTTATGGTAGTTCTGTTATAAGACTGAGGTTAAAGAGCAGGCCTCCGAAAGTTCGTTTCTGTTTTCCTATGCTGTATTACAGTCCTACAGCACAATCCTGTATGTGACCACTCAAAAATAAGCCTCATTGAGTTCAGTGGGATGGGCAGCCCAATCCTAACCCTTTGCTGGAACAGGCAGGCTGTCTGGCCTGCACCATAACCAGCGCAGAATTGGGGCTGCATGCAGCGCAACTCAAAGTAAAGGGAATACAGTCAATCCTCATTATCTGCCAGGGTTAGGTTCCCGGAAATCCTTGTGGATCCACAGATAATGAACCATTTATTCTATGGGGTCAGTGGGGTTAGGTGCGAAGGGTACCTTATCTGCCATTGGAAGAATCCAGCAGAGACTGTCAGGAAGCCAGCAGAGAGCAGCAGAAAGTGCCAAAAGATCTCTGAATACTGCAGAGACCTTCCAGAGCCTGTAGGGATATTCAGAATGGCACCTGTGACCAGCATGGATCCCTTAAACATGGCCTGTGGATGCTTTTACCAGCCATTGTAAAGGGGTCAGGGCTGGTCGTAGGTGCCATTAAGGTTCCTGTGGCCTTTGGAATGTCTCTGCATAGTGGATAATGAGGACAGGGGCGCAGATAATGAGGAAAGTAGCAATTCTGCCCCTCGCAGATAAATGAGATTAACATATAAAGAGGATTGACTGTAAATTCCCCTTATCCCAAGTAACACCACAGCAGCCTCAGTAGGGGCCGGGGTGGTGGAAGCGACTGGGCTGGAGGCAAGGGGTTGGATCTGCCCTTTACTTGCCAACACCCTGCGCTGGCCTCACTAGGACGGCCTTATGTAGGCTTTGCCAGCCCAGGAAGAAGCGCAGGGAAGTAAGAGCACATCCATGCACTGGCCGCCCCTTCTCTGGAGTAATTTCAGATGTGCTTTGTGGCATGTTTGCAACATTCCTGGGCCAGCACAGGAGACTTGTGGAGTTAGGATTGCGCCATCACTCCCAGGCAAGTTTGTATAGGGTTGCAGCTCCAGTATAATTCATTCTTTCCCTTGCACTCGTTCTAAATGCAGCTGTAAATTCAATTAGAAAAGTAACCACCTAAAGTTTGGTCATAGATTGCTTTTGAGGAATGAATGCTCACCTTTTTAGTAGTGCTATTATTTACCCCCTTTCAACCAAAAGTTTCACACAATGATTTACATAGCTGAAAAAAACAGTTGGGAAGCATGGGAGCCTTGTGAGGGTGGTAAGTGCAGCAGATTCTTAGCTACAGTAGATCCTAGCAGATTATATCCGCCTGATGTCTGGATTGGATTTGACCTGTCATGGGAAATTGGTTCTGTAGGAATCGACTTCTGTGTTGATTTGACAAAGGTTTTATGCATGTGGGAATCTCTGAAGTTCCTAAAGACCTGATGGTGGTGATGAAGCTCAATTGTTTAGTGAAGAATTGGAGTGTGGTTGACTGCAAGCATACAAAATGCCATCTCCTGACTACAAGCATACAAAATGCCATCTCCAATATGTAAAGGTATTTAAGGCTGAAAGTTAGGCTAAAACTGAAAATTGATTTGTGTGAATACCTCATGTGGGTAACACTGTTCCCCTCTATTTTTAGGTATGGGCTGAAACCAAATGACCAAATCTTGGCTGAGGAGAAACATAAAGAACTGTAAGTTATTAAATATGTTGTAGGATTTTTTTGTAAGTATACGCTTCTCATTTCTTTGTGCTGAGAGAATGTTAAAACTCAGTAAAATATTGGTGCACTTAATTAAGGACTGCTTTGTTCTACATGGTTTCCTCTTGGCTGGTACAGGTTTGCCAGTTGCTCTTTAATCTGTGTGTGCCTGGTTTTCAAAACACAGCACACATGTAATATGCTCACAGAAAAACAATTGAGTGCTTCTGAATCTTTATATCTACAAGTTAATAATGTCTATTTAAGAACACTACAATTGGTTACCCAGATGTGCTTTAAGATGCATGTAATATCATGCACACATGGAGGCCCACATGTGTGCAATTGATTCATGACACACTACAGCACAACTTGGCATTTAACATGAATGAGTCAGATATAGGTACACCACAGTAATATTTACTGGGAGCAGCATAAGTGATGCAATAGACAGGAGGTGGGAGTCAAAAGTAAAGTTCACTGGAATAAATCCAGTGAACTAAGGAAAAACCTAACTTCCTGAATGGGTGGGGAATAGGGATATGCAAAATGATGGTAGTGGGAAGAGGTGAGGATGAATAAGGCATAGATGAAGGGATGTTACTATCTGTGGAAATTGGGAGATTATCAAGGGCATCAAAGGAATGGAGGGATGTTAAGGGATTTGGGATGCAGAAGGGAGAAACAAGAATGGAAAGCTAAAGTACCAGACAGGAAGAAAGCTTGAACTGAGATTCAGCTGCAGCAGAGCTTTCTCTGTGCTCTGAAGTCTTACTGTATCAGTGAACGGGTTTACAGTATATAAAGAGACCCTGGGCTGCCATCCTGCATTGGTGAAAGAACAGAATCAAGTTGCTTCGCTCACAAGTAACAGTAATGCCCCCACTGCTGCTGTAGTGATCAGTTTCACTCAGAGCACTGTCAGTGCCCTTATTAGTTTCATTCCTGACTTTGTCAGTTTCACTGTGAAGCTGCTGGAATGTTCTTGACTGGCTTCTGTATTTAGCAGCATTCGCTTCAAATGAGAAGTCAGGGCTGAAAGTGCTTGTTAAGTAGAGTAGCTTCTGCATCTTATTCCTTAAGAGACAGCATTACATTGCTGATTTTCATATTAAAAATCAGATACCTATGTTCAGAACACATCATTTCTAATTTATACTTTTCAATCTGAAAAATAGTGGTTGAGTTGAAAATACAAAACTAAAGCTGGTTCTTCACTGGTGAACACTTGTATATGCAGGTGTTTCTTGTGTATTCCACACCATGCATCTCCCTTCCTTTCCTCCACTCCCTGTTTTCCAGTTTCTTTGAAAACAAAGTTTAAGATATATGCAACTGCTTGAAAATATATATGTTTGTGTGCAACTTTATCAGATCAGAAGCAGCAACCCAGAAGGTATGTTAACTTCCTCTCTAACAGATGTGAATGACTAGCCTCAAACCATTTTGCTCTAAATACATTTCTACAATTAACCTACACTTTGCTATTTCTACTAGACCAGCGTTTCTCAGATTGATGATCGCAGTCCAGTAGGTCATGGGTTGGGCTCTGTCACCTACTCCTGTCTCTGGTTGGCCCTAACTGGAGTGTTCTGGACACAATTGGAGGCCACACTGGGCTTCTGTGGCCTCCAAAAGCAGCTGGAAAGTTATTTCTGTTTTACTTTTGAGCTCATGAAAGTGACTTCCAGTTGCTCCTAGAGGCCTGAAGAGACCTGGCACCAGAGAAAGGAGGTGGGTCGTGGAACCCTCTCCCGCAGGACCAGGTAGGTTGTGGCAGGGGGAAGTTTGAGAACTCCTGTACTAGACCTTATGGAAGAGAAGCCATGAGAAGGTTAAATGAACAGCTGCTGTTTTAATAGATTCAGTCCATTGGCTTCCATAATGGGTCAGACAAAACTAGTAAATCCAAAACCAAAAATCCTGGTGGCCGCATGCATTCAAAATGTCACATATTCAAGGGGGAAACATCTGGAATGAGAGAAAAAACATTTCTGTGGAGGTTTATTTTGGAGTGTGAGAGATGTCCTGTGACTGTCTGGTGGAAAAAACCAGGCCTATAAATCATACTTGTTTCCTCATGCAGTTCAGACTTCTTACGTAGGAGGGTCATCGGTGGTTGGCTTCCTTGCAAACAAAGTATATTTGTTCAAGACAGCCTTTAAGAATTTTTCTCTTTAGCTGTTCTTTTTTTGGGTAGGTTCTTTGTAATAAGTGCTTCAATGATGATGGTGAGTGGTGGAATTACTCTGTCAAAAACTACAGTACTGTGCTATGGAATGATGTATCTTTGTAGGTATGAATGAAACAAAACACTGTATTGAGTTATTGTTTTGTCTTTTCCTAAGAATAACAAGTGAATTTGGAATTTGCCTGTTCAACAACTTTACATTTGCGAATACTGTTCAATGGCAGCAGTTTATAAGGAGTTCAATCCCATCTGAAAGAAGATAATTTTATTTCTTCCACCTGGAGCTCAGCGTGGCCCACCAGCAAATTGTGCATTTGTGTTCTAGAAAGTAACTAAACATACTATGTTATGCAAAAGGGGTTCCTTCATCCAAATTTTGACCTTTTGCTTATGGAAGTAAATAAGTATATATTGTTGTCTGCACATTTGAGTGCTTTTGGCTCAATTAGTCACCACCATTTTTCTTTACATTATTGTTTAATTCCCTTAACAAACTGTAGGCTTTTTGTTAAAAGGCTAGCAGCACATTTGAGAAGCAGGCTGCAGAAGTCACAATGGTAAAGTAGTACTTAAAGTGATTCTTTCCAAATCCCCTCCCCAATAAGGTTCTTTCCAATACTTCCAACAGTGTTTCAAATGCATGCAGTGAGGCTCTAATGGCTTTAGATAAGATTTTTTTTCCTGCCCCTTAAACTGAAATGCTCCTTCATGTAATAGATTGCCAGTTTCTTGCTTGTGCTCTTTAAATAACCAAGGCAGAAGCAAATTCAGCAGGTAAAGCTATTTGCTGCAAGAAGATGACCTTGTCAAAAACTACCCATACATGATATTCCTTCTAATATTTTTCTATGCATGTGTGGAGTGAATTTTATTTGCACCAATGCCAAGGTTATGGTGGTTGTGTCTGTGACACTAGTAGACACCTTTTGTCAAGTTGTACAGTACAAAGGCATGGAAGAAGAGAGAAGATGAACTTTTAATGTTCTGCTTAATGTGTGTTTTGATAACTGCGTATAGGATTGCAGCTTCATTTTGGGACTTAAAGCTGCCTTCT
>JAJKFI010000034.1:11833147-11848000 GCA_029204185.1 Lerista edwardsae
CCTTCTACCAAGACCATTGTCCATTTAGCTTGGTCTTGTTTATACTGACTGGCAGCAACTTACTTCAGAGTATACAGTATATACATATACACTCTCCCTTTGAACCACCATGGGGCTCCTCCCACCCACCCCCACACTTATCTAACATATAAAAGAATTAACTAAGGGTGGGGGTGGGTGGGAGGAGCCATCCATATCAGTCTGGCATAGGTGTTCAGTTATAATGTTTTAGTCTCCCCATCAGCATTGTATAAGCAGAATTGTTGGCACTAGCAAGTGTTGCTCAAGAACCATATCACAAGCCACTGGGTTGCATCCAACCTTGCATAGAGATTACTCTACAACACAGCTTAAATGCTGCTTTGTGTGAATATGAAGTCCAGGCATCTCGGATAAAGGAATGCAGAAGATTTTGCATGCCAAAATAAACGCAAAACAAAGATTTCTAACCTTTGGGATCACAGGGGAGATTCTGGGGTATTTTCTAAGTGGATGGAGCATCCTTTTTCCATCTCTCTTTTGTGAGTGAAGAACCAGGAGGAAAAAGAGGTTAATTGGTTGGTTCAGACATAAGGCAAAAAAGCTCAAGTATGAACTTGAACATTCTCTCAGACATTGACTTGTTTGTGGCTGTCAAGGATCTGAAACCATGGCTTGCTATTGACAAATAGCAGATGAGGCCATTTTTGCTCTATAGCAGGAGATCCACTGCACCATGGCAACAGAATTAATTTATTAATTAATTTATGAAAATTAATCCTGAGTAAAGGGAACTAAAGCAGATGAGCCACTCTGAACCGTGGTTTGCCTTGTATGTATTATAGACTGGGCAAATCATGGTTTCATGTTGTATCTCAACATAGCTTTATCTTTGAAAAGGCATGAAGGCATCTCTGTGAAGGCATCATCTTCAGCTGTGGTATTTAAGTGTACACCTGCTTAAAATAGTTAAAATCATCTTGCTAGCACCAGCTACTATTGCATTCCTGCGTAAGTGCTTTGGACACCTGCTGAAGTATGGTATGCCATTCTGCCAGTAATCTGTAATGAAGTTTTCTGGCTTGCAGTATTGGAAGTGAATGCCTTCCCTGTACTGAATAGCAGGAATTCTTGAATACAACCACTTGATTTCTACTTGATCTTGCACTTGCAGTGCACTGTGAGGTCACTATGTCAGGATGCCATGGAACAGCACCAAGAAACAAGATACATCTGTTCAGTTGAATTCCAAAGCGCATAAATAGTGGATAGTAAATGGCTGTAATACTTAGCAAGGTGACTCTGCTGGCTTGATAATGTTAAACAAAAATTGTAACACTACTATAACTCTTAAAGACTTCATGCAACTATTTGTGTTTGAAAAAGCGCATTTGCAGCTTTTGTATGTTATTGCCCGTGTGCATTGGCTGCCAAAAATATTTTGTGTGATGTTCTACATGTTTGCTATGTGAGTTCTGGCAGTCACGCATGCTGCCATGAATGCTTGCCACAGATTGGGATATGTGCAAATTAAAATGGCTTGGCAACTTTATTTTGTAAATAACTTTCAGCAGTCTCCACGAGGAAGCCATAATATATGAAAAATCAGGAGTCAGGGAGAAGGAAACAAAACAACACAATTTCAGTAAGGGCTTGCAGAGTGAAGATGTTGGCGTGCAGGTTGGAAGAGGTGATGTCTTAAAGGGCACCTTACACTCCAGTACTGTGTAGAACAAGGTTCACTTAAGCTCACTGAAATGAGTAGATTTGGACATGCTCAACTTTGTATATAGGAATGCTAATTCCTAAGGAGTTATTTGCTGTGACTATTACATTCTATTTCAGAAAATAAATGGAGATTGAATATTTATTTATTTGAAGAATTTATATTTCTCCTTTCCCATGCCAAAGCAAATGCCCAAGGTGGCTTACATGGGCAGGCTAGCCTAAACCATCATTTTTCCATGGGGTTTTTACAAATATACAGTATTCTGTGATTCACCAAATCCTCAGTCCAAGATGTAGCCTTCAAAATATGGTTCTCTCCTCTGGCTGTGTACCATTGAGCTTCTGGAGGCAATCGTAAGTCAAGCCTGGACAGGTTCTCAAGGTCATACTCAGTTGTTTTGCTGGCCGGTTGCACACACTCTCCCCTAACTCTCACTTGCAGTGACTAATCAACTCATAAGCACCTCCATCCTTCCAGAAGGGGTACAGCAGTTTGTCACAGTTGGGTGTCGCCCAGCCCAAAACAAGACCACAGATTCTTCTGCTTACTTTCATGCAGTACCAGCAGCTCAACCATCAGTCCACACCTCCTGCCTCTAATGTCTTGGTGACCACTTCCTTGATTTTTATAGTATGATCAGCTGTTATCAGTGGCTATAAGCTTGGGAAAAAAGGCAGGTAGTACTTTGTGGAATCTCAGTTGGTGGGTGGGGTTGGGCATAATTGAAATGGAGTGGGGAATTGAGTATTCTGTGTTGCTCCTTAGTCTTCCCTGTGCCAAATAAAAAAGGCACAAAACTGCTCAGTTTGCACAGAAGCTACAGTTTTCTCCCCCTCGTATTATTCTGTGTAAGCGTCTCTAACAAATGTCAACAGGAGCAGAGAGATATGTATCTGCTGGCAATATAAAATAAAGGGTTCTATTAGCCTGTTTACATTCTGGGACTGAGCCCTGGCTTTTGTTCATCTGTGAACTAAGATTGGCTTGTTCATCCTCCTGTTTCCAATTAATTATATTTATGCCCTGTTCTTCCAGTCTTGAAAAGCCACAATTTTACAATTAAAAAGGGTATAGTCATAATAGGAATTAGCAGAGCTATTTTGGGCAGTTGATTACATAGTCCAGGCTTCAGCCACTTCCCTCTTTAAAAAAAGCGGGGGGTGCCAAAAAGAGCAGCAGATAGTTCTGGCTGATAGCAAGGATGCCAGTCCACAAAAGTTTAAATCACACACCTTGTTTCTTCAACATTATGAAGTTCTTAATTATGGAAACAAGGAAGAGGTATGCCACCTCATTTTGTCCTTTAGTAAAAGGTGCTTTGGTGGTGGTGTCAACATGCACACAGTAACGTTCAGCCTCATTTACTTTGAAACCAACAAACTACAGTACATGAATGATACCACTAGAGGTCATGGAGTACATTTTAAAGTGAAGTTGATTTGCAAATGTTTTTTCTACTGGGAATCTGGGTGTTGTGCAATGATCTTCTGCTCACCTGAATATTTCCATTAAGAGTGCCTTTCCCAAACCAGTCATTTGTGGATAAGCCCACTTTCTTAGCATGAGGTAAGCTGACTAGAAATTGCCCTCTATTGCAAAAGTGTGTAATTTACAATTTGTCTACTTTTCCTAGACTCTTTGTATTTCTATTCTAATAAGGTATTTCAAATAGTTTTTGGAAATTTGGTCACTTTAAATATCAAAATCAGTAAATCAAAGTATTTATATACCGCTTTTCAACACAAAGTTCACAAAGCTGTTTACAGGCTAATAATAAAGTTAAATGGCTCCCTGTCCCAAAAGGGCTCACAATCTTAAAATAAAAAAATGCAGACCACCACCAGCAACAGCCATTAGACACTGGGCTGGGGTGAGGAGGGACAATTACTTTCCCCCTGCTAAATATAAGAGGAACACCACTTGAAAAAGTGCCTCTTGCCCAGTTAGCAGGGGTTACTGCTAAATCCTTTCAGTATTTCTTGAACAGTGTAGTAGTAGTGCTTGTAGTCTTTCCTTTTTACACTTGACAAACAAGTCTGAAAGTGATTCTGGAGAGAGGTACTACAACAGTAGTAAGGGAACAGGCAGGCCATTCCTAACCTGCACTGGTGAATCAAGGCTGCTTGACTTGCACTGTATCCAGCACAGGTAAGGAGGAGGCTGGAGGTTTCCTCGACGTTTACCCTAAGTAATGTCCCAGATGTTGTTACAAATTGAAGAAACAAAGTAGAATACCTACAGGCCCATGAGATATCCTAATTACAATATATACCTTGATACCCAGCGTTCTTTCTCCACCCCCGCCCAAAAAAATCTAAGTTATCTGCTCCCTATTGGAACGTGTTGGAGTCTGCAAAGATCAGAATTCTGCATTTTGCCTGGTTCTTTGTTTGTTGAGCCTGACGAATAGGTTCTTCTGTTTCTGTTTGGAAGCTGATTTTTAGGTTAGCAGATCACCATGCTGAAGGTTGTTACTAAATCTTGACAGTAGTCTCAAATCAGAGATTAGTTTCTTTGCCATGCTACAGAAGATGGAGAAATCTTAAAGGATTTGAAAATACAAGTTGCTTATCCCTTATTCAAACTGCTTGGGATGGGAAGGTGTCTGGATTTTAGAATCATTGCATAAATCATTGTGTCTTGAGAAATCTTGAAAAAAGCAGTATAAAAAATACCTTAAATAATAAATATAATGAGAAATGCTTCCTCTTGCTCTTTTTACTTTACCCATAAGGTCTTGTTGACATTTTTCAACAATGTCTATACAGGTAAACACCGCAGAACAGAGAACAGAACTAACAGATTGTACCTGCACTGTACTTGGGAATGAGCACAAGACCTTCTAGTGTTCATACCACAGAAAGTTTTTTTTAAGTCTTGGCTGAAAGTGTCTGGATTTCAGAATAGTCTGGATTTCAGATGTCTGTATAAGAGGTAATTTACCTGTAATACTTCCCTGCAGTATATAAGAATTTACGGACTACTGTAGATCTGCAGAGTTATTAGAACTCACTATTAAATCTTGCATTAAACATTCTAAAAGAAAATGTTTCAAATCTTTTTCAGTGTTGCCTAAAGCATCCAAGTTTTCCACTAAAATAGTAAAACATTTTGGGGAGAACAGAGAACCGTTTCATTTTTTCATCTTCCTCTCCTTTCCACTCAAGTCTTCACATATCTAATTTGAATGCAGGTTCATAGAAAGTGCTCTTTTTTCCTCTCACTCCAAACCCTCAAGTACACAGTTGTCTCTGAAGTGTGGTATATTACAATCGTAATTCTTATGGTTGGCTCCCTCTGTAGAATTTGTTTAAAACTGCAGTTTGTCATCTTAACATGCTTATATATAGAAAATCTTGTTCAGCTTCTTATGCTCCACTGTCCACATCCTAATTATTAAAGATAAACACTTTGTGCTAAGGCATCACTATTACTATTGAGCTTGAATTAAAATACATCATAGTCTGAAAAACATTTCTCTACAATAACAGCTTGATGATGGAATTGTTGCACCAAGGAAAGCATCTCCTCTTGGCTCTAGTGTAGACAGAGTCAAGCTGCTGACATGAAGAGGATGAGTTATGTATGGCCCAGTCCTGTCATTCTTCACCCCCACTGGTGCAGCCACCTGGGAGCAGTCTCACACTGTATCCAGGAGGGGGGAGGTGTGGATCGGAAGGCTATGGAGGGGAAAGGGATTTAAATCCCTTTACCCACGTGTCTGCCTCCAACTCTGCAATGGTCACCAGACCTGTGCCAGCTCTCTAGGACGGGAAGGGAGTGGGGAGACTGCAAAAAAGGAAGAAAGGATCTGGCATGCACTATTGCAGCTGGATCCTTCCCCTGCCCAGTTATGTCCTCTCTCCTACATTAACATCCTTACTCTGGTGGGTCCAGTGATGTTTTAGGGAGCAGTGCTGTCTCTGGTGGCAGCACTCCCAAAATGGTTACTGACATGGTGCACTCAGCAGCCATTTTACAACAGCAAAATCTGTTCCACTGTCATAAATAGCTACGCAAGTCAGCCCAATCCAGAATAGGAATCAGCTGGGAAGCTGTTAACTTCCCAGACCAGCCGTACTTTGCCATCTGATAGCAGGGTTTTGACTGAGCTCATACTTGAGTCTCCTAAAGGACAAAATGTATGCATTAGTGGGTTTTCTTGTGCTTTGTTGTCCTAAGAGGCACCAGGAAGCGAAAAACCTGCATACAAAATTGGCAAGTAGAGTGTCCTGTTACTCGTGATATCACTGTCTTTATGCCTTGTACAGCTGGGGAAAGCACAAGCAGAGAGTTGCAGTGGCTTTCTTTCTCCCAATCTGTAACATGGAATGAGTCAGCTGTCATTTTCAACTAATGGTTTTTGCAAGGGTACAGTGTATTAAGCCTGTTTAAGTAAGCCCATCTTTAGCAGCCTTTTGAAAGATCAAATAGGGCAAGGCTGGGCAGTCCTCTGAAATTGCTTATAATAGCATGTCAGACTGAGCAGGAATGTGGTAGTTTGGGCTGATTAAGCCTCAGAGCTTTACAGTCTCTTAAAGCTAGGGTCAAACATAAGGTCCAGTGAAAGCTCCTTATCCGGCCTTAATCATAACTGGGCGTGTGATAATTGAGCTGTGAATGAGCTACAAAGTGACACCTTGGCAGCACAACTCCTGCTTATAAAAAGACCTGAAAGAAGTTGCTGCCAACTTTTCTTTGTCTGATCTCCCCAGATCAGATTGCTGATAGAAGTGATGCTTCTAACTGGTTGCCCAATCTTATGCAACTTTCCAGCGCTGGTTCAGCTGTGTCAACAGGGAATGAGCTGTATCTTGCAGCAGGGAGGGCAGCATGCAGGCCTCCTCAAGGTGAGGGAATATTTGTTTCTTTACCTCAGTGCTGCATTGCAGCTGCATTGGTGGCTGGGAAGTTGTATAGGATTGGGCCCTAAGTCAGTAATTTAGGATCATGGTGTGGTGACTAAGGGGTGCAGCATTGGAGAGTGAGTGCTATCCAGTGATGGATTGGAGGATATGATTGGCATGGTCATTACAGTTAAGTCAAACTGGCCATTGCCTTTTTAAAGATGACTGTGGTTATGTATTGCTCAAGTCATTAACTGTTCTGTGTGGTAGGGAAAAATGAGAGGGAACACTGCTCCGCAGAAGTGGCACTGCTGAAGGGCACCCTGCATGATAACTGGGCTCTCCCACATCTTGAATATCTGATCAGATTTGCACAGTCTTCTGTCATTTGCTGCTAATGAATTCCTAGGTGAGAAAAAGGTGCTTATTTCTGGTCATCACCTTCTGGATGATGTCACTTCCAGCTCACATCAGGCATGCTGACTTCAGCCCGCTTTATTAAATGAGTTTGACACCACTGTCTTAGAGGGCCCTTGATAATCCAAGCAGGGGGATTGTGCATTATGAAGTGTGTATCCTGAGACCTAATTTTTCTTCCTTCTCTCTGTCCAAGATTCTATAACCCAGTGGTTCCCAAAGTCTTCTGTGGGAGGAGGGAACCACCTAATTCTTTGCCGGGGTGGAACTGCAGCAGCTGGAGCCTCAACAGGGCTCCCCATGCTTCTAAATAGGTCTTTTAAAACAAACAAACAGGCACTTCAGGTTTTCGTTGTAAAAACTGTGTTCACAGGGTTTTTGTGTAAAAAACAAAAAAACCCACCCATCTCCAACAGCAGGATGATCCTGGGCATTGCATTGTTTCCTTTCCCCTCCTCTCTGCCCCTTAAAGGATCAGGGAGTAGTGCTTCTCAGGCTGGCGGGTCATAACCCACAAGTTTGAGGACCACTAGAGGATCTCTAGCCCCTCTGTAGCTAAGAGTGTGTTTTGGGAGGTTGGGAAATGATGAGTATAAAAGTTCTCTTCTAGTTAATTGTCCCTTCAAAGCCGCTTTCAGCTGTGAAGGGAAGTATCCTGGAAAAAAGGCTGAAATTAATGTGTAACTCTTCCCCCTTCCTTATATACTAGAGGAAGGTAAACACACTATCCTCTGTTATACTATTTGGGCCTGGACCTAGATCACTATCTTACAACTCTTCTAGTCTGAAATGTCATCAATCAGAGTTCACTGATCTCATGTGATTAAAAAATCCCTCTCCTTCCCCACAAAATAGCATGAGAGTGATTTTACTTATGATTCATTTTTCAGATAAATTTCTGTTATAAGGATTTGGCATCTGTTATCACTGTTGGATGAAGAAAGATCACATTTCTCTTACCTTATCCTTTTTAGTGTGGAAGATTTCCAATTACCTCCTGTAGACTTTATTGGTAACCTGTGTGCTTTGGGGGAAGTATATACAGGAATGCCCCAGCATCTGCTGGGGTTCCGTTCCGGACCCTCCCATGGATACCTGAAACCGTGGATCCGGGGAATCCTTTTTAAAGATAGGGGAACGTGAAACAAATCTTTTTTTAACCTTGTTGCAACAAAACCACTGATGGTAGGCGTCCCAGTATCCATGGATAACTGAAATCGTGGATGCTGAATCAGTGGATAACGGGACACGCTTGAATACTAAATTCTACTTTTTTGAGGGTCCTGGAAATAATCATTTAGGGGTAGACGAGGCCCTATACTGAGGGACAGGTATGGCATTATCCTGTGTTCAGATTTTTCCTGTAGTTGCAACTATAATCTATCTGTATCTAATTTCTAGTTCATCAGATAGGTAGTTCATCAGGTTTTAAATGGTATACAGTCATTTAATAAGTGTAAATTGTTGTGAATTGAAGTATTAAGGAATTACCTTCAGCTCTAAAGGCAAGAACAGATTCACTTATGTGATGGTGACATGAATGTGTTTCTGTCGAAATATGGCATAAGTTAGCAAAGTAATAAAATGTAACTAGCTTTTTGTTAACAGTTCAAAATGGGTCAGCTCTTTATCACCTGGGTCCTCCTGCATTACGAATGGCATTCTCTTCAGTTCCTTAATCCCAGCCATTTTAGGATGATGAGTATAGCTAAACCACCATTCAAAAATGGATGTAGTCACTGAAAATGAATATGAATAGATCACCACTGGATGGTGCTGCTGTTATGCTGTTTGGCTTCTGTTGCCTGTTAATGTGGACATTATGAGGCTAAAATACAAGTTAAGTCATGTAACATATGGCTTACTAAAAGGAAACCGGATATTTATTGGACCAAGGTTCCAATGGGAGAATAATTCATTGCTACCCCTCCACCCAGCCTCTACCCAATAGTTCAGGGTATGCAATTTGCAAAGCTCAAATAAGGATCATAAAACAGAATCTTTAAAACAGACTTGGTAGGCAGCTTGCCATTCTATAATAAAGCCCCTTCTAAAGGGTATGGTATGCCTGAGAAAATGGACATGCACCCAATCAGCTCTGTAATATCTACATATTCATATGAAGTCTAATTATCCATAAAGACATATACAGGAAGTGTCACTTGGTGTGCCTTTCTAACAAGGGTGCTGTCTTTTAAAACTGCAGGGGTTGCATCATTATCTACCCATTATTATTATTTTGAAAAAATATTTGACTCCTTTATGCAAATAAAATATAGTGCATCATACAAATGAGAAGATAAATAGGTTTTGAAAGCTCTTCACATTTTTTAAAGGGACAAAGACATTCTCAATAAAAACTTATATTTTAATAAGTAAACAGTTCAGTGAAAAGGTGTGCTTGCCTCTGAAGGCTGCAGCTGAATAATAGGGTAGAGATTGAAAGTTAAGATGCCTTTGGAATACAGTATGGGGAAAACTAATATGTACTTCATTTTACAGAAGCTGGTAGTAGTTTCGTTACTGTAAAATAATGATTACACTCTTTTTTGTATTTTTATCTGTTCATATTATAAATGCTTAATTGAGTTTTAAAAGCTAGAATATTTTCAAGTCTTTCTGTAGCTGTTTCGCGTGGGAGTCTTGAGAAGAGAAGAACAACTCTGCATACGATGCAGTGGTTCCCAAACTTTTTGGGACAGGGACCCATGTTTTAAAATGATGCTCTGTTGGGACCCACCTAGCTTTACAAGACTGAAAAAAAAGTTTTACTTAGCCACTCAAGCTTCTGGTTTTTTTCCTTTTTACTATAGAGGGGGAGTGCTACCTGGAGCGCCATGTTCTGCATCTGGACTATTCTGGTGGTCTTGCATTCCCGTTGCAGTGGACCAAGACAGAGTGTCCTACTCATGAGTAAATGCACAAGTGCTGCTCCATGTTGGTTTCCATTGAGCTCAATACATTTTCCTTGTCAGCTATCAGCTTGTCAGTTTTGTAACCCTCCAAAATTGAGTCCCAACCCATTGGAGGGTTCTGACCCATAGTTTGGAAATCACTGCCCTAGAGCAGGTGTCTCCAAACTTTTCAGGATGAGGGCCGCATCATATACAAGAGCATTTAAATGGTAATCCCAGTATGTGTGCAAAGCTCTGGAACAGAATTCCAGCGGATACCAAGGTTGCACTCTGTTTATTCCCCCTGAGTAGTTTGCTGTGGGCCGTCCCCACCACCTGCCAAGGACTGGATAAAAGTCTTCTGGAGGACTGATTTGGCCTTTGGGCCAGGGTTTGGAGACCCCTGTTGTAGAGCTCAGTGTAGCCCTTAAATGAGAAGACCCTTTGTGTATAATGATTTCTAACTTGATTCTGTTCACTCCTATATGTCAGAAGTAAGTCCCAATTACTACCAGGTAGGGAGTAAGCCCAATCCAAAACTGCCTGGCCCCTGTAGGAGCAGCAATGCCAAAACAACTACTGCTGTATCCAATGGGTGCTGCAGCAGCCGTAGGAAACTCCTTGGGGGAAAGGCTCTGCTGGTGCTAGGCCTGGTAGGATCGGGCCCTAAGTGACTGCAGAACTCATTGCTTGCTGTAGAAGGAAAATAGGCTGCTACAGTTATATTGGCTGAAGAGGTAAGCCTAGGCAAGTCTATTGTTTAAAAGGGCAATACAATTGTGTGTGAATTCAGATGTCCTTTAAACGTTTGGAATTCTTGGGAACTCCCCCATGTCTTTCTTTCTTTTAAACTTGAGTAAGAAAGCACTTTAAATATTTAAACTTTAGGAAGCACATAACCATAGATCAGTGTGTTGTGGTAGATGATCAGTGATAAAGTGGTAGAAAACTGATCTACTTTTGTGTAATTCAAGAGACAGTTAAATGATATGGTTCTTGTTGGAAATGGGTAGCATTTTTATCCTTCCTTTGCTCTTTGGTGGGCTTGTCTTAAATTCCTGTTGGTTTTGGTCTTGATCTGTAAGCTCTAAACTAATTTAGAGCCTTGTAATAGTGTTGAGGTCATTGATAAACCAATTTTGTTAGCCTTGCAGTGGTGAGATGTGCTTATAGTAAATTACATGCATCAAATTGATTTGAAAGTGGTCCATTAGTGACATTGATTTAAAGTGCCAGAAAATTTATCTAAATTTAATAATTTAAAAATGGAAACTGGTTTTTCATACTTAGAGATGATTTATTTAGCACAAGTGGGCTACATGAATACTTGGATGGTAAATTATGGAGCGAAAGCTGCTGCTGGAACAGCAGTAATTGCAGTCACAATAAAATAATGGAATGAACATGCATAAGAAACTTTAAAGCTTTAAGACTTAAAAAAAACAGCTTTTGAAGTACAATAATGAAATAATGGGCATATTTTGCCCCAGATTTTTAGGAGAAGAACTGGGAAGTATTTCAAGAATTGGATGTGTGGAAGGTGGAGGGAAAGTTTATAAATATCTAAAGCAAGGCTAGTTTGTCCGTGAAGTGGATGATGTAGTTTGTGTTGAGTGGTGGTGGGGAATAGTGTAGTTGGGGGTATGCTTCATCCGGAGTCTGATACACCTGCCTTCTTCCAGACCACTGCAGATAGAGCTGCATGGATCTGCTTCCCTACCCACTCCCTCCACTTAATTCCTTGCAGACGCTAACTAAAATAAAGTGCAGGACACACTGGTCCCAGTATGACCCTGTACTTCCTGTTCCTTGCATCAATGTATTTTATTGCATATGACCTTGAAAAGTTAGCTTGTGTGTGAAAAGTCCAAGTACATGTTACATTGAAAAAGCTGAATGTGAGACGTTTCACTTTAAATAACTAATTAAACAGTTAAATAGCAACTGTGGGGACGGCCCCAGAGAACGGACTGGGACCATGGCACACAGGGAGAAAATACAGGCATGCCCTGGTATCTGCTGGGGTTTCATTCCAGACCCCACTGTGGATACCTGAAACCGTGGATACTGGGGATGCCTTCTTAACGATAGGGGAACATTGGACAAATCTTTTTTTTTTTACCTTGTTGCAGCAAAACCACTGATGTTCTCCTATCTTCTTAACAGGCATCCCAGTATCCATGGATAACTGAAACTGTGCATCAGTGGAAACTGGGGCATGTCTGTGCCTGCACCGTACTTCCAGTTGCACCCTCAAGGGTCCTGTTAGTCCTGGGAGGGAAATGTCTTCTGATGCCAGTGACATCTACCCTCCCAAGTCTGATAGCCGATTTGGAGATGTAATTTTAATTGGGACAACAGTGACAATGGACTAAATGACCCCTCACTATGATCCTGATTTTTGCCCAGCTACTGTTTATTTCTCTCTTGTTTTTTTAAGACAAGATTGCTTGCACCAGGCTTGAAAGGAAGCAAAGTTCTATCCAGCAGGAAAGGGGAAAATGGGATTCCTGCAGTTGCCAACTCTTCCCTAGCCGGTAGCTGGAGCCAGGCTGGTCTTCCCCCTGCAAAGATGGAAGCAAGGGAGCAACTTTCTGGGGTGGTGTCTGTATTTCAGAGACAAAAGGATGTTTCCTTTCAAGTCTGCAGTCTCCAGGCAATTACTGTAGACGACATAGATTTACTCACAAAATCAGCTCACAAAAAAATAGCTGGTTTGTCCACATTAACCTTTTTGCCTGTCGGTGACTTGTTTAGATCTGGCAAACTTCTGGACCAAATTGCCAGTTGCTATGGACAAATGGAGGGGGTGTGACAACTTAGTCTGTGACCATGCTGAATGTGCTAGTGTGTCCTCTTAATATGTTCAAACTCTTTTCTAGTACAGAGTATGATTTGAGCAGATGCTAGCTTATGGTCTGTGTCCTGCTATCCCTATATCATTACAAGCACTAGACATGGCTGAAGAGCCTGCTGATAGGAGTTGCGTGCCCTAACCTCCTAAGATGAGAGAGTGGTACTTTGTCATAGCAATCTCTTGTTCCTAGTGGTTATACTTCCTTGAAAATTGAATGAATAAGTGGAATAATAAGAGCTTTCCATTGTTTATTGACAAATGAATTTTCTGAGGCTACACACCAATGCTAGCTTTTTAAACCTGGAACTAATTACTCTGTTCTTCTGGATTCTGGCCCATTTCTGGGATCTAGGACAAGTGGGTAAAAAGTTTATTGGCCCAAGCAATAATTTGAAGCTAATTTGCTTGACAGATGTTGGCAAGGTAAAGAAATGTAATGTAATCCAGTAAGTACAGTGTATAATACAGTATTATGGAATTTGGTTCTTTGGCCCTCTTTATAACCCCACCACACACCAGTTTGTAATTTGCTCACTTACTTAGGCACAACTTATAGCTAACAATCTGTACTAGAAACTACTTTTGCCAAAGGGCAAGCATTTTAGTGTTGTCAAGCAAAAAGTGCTCTGTGACTTTGTGATACTGAAATTGAGCATTGTGTGTTGACAGTAAGAATCAAGTAATGTGTGTGGGCTGTAAGGCAAATTACAGCAGTTCCCCGGGAAACAATTTTAAACGCAGTCATTTCAAATTTGCTAACTTAAATGCAGTAAGCATAGCAAAAGACAATTATTGAAGTGGGTGAAGATGGAAGCCAAGGCGGCTGATTGACATGTCATACTGTCTCAAAATGTGGAAATGTCTCAGATTTTTACCTTGTGCTGTATTTTGCCAAACTAGATGAGCAGGTTAAATTGTATTCTTGTGGTGTTTTTGTCATGTTCATGAAAGATGGAGCAGCAGGTCTTATTGCTGCTCAAACTATTCATGTTCACACATATTCATGAGCTTGTCCCAACAACTTACTAATTTTTAAGTAGCTTGTCTTCAACAATATATTGAGCTGGATATATCCTTGGTAATGCATGACTGTTCATGAGCTGAATTTCTTCCCATGTTGAACTGCTGCCTCATTTATGCGTATCACTGCTCATCCTCACAATCTAGACATGTAGGTGATGCAATAATGGAACCATGAACTCACGTGAACTAAAAAATTACCAGTTCTCCCAATTCATAGAAGAGGACCAAGTCTTTCAGGATTTCGATGTTCTGCTAATGTGAATATAGAACATGAGGGATACATTCCTGCAAAGCTGAGCACAGCGTGAAACAGCACCCTAGGAGACATCAAGGATAATGCAGTAAACTGGGGCTAATTTTTCTGTGCTAGCTGGTATACTCTGCTCCCATTGGTAACAGTAGCTGTCAGTCACACCCAGAATGAAGAATGCGCTAATGCAGCCATTTTCATCCAGTGTATTGTGGCACATTGGTGCGCTGTGAATGGTCCGCAGGTGCACCATGGGAATTCGGGTGAGGATCATTTCTTAGTAGGGCCATTGGAGGATGTGAGCCCCAGACCAGCAGTGCAGTGTGCCTTGTCAATGGTCAAAACAGTGATGGTGTGCCTTGACAATTTTAGCATCTTGTCAATGTGCCATGAGATGAAAAAGGTTGAAAATCACTGTTCTAATGTAACAACACCAAATAGAGCAATATTTTGGAAGGTGTTAACGGCATATTACTAATGTGAATAGTTTTTTGTGGAAGCACCTGGCAACTCGGGACAAAGTGATTCTTCAGTCTAATATACTGTACTTGCATATCCACTCTTTTCCTCTGCATTTGCTTACAAAACACATTTTTTTTTGCTAAATGTTAACGGATAATGATTACTCTGTTTTTTCACTTTAATGGAAGATGAACAGATTGTGTGATCCTTTTGATAAAATCTTACAGGAAAAAAGCTTTGTGTTGCTGTTGCTTATCTTGGTTATCCATTATGACTAATTAAACAATAATAAGTCTTACAGTTTTGCTCTAAATTAGCAGTAACTTCTTTGTAAATTATTTTATGTTTAACTGGAAATTTCATTATTAGTGAAGATAATTGTGGGGAGAGTTGTT
>JAJKFI010000034.1:11848010-11871493 GCA_029204185.1 Lerista edwardsae
TTTTATGTCAATAAAAGCCACTATACTGAACTGTACAATTGTACTGTAAAAAGACCTTTAGGAATGAACATCCTAGTGCAGTGGTTCCCAAATGTTTTAGCACTAGAATCCACTTTTTAAAACAGTCTATTGGGACCCATGTAGCTTTATGAGATTTTAAAAAGTTTTACTTCTTTTTTTTTTCTTACTGTGGTGGTGAAATACCACCTTCTGGAGTGTTCGTTTAGCTCCACATTCATAAGATCAGTACCATTTTGGCGGCATTGCATGTCCTTTGAACGGAGGCATGGTCACTTACTCATGAGTAAATGCACATATGTTCCTCTGTCTCGGTTTCCATAAGGCTCAATACATTTTCCTTGTTGGCTATCTGCTTGTTCTATTGATAGTTAATAGCAACTCATGCCCAAACATTCCTGGTGTTTCTTCTTTGCATTTATGGTATCTTCCTGTCATTAGACTTCACTCCTTGTCTTCGCCATCTTTTTAAAAATAATTTTTAAGTACATTATAACAAATGATTTTATGAAAAGCATTAATTTGTGTATGTTTTTAGTGAGCTTACTCTGCTATTTGTCTTAAGGCTAAGTAGGTTTGGGTTTAAGTAGCAAGTGCACTCACTTCTGCAAGCAGTGTTTACGCTAAATTGGTATAAAACAGACTGATTAGAATCCAGGCTAAAAGGTTAATCACCAATTTGGCTTTTTAAATGACTTGGTTTGGTATGATTTACTTGTCTAGAAGAACTTGGCAAGGCATTAAAATGGTCTATATACTAATCTATAAGGGTGTCCACCTTATCTAAAGTTAAGCTTCTGAATTCACCACTTCGTTCCTAATTTGTTTTATATTCTAACATAAATTATCTGTAATAAGCTATCCTAATTAAAGTTGGTAAATCTACAACCCTGTTCCAATTATGCACTAATCAATTATACACTAATTTAATTCTACTTAGCTACAGTACATCATTAATCAGTTCAGACTTAGGATAACAGATTTAGCACATTGACTAGTTTGGAGCATTCAAATAAGCAGAAAATAAAGATACTTGTACAGTAATGCTGTGGAGTTTACATTATTCAAGGGTGGGCTCCATTAATACATTTCATTCTTCATCTAAAAAGCATGGCATTTGCTAATTTTTTGGACAATTAGTACTATGAACTGAAGTGACTGCATCTATAGGTTCAAATAGCAATTTCTGTGCAGTTTGCTACTGCATAATTATCGGGTTGAGAATAGGCTCACTCTTCAAAACTCCAGTGAGTGGTAGTTCAGGACAATCTTTATTGTCTTTTGCAACAAGCTGGCACAGAATCTGCAGATCAATGTTGGGGCCAGTTAATGAGCTGTTGATGGGTCTACCTCTGGGTTTCCCAAACTGTAGTGGGTCACGACCTGGATCCTCCCACCTGCTCTTGCTCTGGTTTGGCTCCAAGGAGCCATTCTGGAAGCCAAATGACTCACTGCAGAGGCTAGTAGTGTGGGTCCCCAGCCTGGTGCAACCCGAAGAGGCCGCCTCCACCCTCCCTGTAAGTCATTTGTGTGTCGCAACCCATGTTGGTGAGTCATAGTGCCAAGAAGATTAGGAACCGCTGGTCTATTTTAAAGGCGTACGTGCTGCTGAACGTACAGTGCTTCCTTTGAATTCATCAGAAGTGCAGAAGAGAAATAACATCGTCTGATTTTTCTATGTGCTTTTCAACTATACCAGAGCAGTTTTTTTAAATCGTAACATTTTTGTGCAGTTGTAACAGGAGCCTGATTACAAAGCAAATTCTGACGTTGTATCCCAAGCTACACTGTAGTGGTGGATGTGCTAGTATGTGTGGGGATATGCTTATGAGAGGGATCTATATATTGAGGTTCAGGAATATGGAAGGGAAGAAGTGACTAAAAACAAACTTGCCGTAGTTGCTGCACAGCTGAATGAAGGAGCTAGTAGTAATCTGGACTGCTGAAGTCTCTATTACTGTAGCAGTAGAGTTGCATTACTGCTGTGGTAGCACCAGATGGTGGTGCTGTCCAGAATTTAAACATCTGGACAGAGGTACTGATGAGGTACCCTGCATGAGCCATAATTTTATTGGCCTTTTTATGGTTTCTGTAGCCTGTTGGAGTTATGTGACACCTGACAAAGGCTGCAATCCTATAGCTCTCACCTGGGAGTAAGTCCCATTGAATTCAGTATAATTTACTTCTGAGAAGACTTGCATAGGTTTCCACTCTTAGGGATAAAAACTCTGTTTTATGCACAGAATGCAGGGTGGGATATCCAGGATAGACTTTAAAATCCACCAATGAAAGAATATGCTATTCCAGACAGTTCCTAGGGAAACTAATGCAAGAAAGAAAAAGCCAGTATTGCCCAAGCAACACAAATGAAAACTCTCCTGAGAAAAGAGGTAACTGTTGAAGATTATGTAGTCTGTTGATTTAGGCTTGCAGATTTTTAAAAAATGTAATAACCCTTGTAACTTCATAAAACAAGGTCTCGAAAGACCAAATTAAGGAGAATGACATTTAAGCATTTCAGACTGTACTTGGAGCATTTCTCTTGGCAAATACAAGAATTTGATGAAGAACTGGGAAACTGAAGCTGTTATTAGTGGTAGAGTGTTCTATTTTGACCTGTTACTTTGTGGGTATCATAGAAACTTAATTTGGATGAACACAGGTCACGTTATTTCTTAAGAACGATGGTGCTGGAAAAAGTACAGAAAGGAGCAACTGAAATGATCAAGGGATTGAAGTCTCGTTGCTAAGGCTGGAGTGTTTGGGACCTTTTTGTTTAGAAAAACAGTATGGTATAGGAGATGGTTTCTGCGCTCCCCTGCAGATTCAGGGTTTCTCAGAAGAGAGTGAAGACCTGGATCTTGAAGTAGCTGGATGATGTACGCAAAGTAGTTAAGGTGAAAAGCCTGATTCAAGGTGCAAGATGAAATCGTGAGAGATGCAAGCCAAGATCAGTTTCAGAAAATCAAGCGAAGTAGGTGCAGGGGTAGAATCAGGTCAAAATAACCAGGATTAGGCAGAAAGGCAAGGCAGTGCAAATTGCCGAGTCTGAACTGTTCACATACCCTTCACACAGCAGGGGCTTTGTTGCATAGAGAGTCTACTGACAGATACTGATAGATTATGACCTTGAAACATTGCCATTAAGGGAGTCGATAGGGATTATGAAATTAAGAATAGTGTGGATGAATAGGGGAAAAACTCTTAAATAACTAGGGTCATGTAATGAAGTTGGCCAGCAGTTAAGCTTAAGAGCAGTAAAAGAAAGTATCTTTTGACAGAACGCATAATTATGTAATTCACTGCTACAAGATGTGGTGATAGCAATTAGCAAGATTACTTCTAAAAGGATTGGTCAAATTCATCTCGCCTTCCTACAAAATCCCAATGTAGGAGAAAACCCACATTGTTTTTTCCATAAATGAGACTTTTCCAGAAAGTTGTTTCAGTACTGCTATTGCCTTCTGCTAAAGTTCATTGGGAAGGGAGAGAAAGGACTGGTACATTTTTTCCTTCATTAGATAAATTGAATGAGGAAGGCAATAATAATTTCTTTTCCTTGGGGCTTTTATAGAAAGTGGCAACAGCAAGAGATCTGTTTTGCATTTTCTTCGGAGTCCCCTTCCTTCCTCACGTTTTCTGCATACTCCACAGGATATAGGGAAGGCTGGGTCAATGGTGACATAAGTGATTTGACTAAATGATCAAGTTTGGCCAAGATATGTAGGCTCTGGTTGAAGAACTTGTGCTTTAGAAGGTCATTACTCAGTCTGGAGAAACGAGAGAGATGTTTCTCCAAGGTGGCCCTAAGGTTAAGACTGGATTTGTCTATACCTAGTGAGGGTGCCATGACCTCTTAGACAAAGGGCCTTTGATAGCCCACTTCTAGAGTTCTTTGCTACATCTAGCTTCTTGTTTGCCCACGTTCAGGATTTCAGTATATAGCCTCGCTTTGCTTCAGTGAAAGCAGTATGTGTTGCTGCTGTTCCTAATGATCTCTCAGCTCCTGATACTACATTTGCTGCTCCGAGATGCATATTTTTTCTAATAACCTTGACATGGTGCATTCATCTGCATCAGGCATATCTACTGCAGTATTTAATCCCCGTAGCCAAGACCTCCTATCTGATGTACTTTTATCAATTTAGAAAGAAACAGATGGACATCAGAGAGCTGGACGTCAGATAGCAGCTTCATTCACTAAGTGATCTCAACCTCTGTTGTGTTCTTTGCAGTCATTCTTAATTGCTGTTGCTGGTGCCAAAAACAAGGGGAAGATGTCCAAAGGTGTTATAAACAGTGTTTTTTTTTAGTTCTGAAATCACCTGAGATATTCTGAGTGACCGCAAAGTGTTTTCTGAAAGGCATTTTGAATCCCCCCCCATTTTCTTCCTTGCGGTCTGTCTCTGACCTGTATGAATAAAGAAAGGCTTATTTCTTGAAAGATTTAAATTTAAACGTGTTGTCTTGGGATTAAAGGGCTTGAATTAGTGGTTTCAGCTTGTTCATTTCATAACTAAACACTTTAGACACCTAGCTACAACACTGAGCATAAAAAGTTTCAAAGCTGAAAAGGGCATTGTCTTTAGATTTGGGTGCTATACGGAGAGGTTTTGGTGGGGACAGTACAATCCCCAGCTAGGTCAAGTTGAGACCCTGGCTTTGTCTGTACAGCTTTCAAAAATTGTTCCATGATAATCAATTACGATTTGTACCAATTAAAAGTGCCATTGGTATTATTCCTTTACCTCTATTGCTTTCGGATTGGGTATATGAGACTTCAACCTCAGTTTTTGATGAATGTCAAAAGTGTTGTCAGAGTATAAACAAGAGCTTTAAAGCTTCACATGCTAGAAATGCTGTACAAGTGATCAATGGTAAAGTAAAATGGTTCATTAGCTTACTTCACAATCCTGTGGTGAAGTTGCGCCGATGAAACTGCTATAGTGGCACAATGTCCATCATATTCTAAGGCAATCTAACTCGGGGGAGGGGGAATAAGAAACCAAGCAACTCAATGTTGGTACAGCCCTTCCAGTAACTCTACCAGTGTCCATAGAAACTTCAACACAGTCCTTTAATAATGGGGTGGAAGTCCATTGTTTGCCTGGATGAGCCCCCAGCACCAGTGGCCAAAGAAGCACCACCAGGGTAAGCCAAGCAGGGAATGGGGGTAGGTGCAGGTTGAATGAGCAGCTACTGCTGTGGCAGTGCCACAGTTGCCAGCCTAATCCTACCTCTATTATTTAGTAGTATCCTTCAGTATTGGAATATTTTTTTTTCCTTGCACAAAAACACTAACCACATACTAAACATGAAGACCTCTTCAGGAACGAATAACGTAGCAACAATCTCCAGTGCCAACCATGGGGAGATCCCACAAAGGCACCAACACAAACTCCTTGCAGGTAAGAATGGAGAACTGGTAGGAGTTCCAGCACCCAGAACTCATGTCCCCTTATTCAACTTTTATTCCAGAAATAACTTTTTGATTACAGGAGAGCAGGGAAGAAGGATAGCTCTGTTGGGAGAGGGCTGCTGCATGAAATAAGCACATAAGCCCCCCCTATAGCCAGGATTTGAGTCTCTGTGGCATCCTTCTGGGAAGATCTCTTTTGATTGGAAATGAACAGGGATGAGTCACAAGCGGGGTGGCAAAAGTGGTCAGGCAAGCCAGGGTGCTGGTAGCCCTCAATGCTGAGATGCAGGCTGGGAGCCAGCAAAACAAGTTTGAGCCTATTTCAAGGGGCTTGCTCATAACCAGCAACACAATCCCCTTCTGCTTGACTGGCCAGAAACTTCCATAACAGGGAGAAAAGGAAAAGTGGAGGCCAGCATTTCCTGTAAGGAGTCTGCACTACTATGTGGATCCCTCCTGCGTTTGCATGGCATTGCAACTCATTGTGTCGCTGCCTCCAGACATTCGGCAATGCTGAACTGCTGGGTTGCCAAGCCCTCCACTGTGGGGCTCAGTAGAAAGTGCATGGCCTCGCACATTAGAAAGAACAATGGTGGAGGCATGTCCACAAAGCTAATGCCTAACCATTCAGCCCAGGAGGAGACAGCATCTCACAAAACATTTAGCATCCTGTGCCACCACAACCAAGCATACCTGACTGAGAGGCTATAGCACTTAGATAGCTCAGAGTTAGCACTGCGTGGGCCAGTCATTGGATTTTCATGGGACACAGGGCCCCTATTTCAGTGATCCACCCATTTAGGGCACAAATGTGCACATACATGCTATCATTTAAGGGAACAGTGATTGCTAACTGTCCTGCTCCCACAGAGTTTTTGTGCCTTTGGAACTTGTCCAACAGACAACCAAGAAGCAGGCATCAGTGAATTGTGGCTCCACCAGGTACTTCAGGAGTTCGCAAAGCCCCAGGTGCCCCTCTGAAACAAGTAGGTCGGTAACCCCACAGTTGAAGAGCTGGGGTCATGTTTGGCACTGATGCAAGGCATGCTGTGGACTTTCCTTGTGATCTGCCTTATTAGGCATGGAAAGGGCTTCTCTGCCCCTGTTGACAGCTGCTTCTGAAAAGCAAATATAAAATACAGAGTATATCATGGTGCATAGACAGCACCATCAGCAACACATGTTCTCTGGGTCACAATTTGTGAGGGAGAGTAGTACTACGTGGGTGCCCTTGCTCCTGAGCCATATTGAGAGAATTGTCTTTCCCTCCTCTGTGGTGGAGCTGCAGTGGGAAGCTGTGAAAAATAACTGTTCTGCCCTTTGTGATGCTGCTGCATCCAAACCAAAGGGCTCTGGGTGAGTGGCAATGGTTGGAGCACCTGGCATTCACCAGGAGCAGGCACTCACTGCTGGTAGCTGCTGCAAAAGGAAGAGGCGGTTAGCTGCACAGTTTATAGCACGGGCACATTTGACAGTGCTGAAGAGTCCTTATTTGGTGGTTGGGGGATAGAGACATGAGACTTAGATGCAGCATCAATATATTGTGGCAGAGAATTCCCTCCACTCTATGGCTTGCCTTTTATGAGGTGCATTGTCCACGCAGCCTGACACGGAGGATAGGATCCAGCAGTAGAGGTCACCACTGATCCCACCCTGCTCTGCCCCTGCCCAGTTCCACCCTCCCCATGCCCTACCCCTACCCCAAAATAATTCACCGCTGGTGGCAGTGGGACTTACTGCCTGCTGGCTTTTCATCAAGTGCTCCTGGTGCTGCTGCTTGGGCTGGGTTGTGCTAGTGGTAAGCCCTTGCCACCAGCGGTAAAGTGCCTTAAGGCACTTTTGTGACACCAGTGCCATTGCTAAAGCATTGGGCCCTAAGTGCATGCAACATGAGACCAGAAAGGTATAGTTCCATGCTGTGTGCTCTGTCAGAGTTACTGGGTGCAAAGTGTAATATGTATCTTATGCTTTCCTATTGAAAAAATGAGTTGGGGGGCAGGAGTTGGTGTTTTGTGGTTTGTTTCTCTTTCTACTGTTTCCAAAAATTATTTTAATACCTATGCCAACTCTGACATTAGTTTAAAGGTAAGGTGGCCAACCAGTGGCACATGTGCCACTAGTGGCAAGTGGACACTTCCTAAGAAGCACATGCAAAATTGCCTGTCACAGCCACACTGGCCAATGCAGGGTTCCATGGTCATGAGTGCATGGCACTTCTCTCAACACAAAGCCCAGACAGGGAGTGCCAAGGCCTGGGGTGGGTGAAGAAAGCCAAGCAGAGGCTCGGCAGATCACATGGGTCAGCGAAACCACCCAATCAGGTCCAGAGCTGGCAAATAAATCGGAGTGGCATGTTCAAGATTCTGTATATTAAAAAGTGGCACATGATGTGCTGCAGTTTGGCCACCTCTGATGTAATGTTTTGCTGACATTGAGGATGAGTCCATCTGAAAGGGACAATCTGAAAGGGACTCAAGGATGAGTCCATCTGAAAGCCTAAGGAGGCATAGGTTGTCCCCTCCTTGTCCTGCCTATGGACCCTCCCATGTACTCAGTCAATGTTAGAGGTACATCAGCATGGCATTAATGATAGTCCATTGAGAATTTGCTAGCCGAATTGGAGCTACAATGGTGAGGGTATCATTTGTGCTCATGTAGCTCGTCAGTGTTTGAGGGCATATACTCTATCCCACTCAGACTTGTGGGTCAGAAGTACAGGCATGTCCCAGTATCCACTGATTTGATATCCACCATTTGATACCATTGATACTGGTACACCTATTAAAAAGGTGGGGGAACATTAAACAAATCTCCTTTTTTACCTTGTTGCAGCAAAACCAATGATGTTTCCCTATCTTTAAAAAGGCATCCCCAGTATCCACGGTTTCAGGTTTCCACATCCAGAACAACCTGTATAGGTTTGTTTAATGATTGTTTCATTAATTGAGTAGTTGCATTTTTACTCCCCACCTTTTCTAAACCTAATCCAAAGCTTCTGACAAACTTAAAGTAATTTTGAACCGAACAGCTTTGTTTAGGGTGCAGTATGTGATCTCACTACAGAAGAATTTGCAATCAACTCTAAGTTGGCACAGTTTTATGTCTGATTTGATATATTTATGTGTTTTTACCTATTCAAAGCTTTTAAAAACACCGTGGTATGATTAGGATCTAAAATTATCACCTCGCTATATTGATTGCTTCCCATATTTTCAGAAATGATGATTGATGTGTAACTTCTGTGATCTTAGCAGAACAAAATTTGTTCCTGCCAGCCTTCTAGAGATTTCATTTGAAATAGTATTTCTGTAATTAATGCATGTAAGGGAAAACAAATTGCTTTTAAAAGATAGCAATTCATTGTAGTGATGAATTATTTCTTTGAGGGAGAACACATTTCATCTTTTAAGCAGAGAATGGAGGAGAATTGATAGAGAAAACAGTACTGAATAAAATCGTCTTTTGCAGTCTGCACAAGGGAAGAAGGACTGAATGACTTCAAGAATAAGAAACTCAGATACAGTATCTTGAAGCAATTTTAAGAAATTTATTGAATATAATGTTATAATTGTAAGGCTTTGAAAACCAGAACTCTGCATTTTAAAGCCTTTAGAGAGGGGAGGGGAACTGGCTTGCTTGAGCCAATTAGGTTGAAGAAATGTAACATTTTGTTGTTAGTAGGGCCGACAGACTCTCCAGGGTCCAATTGGAAATATTTTTGGGGGGCCCATATTCATAGCCAAGGTCTATAGAATCTTAGAGATAAATAAAATTAATTACAGACTTTATATCTCTATGGTAGAGTGGAAAGCAAACAAAATGTGCCCTTAAAGCAGGGGTGTAGCCAAAGAAATGCAAGGGGGTGCAATTGTACCAGGCAACAAGATTTAGGGGGGCAACAAACTGAGCTTGACACTAAAGGCCAAAACTGTGAAAATCTTGGTATGCGTGAATAATACCATCATGTTATATATCATTAGAAAGACAATTTAAAGCAGAATGCAGTAAACCAAACTATGTTGGAATATCTGCATTCTATCTAAAGTTATGGCCAAAAAACCCAGAAAACAAAAATACAATTGTGACATCACTTCCTGTTGTGAAGTCACTTCCAGGGCATCATTTTACCCCCTGCACCAGGCTATGCTTTCATTAGTTACGCCACTGAGCACAAGTGATCAGTTTGAAGCACACTTTCATATAAAATTGCATACATGTAAGCCTATAAGTAAACAAACAATGTGTAGATTACTTTTGAAAAATGAATACTTAGAAAACTACTTGTTTTAGTGATTATGAAATGATTTCGTAATTTTTTTATTTTATTTTATCCTAGCTCATGGTCCCCTTATTAGGCATGGGCCTAATTGGGAGCAATTGGTCCAATTGACTTAAAGCCAGCCCTGGTTTGTTAGTCTGTCTTTGGCTGTGAAAAATGTTTTCTTTTTAACCAGCTAGAAAATGTAGGTGTATTTTGAATGAGCTCTCCTGATACCTCTAAAGTGCAGGGCTATTGTGCATATTAATAAATGTTTTTAAGTAATTATTGAAAGAAAATGTCTCTGTTGCGAGCTTGTTTGCTATAATTTAAGACAGGGGCTCCCAAACCTCCCTCCGGTGCAACCCACCTGCTCTGTGGTGGACCGCATTGTGATCAATCTTATTCTCTGGTGCTGGCCCCCCACAGGCCTCAGAATGCCTTTGGCAGGCCTTTGTAAATCGCTTTCATGAACCCAGAAGTTATTCTCTGGCTGGAAGTTCTGGAGGCCAATGGAGATTTGGTGCAGCCTCCAGTTGTGCCCAGCGGGTTGCAATTTAGAGCCAATCAGACACAAGAGTGGGTGAAAGGGCCCAACCCAGGATCCATTTGACAAAGGGTCATGCCCCAGCAAGTGGGATGTGACCCACAGTTTGAGAAACTCTGGTTTAAAGGAAAACAAACTTGTTATGTTATTTTGTAAATATGGAAATTGTCATGAATTTGTTTTACTATCATTTGACATGTCACCTTAATTTGAGCTACTTAAATATTAGCCAAACGTACTGACTCCCCTAAATAGGACTGAATCTAATGTCTGCCTGCCTGCCTGCCTTTTTGCTGCCTTTTTTTTTTTTAAAAGTTGAAGGGTATTTCAGCAAGGCCAAAACCATCTCTTAAATCTGTGCAGTACTACCGTTTTCATGGTAGTATAATTTAGTATAGGTATATTTTTTCAAACGTTCAAAACATTTCATATATTTACAGTGCCTAAAAGACAGTACTGCATGAGGTGATATTCAATATTATTTCTCCCATATGACACATTTGGTGAAGGGAGTGTGGCTTGCATAAGGCTACCCAATTAATTCAGTGCAGAGTCAAAATTCAAACCAGGGACTTCACAGTCCAGTCATTAAACCAACTCTACAGCAGCACTCAGTGCTGTGTAGCAAATATTGACAGATACTGCTTCCTCCCCTCAGCTGCTGATTCAATGCCATGTATTTCCCTGTTCCAGTCTTCTCTGTGTTTCCAGAGTGCACACATAGGTCATAATGATTGTGGTAAATAGCAGAACGCACTTGATTATGCGTGAGTTTCATTTATGGCAAAATAGCCTAGAGAGAGAAGCCACTACCACAAACAGTGACCGGCCTGGCCTTATATAGCAACAGTTCCAGGAGGCTCTACAGGCGCCAGTAAATCAGTAGCAGGAACATGTAGGGAGTGGGCTGGAGGGGGAGATCTCAATGGCAAATGCACATGCCAGATCCTATTGTACATTTTTCTGCCTACCCCACCGCATTTATTTTCTCAGATGTACACCAGTTGTACAGCTGGTTCAAGGATACCCATTTAGCCAGTGTTTCCCAAACTCTTTGGAAGGTTGAGAACTGCTCTAAGTTCATGCAGGGGAGGAGCAAAGGTAGCAACACTATTGCTACAGTTGTGCCACTGCTTGGGGCAAAAGAGGCTTTGTAGTCCTTATCTGAGGCAGTGCTGGCCTCCTGTGGGGGTTGAGGAGCCTGCAGATCCCACTAGAAGGCTCCGTAAGCCACCAAATGACTGAAATAGAAAAATGGCGGTAAATTGTAGAAAACGTCCAGTTTTCACCACAAAACCAGATTCAACCTTTTTTTTTTTTTTTTTTTTAACTATTTTCACCCATTTGGAGCACTGCAGGGGTGTCAGCAGTCTCCCAACCCCTCCCCCGGAAGCCATCATTACCTCAGGTAAGGACTACAAAGCTCCCTTTGCCCCAGGCAGCAGCAGGATAGTAGCAATCACTGCTGCCTACACCATCATCCCTCCCCTTAAGGGTGTCTCTGCCTGGGGTGTCATGATGCCTCAGTTTGGGGACCTCTGCTATAAGCTATCAGGGAGCCTATACATAAATAAGTACAAAATATTTTTACTTCTGGCACACCTCTTGATTGTTTTAGATGCTTATTTTAATTATGTTCAATTATCAATATTAGTTTACATAGCTTTAGGGTAATTATATGCTTTGAGTCAAAGAATATTTGCATTTAACATTATCTAGGAATGAATTTTTCAGATTGCATTGGGACTGAATCAGAATACTTCAAACCATGACACTATATATAGTAAGCAAATCGAAATATTTTGAAATATTATATCATAATATGTTATATAGTAAGTAATAATATATTGTATGTAAGTTAATTAGAAATCAGTATAGAAGTAGTTTGTTCTATGCTGTGTTGGATTTGACTTCTTTTTATGGTATGGTCTGTTTTATGGTATTTAACATTGTGTAATGTTGCAAGCCATCTCGAATTCTGCAGAAATGAAGCAAGGTAAAAATATTTAAATAGGCAAAATTTTCAGCATCCATAAGTGTGTTTCTGTCTACATTTACCATTCAAAGTTCTCTGAACTCTTTTTGTAAAGAGAAATGTTTCCTCAGGGAGTCAAAGAGCTAAACAGCTCGAAAATCTAAGCTTATGAATCTGCTTTGGAACTCAGTAAGTTTCCATTTTTTTTACTCTGTTAGAACCATATCCATTTTCAATTTGTTGTGCGTCTAACAGACCACATAGTCAACCATTCTGCTGTGCATTTTGTGTTATGTCTGCACTTAATGACTGGTAAGGCACATTCTTACCATTGAGCACAGTGGTTCTTAAACCTTTTGATACCGGGACCCACTTTTTAGAATTAGAATTGGGACCCACTGGGAAGTGATGTTGTAAACCAGGAAGTGATGTCATCTAGCAGAAAAATGTTTTAACACTCCATACAAAAAAAATCAAATTTATTAAGTAAATTAGAAGTTTACATCAGTGCTATGTATAAAAAATTATTTAAAATAATGAAGAACCCTCCCAAGCAGTTGCTGATCTGTGTTTTTTTTTAATCCAAACATCCCATAGGTTGCAGTCCTATTTACGCTTACCAGGGAGTAAGCCCCATTGACTATTGATATTACTTAATTCTGATTGTGCAGGCCATGGGTGAGACATTATGATTACGCCATTGTATCATCCGAAGTAGGAAGAGTAATGTAAAATTGGCGAGGCTTTGTGCCAGACATGCGCCAACCTCCCTGACTCAGAGAGTGGTCCAAACATGCTTTATGATGGCCCTTGTGGCAGCCAAACTTTTCTGGCCGTACTCTGCTGGCCTTACTCCAGGTTAGGATTGCACCCTCAATGAGATAATACCATTAATTTTTTCCTTCCCTAGATAAAGAAGTTGAATTATCCCATTCTGTATTCCTTTATAATTCCTGACTCCGTCAAGTGATCCAATTGGACCGGGATGGGGGGGGGGGCAGGGAGAATGCAGTATCTGTGATAGTTGTCTCTCTCTCAGGGAAAGATCAAATTTTACCTTGAAAGATGCTCTTATTGGCATTCCAGAACAAATGAATGAAAACTTACGCAGACTGGAGAGGAAAAAGTTAGCTTCAGCAATAGCTTTGACTTATTTTTGACCTTATTCTTAATTTAGATGTATTGTAGTGTAAAAGAGTTAGACAAAACTGGTGGTAGCGGGAATAAGTTGTTAGTAACTCGAGTATGTAAGTCAAAGCTGATAACATTTGGCTGTTGAACTTCAATGCAGCATTCAATGCCATTCAGTGCAATGCCTGTTGAAGGACATGCTTATTATGCTTTAACTGCAGCCTCAGGGTAGCTAAAAAGCACCGATTTCTGTTATAGATGGCGCTCCCATGTTTTTTTCTCCATCCTTTTCTATAGTGTCAAAATATCCAAGGGGTCAAAATATCCCAGGAACATTCTTTTTGGTACTAGGAGTCCTTATATTTAGTTTTAGTATAACTTGAATTTCACAGGCCCTGCCCCAATGTCTCTAGTGAACCTTCCCTCCTGATATTTTCCTTTAGTTATAGTGTGTTTCCTATATTTAGGGTGACTGTATAATTTATCATTTGAACCAGGACGTTTTTGAGAGTGTAAGAGAGCGCTAAACATTAATTAAAATTATATACTTTTTAAAAATATATATAATTTCAAAAAATGATGGAAGTATGTGTGTGTGTGCACGCGCGCACACATACCTCTGTCATTTTTTGAAATTATATAAAGTATAAAATTTTAATTTTATTTAGATATTTATATTTGTTAAATTAAATTAAAACATAAGCAGAATAAAGTATTTGCATACTTGAAACCAATGTAAATACTTACTGAGAAACCCTTACAACTCTCTTACAAGTGTTTAGTTAAGATAGGCTAAACAAACCTAGTATTTTAAATTAACCAAATAAATTGCCTTTATGGAGAGGCAATAGACAGCAAAATACCAGTGTTACTAGGCCAGGGGTCTCCAAACTATGGCCTGAGGGCCACATATGGTCTGTGACAAGATTTCTCGCAGCAACTTGTTTTTTGTCAGAGCATTTGCTAATATTTGCCATTTTTACTCATTATATATCATTTCTCAGTTTAAGCACAGCATTGTTTCTTTATAATTGTCAAATTTCTTTTTTGTTCTGAATTATATCATGTTGGTTGCCAAAAAAAAAAAAGATGAAAGTGAAACTTATTCATTCTTTTACATTTCATTCATTTATAAAACTGATTTATTTTTTGGCCCACAGAAATGGGTAAAATATACTACCTGGCCCTTGTACTGAAATGTTTGGACTCCCCTGTCCTAGATAACCAACCAGGCAGAGGAGAACAACCAAACAGAAGATACAAAACATAGAAAAGGGGGAGGGAATGAGCTGCAAAATGTGAAAGGCAAGTTCCCACCTTCAAAAAAGGAGAGGAAGGTCAGGAAAAAGGAAAATTTTGAAGGTAGGAAAGGAAACTTCCCATCTTCAAAAGGGGGAGGGGACTGGATACTAACCAAGTAGGAAAACAGAACTATGACATACTAATAAAGGGCACCCGTGGACTCCAGAAGAACATGAAAAGGGGTCGGGGCAGGAGGATCTGCAAAAAGGTAAACTGCAGGCTCTCCTCCTTCAAAAAGGGAACGAAGAAAAGTGCACTGCTTCAACTGGTAACTGCTGAAAACGAGGTAGCAATAAGGAAACCTGAAGCCTCCACCGAAATTGTGATGAAAAGTATGCATTGGCATGCTCCCAGATATGAAAAAAGCTGGCTGAAAGCTTTAAGACCGAGGAAGCACTGCTGCTCTGGATTGAAACAGGGCTCAATCCCTTGAAGCCAGGTACCAATTGGGTCCAACACTAGTTGCTGCAACCTCAATTCTGGGATAAAAGAGAAACTGGAGGGGATGTTGGGGCAATGTACAGAATCCGGGACTGTCACAGGCAAACCAGGACGTCTGGTCACGCTACCTATATGCCATGTCATTCCTTGGTAGGGAAAGGTGCTCCAGTCCCTTGATCTCTTTATTCTTTATATAGATTTCTTTATATCTTTCCAGTTCTGGTGCTGCTGCTATTTTTTTAATGGGGTGATTAGAATTGTGCTCTCTATAGACGGGCCTGGTGATTGGTTGCACGCAGAACAATTTCATGCAGAGAAGAAGATATCCTGCTTCAATCCTTTTGCAGGAGCCAGGGGAAGGGGCATTTCTAAGTGATAGAGCCCATGCTTTGCAGAAGTTTCCTGGTAAGCAGTCTTATGTGGCCATGCCAAAGGTTGTAGGACGTCTGTTTGAAACTTTGGAGAGCCACTGCTAGTCAGTGCACAGAGTTCTGAGCTGGATGGACGAATGATCTGATTTGGTAACAGGCAGCTTTGCAAGGTAATAATAGCACACAGTACCCCAAGTGTAGTTGTACCATCAAGCTGTAAAAAGATTTTTATGCATTTAAATATTTTATTCTTTTTGAAGGAGTAGAATGTGCTGTTTTAAAAATACATTAGCGAGAGCACTCAGATACTTTAGAAATGTTGACAGCATCCCTTGCTCTTCTTCCTTGGAGAGCATCTTCCAGGAATCTATTCCTGGCAAATTGAAATGTGCCCCATTGTCTATGTTCTCTGCTTTCTTACAGAGCCAACACAAGTTTCTTTAGTGCCTGAAGCAGAAAATGCAAATGGCACCTCCTCTCCCAGTAATCAACTTGAGGCAGAATCTATCTGAATGTTCTCTTGTGCAAGTGAACAGGGATGCATAGGAGTGGTCTTATGTGGTGCCTCTTTTTTGCACAGGACTTGCATAGAAAAATTGACCCGAAAAAAGTCATAACTTCATAACTGGTTTCTATGTTAGTCATGTGTTTGTGTTTTTTGCTTTCAGGTCAGTTTCCAGAAAAGAAACAGAGGTCAATTTCTTCATTCCCGCCCCCCCCCCCCAAAATGGGTATAGTATTAGGTAAATAGATTTTTTGCTGAGCTCCAACCTTGAGCCTATTTAAATTAACTGGACCTCATCTACTACTCCAAGCACTACCACAATACAAAAATAAACTTAGAATTTGGAAACCCTAAGTACGACTTAAGGAAAGTTTGAAAACAGTTTGATACCGCATGGTGATGTGTCACCCAAAGGGAAGAAGTCGAAAATTTCACTGGGAGAGTCCAAGCACATATTAGGATTAAATCCATTTAGTTGAGTTTGAGTATTTGCTTTTTCCAAATAGTATGCAACATAATTTGATGGGAGTTGCTTTTATTGAGCGGTCATCTAATACTGGAAGTTTAATACATTTAATACTGGAAGAGGGATGAAATGTACATACAGTAGTGTCTTACTAGTGTTTATCCTTTGAGTAGGGTAAGTTACCTTCTATATCTATAGTAAATGAATATGCAACTATATTCTGCAAGATTCTTAAAGATCCAAGCAAGGATATAGCTTCGGTGATAGCAATTTTGGATTGGTTCTTCTAAGGAAATATGTGTGCTGTCAATACGAAAAAAGCATTATTAAGATTTATCTGAACTTTGTTCCCATGACTAATGCAATGTTTAGACTAGTCAAGAGTATATTGTGTGCATTTCTTTCAATGCAATCCCTTGGGTGTGGAATTAAGAAGGCAGCAGCCCAAACCACGTTAGGAGCAGCCTCACTGTATGCAGTGAGACTTGCTTCCAAGTAAACATGCACAGGATTGTGCTGTAATTCATTTTTGCAATTTTGAGGGAAAAACTGGGTAGTGCTGTCACTTTCCCAAGTTGATCATTCCAGAATTAGTGTGTGTGTTGGAGGGAGGGAGGGAGGGAGGGAGAAGCTCCATCAGCCTCTATACCTACCAATATTTCTGAAAAACTAAAACATAGGAAGGTATGTTTGAGTTATTAGTGCCATCAGTTGCCTATTTCAACCACTGCCATAAATTTTGTTTTATCTTTGAATTTCAATAAGGTCTTTTGTGTCATTTCTTATTTTCCTGCTGCATCTGTAATGGTTTATCCCTTTAGCCACATGTGCACTCCGCGTACTGCTCATGTTCCAGCTGACATTTCAGTATTGCTTTGAGTTGAGCAAGAGAGTGGATTTGAGTATAATACTGTGGTTCCCTGAAAGTTACCTCTTCTATCTAGAACTGGGATGCTTGAGCTTTACACAATTAGCAATGTCACACTAAGTCCAGACCAATAACCCCTCTAAGGGGTTTGTGCTGTACTGGTGCATGGACTCCTTTGGCTGCAATACTGGAGCCCTGGGGCTTTTTTTGAATGCACAGCAATGACACTGCATGTTACTGGTAGTCTTAGGAGACTGCTGAGCTCTGACCTTGGCTTCCCAGGGCTTTCAGCTCTATGGCTGCACAGCTTAAAGGAAACACTGGCTCAGACTACTATTTCAGTATTTTGTTATATAATTGCATGTTTTTATCATACCATGTTTCAAGCCTGAATTTTTCCCAAATAGCTCTTTGATCAGGTCTGTGCCTGTGAATGGTTCTATGCCGTAGGCTCACATGTTCTTGCTACTCTTTCTTTTTGCCTTAGATTTACATGCGCTTTCTGTTTCCAGCTCTGTTTTTGATAATCACAGTTTTTGCCGTTTTGTCCAAATTGGACAAATAGAGTTTGAAGTGGGTTTATAAGCCATCTAGTGCCAACTATAGTTTGTTCATTTTTGGTGTCATGGGCAAACTATGGTTAGAGCAATCTGGAAAGAGATGGAATCTGTGTGTAAGAAGGTGTAGAATGGTTGAAACCCAAATTCTGTTTTCCATCTCTCCGCAAAAAAATTATTTGGAGGATTGTCTGAAGTGTGTCTCATTTTTGAGCACATGTGTCAGGGAAGGAGCCAGCAGATGCATTGAATGGTGTAGCATCTAGTGGCCTGCTCTCACACATTTTTTCGTGCTCTCTGCCTCCAAGATTTATTGGGTTGTCAGCTGAATAGGGGAGGGAGAAACTGATAGTTCTCTTTGTTGCCACTATCCCAAATTAATGAGACCAGGCAGAAAGGAGCTGTTGGGGGGCAGACTCTCCTGGCAAACACAGAATGCTGTGGTTCTAAACCCTATATGGCATAGGACTGGGATACCTCAAGGACTTTCTTCCCTGATATAGTCCTTCATGTCCCCAGCAGTAATCGGAGATGGTCCTTCTTAGGATTCCACTGTCATTTGAAGCCAGAGGAATGGTGGCAAGGAGTAGGCCTTCTCGGTTGTGGCACCACACCTCTGGAACCAGCTGCTGAAAGAACTGAAGGCAGCTCCATCTGCATATGGTTTCCTGCAGGGTTTGAAGACACATCTGTCCTGTCTGGCTTTTGGGGAGGGAGGTACTCCTTAGGGAACCCTTCTTTTTAACAACTGTGGTACAGAAATTTGTAGGCAGTGTTGCTCTTGTTGTTTTTAATGTTGTAATGTTTTAATTGATGTCATTTAATTTTTACCTTGATGTTTTAGTTGTGTGTTGTTGTTGTTGTTGTTGTTGTTGTTGTGTTTTACTGTATTGCTTTGGGTTTTTAGAAAAGTGGCATATTAAATAAATAAATAATAAAATAAAAATCGATTTGCTGTTGCGCCCACTGTGCTCAGACATGAAACCCATTGAATTAGGCAGAAAGTTAGTCAAATATAACCAATCTCTTCAAAACCCAAAAGGAATTATCAATAAATCAAGTGGGGAAAAGGAGGTAGAGAAAAGTAAAACGAACCCAACATAATCAGTCGGGCGACTACTTGAGAGAAAAAAATTAAATATATTAAACCATTAATATATTAAACCTTATTAAACCTTAATATTTAATATAAATATATTAAAAAAAACTAAACATAGTTGTGAAGCTTGCAGACTGCTGTGGAGCGAAAGAACCAAATAAAACTAAATTAATTCCCCAAACACATCTAGTTATAAATGTAGCCACTATTGTTAGCCACTTACATTGTGTCAGGAATCATGATCCCGCTGCTTACTGGAGAATGAGTGGGTATGCCTTCCACAGCCCAGCAGCTATTTTCAATGGCAGACCAGAGCCAAAAAAACCACCACCACCACTACAAACATTCCATGTACTTGACCTTAAGAAACCTAGGTTACCATCAGGTTACCTGATTGGATGAGAGGAAACAGTTTGCTCACTTGTGCCATCCTTTACCTAGACGAACAGATTTGGTAGGCGCATGCCAATCTCAATAAGAGGCTTGGGTAACCCACTCGTAGAGAAGGGCCAAATATACATCCAAGCTCATGGCTGTTAGGAAATGGTTATTTAAACAAAAATCAAGGTAGAAAGATGCTCCAACAGCATTTACGATTCTGAGCCAACATAGAAACCTCTAGAGCAGTGTTTCTCAACCCTTTTAGCACCAGGACCCACTTTTTAGAATGCCAATCTATCTGGAACCCACTGGAAGTGACGTAATGGCCTTAAGTGCAGTCATTGTGACTCCAGAGCCTGCTGCTTTCCTGAGACTGCAGCAATAAATTGGGTTCTCAGCCTTTTTCCAATAGCAAAGTGAATCAGAAAGAAAAAGCCTATTCACAACTTTGACACAAGCAAAACAACCACACAGCCCTCCCCCTTTCCAGCATCCCATTTTCCCATTTTTTCACTATGGCTGCTCTAGGTGCCTTGCAATTCACCTGAAATTGGCTTACAACCCACTGATGGGTCCCAGCCCACAGTTTGGGAATCACTACTCTAGAGTATTAGAAACACTCCAGGAAAGGGCAGGCTGTTCATCACAATAGGTAGCTTCTTTCGAAAACGTTCTCTACTTTGATTCTTTCATGTAGTTCTACTAGTTAACATACAATATAGTGATTCTTGCTAGCAGCACAATCACTATTCTTTTAAGAGAAAGAGGTGGAGGGGAGAGACAGTCTTAAAGGGAAAGAGAGGGGGGATACGGCAAACCATGACAAGTTTAAAGCAAAAAAGTGGGGCCCATTTCATAGGGTTAATAGGAGCTGGATGTGAAAGATTCAAAGATAATGATCTAAACATAGTGCAAATGTTAATTAGCAGAGATGAGGCTGCTCTCTGCATGTATGTGTTGGCTACCTTCTCCTTATATCAAACCTTGATAGAACACATTTTTAAAAGCTTTTCTTTCAGTTTTCGATCTTATGCCAGCAGATATTTTGTGTTCGTGTAGAACTGCTGTGACCTGCCATGTAGTAACAAGGCAATTGAAGCTGATAACACTCAGCAGAAGTCAATATTGTTTCCAAATTGGGCTGTTCCCAGCACTTACGGGATTTGAAGTATTTCATTTTTGAAGCCATTTTGGATTTAGTATGCTAGTATGACAGGGAAAAGGCTGTATATGCAATTCGCAAATTGATAAAGAAGAGAAACGTGGCTTTTCTTTTAGAAATCTCAGTGGCCTCATTCAATAGATGTTAGTAGAAAACTCAAGACAGCTACAAAATCACTGCTGCACCTGAAAGGCATGAAGAAGCCACAGCAATCCTGATCCTATATCCCACCATGCACCAGATCCAGTATGGGCAGACTGCATTACTTTGTCCACAACTGGTCATTAACAACAATGGATGCTCGGTTTCAGAAAACAGTTTCTCAGGGAATATGCCCTAGAATTAATGACAAACGCATTCTGTAGTCAGGGAGTAAGTCCAGATCCAAAACCCCAATCCAGTGCTAACTGTTCAAACAGGCTATGTGACATGTGCTCAGCATCTAGGTTATGGAACAAGTTCTGGGAGACTAGATTCAGTTAGACTTATTTTCAAACTTTTTCCTGGTCCCCTCAAAATTTAGCATTTTGTACAAAATCAGGTAAATGCAGTTTATTCTAATTCCAGTTCATTTACAAACCAAGATGTCAAACTTTGATTTCATTCTGATTTCTTTCAACAAATTAGAGTTGATTAAGCCAGAGATCCTAAGTGTGTGAATAATATGGAATTGTGGTTTTGTTCGAATGCTTTTGCTTTACTTTGTCTCCCCGTGCACACATGTGAACCTGCAGGTTCAAATCCAAGACTTGTTCACATATTAAACCATTGGTTAATATTGTGTTTGAACCATACCTATATGGTATTCCCAGTGTCTATCACCTTTTGTTAGTTCTCTGAATATTCTAAAAATATTTTCTAACTCCTGAAATGATACTTTAGCATTTGTGTTTGTAGAATAGAGAGAGGCTGCTGGCTGTGATAAGAGTTATTTTAAGCACTGATTTTTCAAGCTAGAATGGAATCATTCTGGTTGTGCCGATTAATGAGCCAAAGCTGCTCTGCTTACTTTTGAACAAGGGTCTGTTGGAAATAATAAACTAATCTTTTTCAGGGACATTCTGAGAAATGAAAGGAACAGACATACAGACCAGCCTTCAGAATATGGTGGGCACAGGTTCTGTTTCATAAAACTGAGAAATTATATTCTCAATTTGATGACACTGCTCTTCCATTTTGGTCTGTCGTTTCTGTGTATATACAGTACCCAGTCAAATTTACAGTAATCTTTGTTTCAGAAGAAGAAATATTGGTTTTGCTGAAAATGTTGTGAATCTGAAAGACAACTTATTGATAGAACTGATAGAAATCATTTGATTTGTCCTGCAAATTAGCCAATAATAGGGGTGTGTGGTTTTGGTGACTTTTTTTCCAACATTCCTTGATTAAAATAGCAAATTTCAGGGTTGTGTGTTCAGTTATCATTCCAAGTTCTCATTTTTGTTAATTTTAAATGCTTTAAAAGAAAACTAGGCAGATATATAGGTAGAAAACTAGGTAGTGTTGGGGGATGCAGCCACTGTATTATTTCTAATTGGAAAAGTAATCTCTTTTAACTTCCAGAAAACAACTTAAACACCAAAATGTGATGTTCTGTGTTTTTATTGAAATATTTTAACCCCCCAAAAGCAGTATTTTGTGTTTTCATGTGGAGTTTAACAACAACAAAACCACCTCTGGCCATAGAGGGTTGGAAGAAATTAGTTCACTCGTCTCTGGCAGAGTTGACACCTAAACCAGGCAGAGAGCGCATAAGTGATGAGAGTATAATAGTTGATGTTACATGGGAGTAGGATCTGTAGGGACAATGGGATTTGAAGCAAGTGGCTTGAAGTTGGAGAGTAAAGTTTTGGGTCTAAACAGTGACTTGTATAGAGAGAGAACTGTATTTGGGCAGTGTACTGTGTAAGCATAATCTTGCTGCAGGAACTGGGGTTTTCATACCTGCCAGTACTTGCCAGATGAAAATTGAGACATTCTTAGTCCCATTCTCACTTGAGCCATCTCCTCTCCTGCTCTTAGCATGATAAATGTTTTCCATTTAATCTACAATAGCATGTCCTATAGTGATTTAAAAGCCAAAGGGATACTTTTGTCATTAAAGTTGAACTAGACAAATATAAATATCTGTTATATTGTTTTCAGCCATTCAGACTACACCAGCTACAATGTGAAATGTTGTAGCAGTGCACTACTTAGAGCACGATCCTAAACCTACCTTATGCCAGCACAGCCAGCTCTCGAGTATCATAGGTGTGTCGTAAGACACGTTTGAGGTGATTCAGGAGTAGGCTGCACTGGCCTGCTCCTGCCAGATCCTGTCCCTGCTCCGCCTAGATGAAGTACATCTGCACTGGCTGAGGGTGGCTGGTGTAGGGGGTTGGGGAGGGTGGTGGGAGGGCCTAATGAGTGTTTTGGGGCAGGGCGGACTGGACCTTGGAGGAGGGTGGGACAGGCCTGGATGACCTAGGCCCTAGGTAGGCAACCTTAAACACTTCAAGAGCCATTTGGACCCGTTTTTTGGAGAAAAGAAAACCTCGGGAGCCACAAAACCCTTTTGACATCTAAAATGAAGATAACACTGCATATATAGTTTTTTTTTACCTTTATGCTATGTATAAAAAAACTATAGTGTGTTGCATTTTTGAAATGAATGAACTGCTGCAGAGAAAACAAGCAACAGCAGGATGGGCAGGCAGGGCAGACCCCAGAGCCGAGCGAGCAGCTGCCCTTGCAACTGCTGCCACTATGGGGTGTGTTTTTTTTTCCAAAACGGTGGAGGATTTTTTATTTTTAGGTTTGTAAAAGGGGGGTTCCAGGCTCGTGCACAGGAACTTTTGCAACTTGCACGCCATCGATGCAAACAATCCCTCCACGTTGCAGAAAGAGGGACCCGGCAAGAGATCCTGGAAAACGAGCGGGACACACACACACACACACACACACACACACACACACACACACACACACACACACACACACA
>JAJKFI010000034.1:11871503-11900420 GCA_029204185.1 Lerista edwardsae
ACACACACACACACACACACACACACACACACACACACACACACACAACTGCGAGACCCGGCGCTTTCCGTGCTTGTAAGCGGGAGCTGCCCCAATGCGTGCAAAACCAGGGGCAACTTTGCAACCCGACCAAGAGTGAGCCAGAAGGTTTTCCCCACCAGCTCTCTGCTGCACGCTGCTTCCCCCCGCCATGCTCCATCCCAGCTCTGCGTGCGAAGTAATGCAAACACATGGAACAGTCAACACAAAAAGCCATGCACCCTTCCAGCCGGCGGATCAGCTCTGGAGCTTTGCGGGTTGCCTTCTGCACAAGGCTATCCACGGACCGAGTGGGAGCCCAACCGCCGCCGCCGCCAGCTCACTCTCCCCGCTTCCCGGAGCAGTGTGCAGCGTGGGACTGGTGCCGAGCGGAGAGGTGCTCTCGGTAGCAGCTCCCAGCCCGGGGGGGGGGCTCGGAGGGAAGAGGAGAAAAGGGGGCGATTCCCAACCTGCAGCCCTGAGCACAGTGCAGCCTACCGGGAGGGAGAGCAAGCTCGCGGTCGCAGCCAATGCTGGGAGCCTCCTTTGCTACTTTCACCCGGACTCCGGAGCCACAGCAGACGGCTAAAAGAGCCACATGCGGCTCCAAAATCATGGGTTGCTGACCCCAGACCTAGGCCATATCCTAACTTCCCTCCTGAGCAGCCTGGCACTATACCAGGCTGGTTGAATTTGCACCAGAAATCTTTCCTCCTTGAGGTGGCTGCTGTGCTACCTGGGGTAAGAGGAAATATTTCCCCTTTACCCTGAGTTGCAGTGTAGCCACTTCCTACCGTGTGCTGGCAGGCTGGCCAGCCAGCCTCTCTTTCCAGTGCAGGATAGGTTTGGGCCTTAAGGATAGTGCCTTAATGTTAACCTGCACGTGAACTTAACATAAGGCACATTCTTCTTCACTTGGAATTAACTCTTGAAGACATGGGAGAGGGTTCTGAAATATGAAGGATGGCAGCTCTAGCAACGCTCAATAACACCGTTTCTTTAAAAGACAAAATCTCCCTCCATGACAGAACAGGAGCAAGGATTCGTGCTGATGTAGAGTCTGATAGTACATACATAAAGCATTTTACAATTCTGTTCACCAATTTTTAAAAACTGTTATTGCATGCAAGTCTGTGGCTGGTCTTTGAAGATTTAAGGATACTTTGATGAAGCAGATTTATTTTGTTAATCTAAATTGCAGAAGGATGTGAACCAAAATCTGTTGTGTGATGACTTGATACTTTCAGTATTAAATGTGCTTGGGAAGTGCTCTTCCTAATGAAACACATTTTGTAGTGATTGGACTGAATAGGTATATGGAAACTGCAGCTCATTTAGCATTTACTATTGATGGTAAACACCTGGTCCCCACTATGCCAGGTGGGATTCCAGTAATGAAGCCTCACATGATTGCTACATAATTTGGATTACGGTTATTAATTCTACGTTTTCCTGAATTGTAATTTGTTTCTTCAAATACTCTGTTGGGCATGCTCTGTGACAGTGGTTCTCAAACATTTTAGACCAGGACCCATTTTTTATAATTGCACTCATATCGGGACCCACCTGGAACTGATGTCATAGCCAGAATTGGCATCATCAAGCAAGAAGTGTTGTCATTGTGACATTATTACACTCCTGGAATGCAGACTGGCATTCTTGGATTGCAGCAGTTGCACAACATGAAGCATCCCTGACAGAAAGCAAGATTAGGACAAAATGTTATGTAAAAGAACTGAACTAAGAAAAAACAAACCTTTTTTTTTTTAAAAACTCACTTGAAAATTCAAATTGCTAACACAAAAGAAATACAGCAAGAGTAAGGGCTGCAGCTTCCAAGATGGGTGCTCCCAGCTTTCCGCGACCCACCTGATACTGGGTCGTCACCCACTGAGTGGGTCCTGAACCACAGTTTGAGAAACACTGCACGAAGACACAGGTAACAGGAGCACACAAGGAAAATGGACTATGTGCAGTAGCCAAGTGCAATCACACACAGCACAACTCGGTGGAGTGGCATGAAATGAGAAGAAAGATGCAATGAGAAGAAATGAGAGCTGCAACAATATATTGCTTTCATTGTGGGGAGAAATGTAAAATAATCGGGAAGGTGAATCAAGAAGCTAATGTAATATTTGGGCACACAAACACCAACCTAGGACTAAGTGTCAGGTTTCTAGACAGACCAAAAGAGAGGAAATCCTTGCAAGGAAAAGTGGTGATTTCACAATAGAGTGAGGTGAAAAGCAGCATGCCCCAAGGATTGAATTTGGGACTAGCACTTTTGAGTTGGTTCCTAAATATCCTAGGGCCCATCGCATGATCCAGCAGGGCTCTTCTTATGTTATTGTTACATCAGAACGATGGGCCAGCACAGAATAGGTTTGTGCTGATCTTGTTTGAATGAGTATCTTTTAATTTTTGTTAATCTTGAAGAATGGGAAAGGAGGTTTTGTTTAGGTAAGACACTTATAATAGTACCCAATTAGCCATCTAATCACTTACAGAGAAATATGGCAAAAATTCTGAGTAAAACAGGGAAAAATGACTGTCATCCATTAGCTACCCTATGACTGTAGTTACCAGAACACTATAGATTCTTTGTTTCCCAAACAAATGAAGTGGCCAGGAATTAAACAAAAAACCTGCTCCCTAAAGAGGAAATTACCATGGTATGCAACAGCTTTAGGAAGGTGAGTGCTTTTTGGTATTATGCATATAATACAGCTAAAAACAGCTGATATGCTCCTTTGTAGAATGCTTCTGAAAACAGCACATTTTCTTAGAAGCGTTTATTACTGAAACTAGAATTACCTCAAACTGGAACTGTATTTTCCAAAACCACCTCATCCAAACAAATAGCAACCAAATCAGAAGTCAGTAATTCTAAACAGGTTTTGCATTATGAAGACCAAATGTTAATATATGAAAGAGACAATTTGCCTATGCATTTTTGAAGGTCCCTAGCTTTGAAATACTTTACCACAAACGTTAGAGGTTGAAAAAATGCACTTAAATGTCAGTTTGATAGACGCCAAAAGGACGTTTTCCACACATGTTTGCATTTAAATATTATTGGAACAAGATGGAAAAAGTAACATCGATACAAAAGTAAGGTTAAAACATTAGCTCTTAAGGACTGTGATTTAAAGACTTTTTTTCTTTTCAGTAAAGTCAGCCAGCTTTATCCATGTGTTTTTTGAGAAGCCCTAAAATTAAAAACCTGTCTTTTATTTGGTATTACCTGAATGTCCCTCCCCACCCTACACATTTTCTTTGAGAATGCCTGGATTTGAAATTTTCCTGAACACTACATAAAATTTATTGCAGAGACTTTGACACATTAAAAAAAATGAGAGCCTTTATGACTAGAAGTATGCCCATAAATTTGTCAGTGCTATATGTTTAAGTTTCGAAAGATAAAATATATTTAATCCTCTTATAATTCCTTATATATTTTGTGTAGACTTTATAGAAGTTAACACTGGTACATATTTATGATAGCATAAATATGTAAACTAAAGGACATGGTCCACTGGTATTATGTAATGATTCAACTTCACAATAAATGGTTATTGGCCACTATATATTTCAATCAGACATTTGCAGGAGATTTCTTTCTGGTTTCAGTCTGTATTAGTAGATGCTACGTAGAATTGCCAGTTGCACACATGGCAGTAGTTCAGATATGATGGCCAGTCCTTCTTCCTTCCCCACAAATTTTTCAGTATTCCAAATTGACACATCTGATCAACAGAGTATATAATTCAGAACAGCATTTCTAACTGTAATTTACTCAAATTAGTAAGCTAGTGTCCAAAAGGCACAGGCAAAATGGTATCTCCACGAAGGTGTTTGGCTTTAATACAAGAGGACTTACCTGGTTGATGGGCTATGACCCAAAGCATACATTCTGAAAGCAGACGTAGAGGACATACGTAGACAGAATTGTTGTGAGTACTGAGATGTTAAAAACTATCAAGTGACATTGAGCAAGGAGTGAAAGCAGGTATTAACACCTGCCAAGAGTATACTGTTTAGAGCCAGTTTTACTATATAACTTTAGGAGCATTCATAATGTGACACAACAGCATCATATTGTGAACTTCACTACCCCTTATTAGTATGTCCTTGATTGGCACAACACCTGCTTCCTCATCTGTTACCTTCAGTGTCACAGATTCCTGAATTGATGTGCAGTTTAGAAAATTCTGAGACAGCACTGGCTTTCTGTAATGATATAGTAATATTTCCCATAAAGTGGCTTCCTGTTATGGCACTCTTCATCCAGGGTGTAATTTTTGCAGTATCATAAAGAAAAGGGTTAAATCCATGAAACTACTCAAATAGGTGCAGGAAAAGTACAGCGTTTTGTGCTGTTCTTTCAGCCAATGGAACCTGCATATTTTGGCTAGAATTGGCCATAGAATACTCTGTAACAAGGAGAGCTTTGTGTTCTGGCTAGCAGTTTCTAAGAATGATTCATAACCTGGTACAACTTCCTGGGAGTTGCTCTTCCCATCAACTTCTTCTACTGCCATATAGGTGGAATGACAGCAGTGCTAATCAATTCGGTGATAATCAAAAGGCTCTGAATAATGCACTAATAAGTACAGTACTGGAAACACAGCTACATGTAACCAGTGTTGTAATTGCCTCCTATAAACAGCACTCTGTTTTCTAGGAACACAGTATTGAGAGGTATTACCGTACAAGTGGAATGAAAAAGAGGCAACACAAAACAAGGTTGAGAAGGGCCAGAAATAGGTCAATTGAAATTGCCTTATATAGAAAAGCTGTTTTAGATCTGACCAAAGGTCCAGCATTCTGTTTCTCACAGTGGCCACCAAGTGCCTCTCAAAAAGCCCACGAGCAGGGTATGAAGGTGTGATGGATGGGACTCCTTCACCATAATGAGAAATACCTATATCATACAGCTGGCCTACTGTTGGGAGTCTTCAGCTCCTTATTCATTGGCCAATGTGATCCTGCAAGGTTTCATTCTTCCAACAATCCCAGGTACTATTTAATATCTACATGAAGCTGCTGGGAGAAGTTCTCTAAGAGTGTGTTGCACCATCAAGATGATAATGGCACTTTACTTACAATTGCATCTGCATCAGGAAAGCTAAAGCCATATTCTGAACTGGTGTTGTGAAGGACTCAAAGGGTGAATAAATTGAAACGTAATCCAGGTTAGTTTAAGAGAATACTGAGACAGAGGATAGTCTCCTACTGTTAGTCATTAAGAGATCTGATTTTGGGGAGGGTTTATAGCTTATTCTAGATGGATTTGCACTCTCCTTGAAGGAGCAGGTCTGGAGTTACTCCTGGACCCAGTTTTAGTATAGGTCATCTGTGACGAGGAGAGCTTGTTTAAGCTGGTGCTTCAGTTTGAACTAATGCACTAACTACAGCATTTCTTGAATAAAGCAGATCTGGCTACAGTGATGCACATCTCATATTATTTAAACTACTGTAATGCACTCTGCTTGGGGCAGCCTTTGAAGATTGTCTGAAAACCTCAAAATGGTGTAGAATGTGGTAATCCAGGTGTAATCCTATGTCTATTAGTCTGAACATGTTGCACTTATTCTCTGTCATTTACACCGGTTTCTCATTTGTTTTTGGGCACAATAAAAAGTGCTGGTTATGATCTATTAAGCCTGACGTGGTTTGGGATAAGGATTTACGTACTGTCTTTCCCATTATGAACATGCGCTCATATTGCATTAATCATCTGAAGCTCTGCTCTGTATTGTACTACCCGATTGGTGAGATTGGTTGGACTATATAACACAGCCTTTTTGGTGGCAGTCTTTCCCAATTGTGGAACTCCTCCCATGAAGCTTTTTTGAAACTACAATTGGAGCCTTTTCCCCCCACAAGGGTTCTGTTCCAGGAACCCTGCGGATGCCAAAAAATGTGTTATATGAAATCCCTTTAGAAAACAAAACCCATGCCATTAATTAGTAGTCAGCATTTTTTTAAAAGCTTCTCTTACCATAAATGCAGCTGCAGCCATTGTCCAGGGTTTTTTTAGAGGATTAGTATCCATTAGCTCTGTGATAAGACCTCTTCCCTTCATCCTGAGCTAGGCGAGAAAATGCAAAATGGAAGTCATTATTCACACTTCCCAGGTTGAGGGAGGACGTCTTATCTGACAACGAGTGCTCCAAATACATTTTATAGCACATTTGAACACTTCTGGGCCACCACACCTTGTGCTGGCCTAACTCCAGGTTAGGATTATACCCACAATTGGATTTTATTGTGCTATAAATAATGTAAATTGCTTAGTGGAGCCCTTAAATAGGAGTGGAAAGGTGACACAAATATTTTAATTAATACAATCAATGTACATGCAATTCACAGAGGAAAAAAATTGAGATTAAAAAATGGAATTGCAAATACTGAAAACAGCAGTTTAGGACATGACTGTAACAAGTAATTACTGTAATTGGTAACTGCTGTATTCTACATATTAGAGTGAGGAATGTTGAGTCCTTTTCCTGTAATCCCTTTTAATTTCCTATATTTCTTATTAATTTGGTCTTGGGCTGTTTGGCTTTGCCTTCAGTCTCATGTCCTTGGGCCACATTTGCAAGAAATGTATGAGTAAATGGATAAAATAAAATACATGATTCCAAAAGTTACAGGATTTTTAAAAGGAACACATTAAACTGAAATACAGGGTTATAATATGAACTGTTCAAGTTGGACATAAATAAGATCATCCAAGGAAACATCTCATTGACATGTTTTAAAAGGTTGTGTTAGCCTGTGCGCCAGAGTTTTGCACATATTAGTGATAATTTGATTCTTCTGTCTTCGGCAGTTTTGCTAAGGAATCTGCTAGAGTAGTGGTTCTCAAACGTTTTAGTGCCGGTTCCCACTTTTTAAAATGACACTCCACCTAGCTTTAGGAGACCCCCCACAAAAAAAAGTTTCCACCAGCTGCTCAAGCCTCTGTTTATATCCTTTTTACTATTGGGGGGGCACATTCTGGAGCATTTGTTGAACTCCACATTCATCAGATTAGGACCACTCTGGTAGTCTTGCATTTCCCTTCACCCGGCCTTTGATTTGAGCTGAAGCACTATCACCTACTTGCAAGTAAACATGCACATGTGGCTTAGTTTCAGTTTCCATATGGCTCAATACGTTTTCCTCGTCAGGTCTCAGCTTGACAGTTTAAGTTTCAGGACCCACCAACAATCAGGTTGCCACCCACAGTTTGGGAAACGTTGTGCTAGAGGAAAAACAGTGTGCTGAACAGTGTGTGCATGCTCAACATCTTACTTGATTGGAACCTGAAAACTTAATGTAGCAGGGGGATAATCTACTCCCAAATGCACAAATGTGAACCACTAGCATGGTCTTAAATCATTTCCCTTGTCAAAGTGCATAACATTATTGGAAGAAAATTGGAATTATTGACTTACTGTTCCAGTCTGTTGATGAGTTTGCACCTCCTTCCCCCATGGCTTTTTGACTTAATCTGTGCAGAAGAAAAATGTGAACTAAGGCTGTGAACTGGGAAATCTCTAATCCATGTCTTGTCTTGACAATGGATTTGCTATGTTGCTGTAAATGGGCTTCCATTCTCTTCCTCCATCAGTAATGTGGTACTGCCTTTCATGCTGTTAAGTAGGGGAATTTCTGTAATCCTTACGAACGTTCAATTTAAGAGCAAAGTCAGCCCTGTCTTCAAGTTTGCAGTCAATACTGCTGTATACCAGAGCCACTCAGGATGCCCTGCAGCTCCACAGAGAAACTAACAGGGTTTGGGGTGAAACTGACAGCTACAGCAATGGAGAATGGGGGCATTATTGTACTTACGGAAAAAATAACCTTCTAAACAGGTCCTAGAACAGTGTTGTCTCTAAGCAGTGGTTACCAAGCAGTGGGTCAGTGAATCAGGAGCCAAAGTTTGATGTGTTGCAAACCTGACAAGGTAGATTAGACTATGTGCATCAAACATTAAACAACATGCTACTTGGGGGGAACACTGTTGCCCAATCACCATTATAGCCACAGAGGCTTAAGTGGCTGGTAAAGTGAAACCTTTATTTAGGTGGATCCTGATGCTAAAATGTTTGGGAACTGCTGCTGTAAGCTGCATGGCTACGCAGCTTGGGCTGCGGCTTTCCAAGATGTTTGGTGATGTCTCATGATGCTGTCATGACTGAGCATTCAGAGACACTGCTGCATAGCCACAGAATGCGTTTGTGCAGTGGTGCAAAGCCCTTAAAGGGATCACTGACTTGGAACCCAACATGTTTATAAGTAGAAGAGCTTCTGTATAAAACAAATGAAGGTGAAACACTTTGAACACTTGAAGTATTAAGTACTTTGTCAAAAGGTGTCTTAAACAGTGTGTGTATTTAACAGATGGAATTAATATAATTTTTCATCCTGTAAGAGTTAATTGTTTGCTCTTGGGATCCAGGGAGCCATGAGGGTGATTCCATGTACACACCAGGATTTTTTGGGCTCCTTACACCAGCCCCCTGAAAACCTTTTCATTTGATTGGGAAAACCAATGGCATAGCTGAAAATCAACTTGGCAAAGACCCCGCTGTGTGTCATTTTACATGCATGTTCATGGGACTCTTTGGATCCTGGCCCCTAGTTATAACTAAATTATCTGAATTTATTTTGCATTTCAAAATTATGAAATACAATTTAGCAGTGTTCTAAATATGCATGCCATAGCATCTTCACAACTGACTTTTGTGTCTCTTTGGAGTTATTTCAATAGACAGCAGTATTTTACTCATAAACTAAACCCATGGTTAAGATCTTGGCCCGCTTAAAAATGAACATCGGGGGGGGGGGGGAGATCAAGATCAGTCTTGAACCTGTGTTGCAGAATTGTGTTCTGCACACCTGTTTTTGGGTCAGTTGCATTTGGAAGCAGACAGAAGGAATGCATGGATAAACCTGCCTCACTGGCTTGTTGTGTGGATGAATACTGCTCTGAGCTCATTGGAAGGACAGATAAAACAGTAGCAAGTAAAAATAATCTTTTGTGCTTTTCTTTGACAATTCACCTTGCTGATTAATGTGTACTGAACTTGCAGTCTTCACAGTTCTCGTGAAAGTAGCAAGTGTTTTGGAATTCAAGTTAGACTATTTATCTCTTTATAAGCTCAGTGTTCACATAGTTCTGTAGTATGAAAGATTACAAAACGTAACTGCATTTCTCCCCTTCTTTCTTCCCCCTCCCCCTGTGATTTCTTGCAGATTTGAAGAACTTGTGAAAAAGTTCAAAGTAGAATATCATGCTGGTGGATCTACTCAGAATTCCGTTAAAGTGGCCCAGGTTTGTCACTCCTCCTAAAAAACAAAACAAATCATTATAGAAGTTAGCCATTGACACTCATTTTGTCCTAAAGTTGCATACATTGTGACTCAGAAATATAACATAGTCTTGGGTTCTTTGCCAACTATGTGAAGAACTGTACACCCATGAAACGGCTGGTCAGCAAAATTTTTCACCTCCCTCTTTTTGTACTCATTTGCTTTCTTTTCCTTTTGTACTTCTTATTTACTTCGATTTGTAGCTCAGATGGGGCTTCTATCTTCATAACAGATGAGATTAGGAAAAAGAGGCATGCAACGAATCCTAGTTCTGCCGCCCAGGGACAAACCTTGAAATGCTACCCCCTGACCAGAGCAGTTACTTCCAGTTGCACACATACAAAAAAGGAGATCCTGTTGATCTCCCCCCCCACCCCCCGCGAGGCTTACACTCCATTTCCCTGCCAGCTTCCCTTCTGTCAACTCATCCCCCTATGGCAGCAGGAGTAGAGCTGGCTTGTCACTCACTACAAACTTGGAGCTCAGTCACATGCTGAAGCAGCACTCTGGGGCATGCCTGGCTCAGCAGTTGGAAAGCATGGCACGTACCCATCCCTGTGCCTACCCAGGAACGAGTCATGATGAGCGGAACCCTGCCGGATGAGATGCAGCTCCGGGCTCAGGCGAGGAAGGCTGGCAGCAGCCTGGGTGGCGATTGCTGAATTAGTCTTCCGAGCTCTCACAAGTACACCCACCACAGGCACTAGCAGGAGCAGGGAGCACAGGTACAGGCAACACTTGGGCGCCATCAGTGTGTGCAGTTCAAACCATGTTGCATTTTTAAAGAGGTGTAAAATACAATTTTACGTGGTGGCGCAGCGAGTTAATCCGCTGTTGCTGGGCTTTCCCAACCGCAAGGTTGGGAGTTCGAGACTGCGTGACGGAGTGAGCTCCCGTTGCTTGTCCCAGCTCCTGTCAACCTAGCAGTTCAAAAGCACCTAAAATGCAAGTAGATAGATAGGGACTACTTCGGTGGGAAGGGAACGGTGTTCCGTGCGCTATGGCGTAGAGTCATGCCGGCCACATGATCGGACAAAAACGCCGGTTCTACAGGCTTTGAAACGGAGATGAGCACCGCCCCCTACAGTCGGTCACGACTAGACCATTCGGTCATGTGGAAACCTTTACCTTTTTAAAATACAATTGCTGCCATAGAGGGCTGTGTCGCTTCAAGCAAAGGGTTCCAGGGAAACTCCCAGCAGCTGCTGGTTGATTGCAGTGGCAATACTGGGTGATACTGCCGCCCCTGAAGAAGTGCCGCCTGGTACCACAGCATACCCTCAGCCAAATGGGAGTGGTGCCAGTGATTGCCAATCTGTACAGCTATTGGTTTCCATGGCAGCTAAGTACATTTTGGGGGCACTTCCTGCAACCAAGAAGCCTTTATGCATTCTTATGTTGTCCCTCTGATATAGAGATTTTACAACTTAGGGTCTTTACTGATAACTAAAGAGAAATCAATTCTCTTTTGAGCTGGTGGAGGTCATGTGAGGTCTGTCTAAGCTATTTATTATTTTCAGAAGTAGCGAGCCATGTTGTTTTATTGAAAGTCCTAGTGTGCAGTTGCTTAATGTTACAGCCAAAGAGGAAATGTAGCCAGGACATTCATGAGAAAGCTTTGGAGACTATCAAACAAAGATGATTGCAGTTGCATGCATGTAATACACAAAGGTGTTAAATTCCAGAAGGTGGGTGCTGTTGATCTGGATTCCCACCCCAACAAAGAGTGAGAGAAAAAGAGGCTCAAGAATCTCGTAGTTTAGATAATGAATGCTGCAGCATTATATGCACTTATGTGGAGGTAAGCCCCATTGAAGACAAAAGGGCTTGCTTTTGAGTAAACAATAACAGCAATCAGTATTTGAGGCAGCAGGTGCCTGGCTGGATCTTGCACCCGTAAAAATGCCTCTCTGCTTATACGGAGCTTATCATTCCACAAGGCAGGATGATACCTTTTTCTTCGATCTTCCCCCCAAATATTGTGCTGGTCAGCCACGTCTGCATTCTGTCATCCCAGCAGGCTCTGCACCCGGGTTTCAAGACAGATGCAGCTGGCTGGCATGACATTTGGGAGATCAGGCTGCCCTGTTGAACAGTAAACTTCATTTCCCAGGGATGGGTTTTTGGAATGGTAAAATGGTTTTGTGGGGGAGATTGGAGTAGAATATAGTCAGGCTGCCCATGGAACTGGAAGCCAGAATGGGCTTTTAGGGCACAGCTGTTCTGAGTTTGGAGACTGCTTGTTTAAGGCCTGCCATTGGAGTAGTATTGGTGCACATTCTAACAAACAAACTGAACAAAACAAACAAACAAACAAACATGCAGTGATCCATCGTGGGCTATAGACAATGATGGATTGTGCAACCACCTTACATTAGTAGTAGGCTACTTCAGAGGAGTACGCCCCAACCACTGGTGCTGATGAGGTGCAAGTCTACGCCCCAACCACTGGTGCTGATGAGGAAGAAGTTGACCGCTTCTATGAAGTTGACCGCTTCTATGAAGTTGACCGCTTCTATGAAGACCTAGAACAGCTTCTAGAATTAACACCCAAAAAAGATGTCCTTCTCATCATAGGGGATTGGAATGCTAAAGTAGGCAGTCAAGAGGTAAGAGGAATAACAGGCAAGTTTGGTCTTGGAGTACAAAATGAAGCAGGGCAAAGACTGATAGAGTTCTGTCAGGAGAACACATTAGTCATAGCAAACACCCTTTTCCAGCAACACAAACGGCGACTGTACACATGGACTTCACCAGATGGTCTACATCGAAATCAGATTGATTACATTCTTTGCAGCCAAAGATGGAAAAGTTCCATACAGGCAGTCAAAACAAGACCTGGAGCTGACTGTGGCTCAGATCATCAGCTTCTTCTTGCCAAATTCAGGCTTAAACTGAAAAAAGTAGGGAAAACCGCTAGGCCCTCCACGTATGACCTAAATCAGATCCCCTATGAATATACAGTGGAGGTGACAAATAGATTTAGGGGCTTAGATTTGGTAGACAGAGTGCCTGAAGAACTTTGGACGGAGGTCTGTAACATTGTACAGGAGGCAGCAACTAAAACCATCCCAAAGAGGAAGAAATGCAAGAAGGCAAAGTGGCTGTCTGACGAGGCTTTACAAATAGCTGAGGAAAGGAGAGAAGCCAAAAGCAAGGGAGAAAGAGAAAGATATACCCAACTGAATGCAGATTTCCAGAGAACAGCAAGGAGAGATAGGAAGGCCTTTCTAAATGAGCAATGCAAAGAAATAGAGGAAAACAACAGAATGGGGAGGACTAGAGATCTTTTCAAGAAAATTGGAGGTGTCAAAGGACAATTTCGTGCTAAGGTAGGCACAATAAAGGACAAAAATGGCAAGGACCTAACAGAAGCAGATGAGATTCAGAAGAGGTGGCAAGAATACACAGAGGAACTCTATAAGGCCGATCTGAATGTTCCTGATAACCACAGTGGTACAGTCACTGAGCTCGAACCTGACATCCTGGAGAGTGAAGTCAAGTGGGCTTTAGAAAGCCTCACTAACAACAAAGCTAGTGGAGGTGACAGCATTCCAGCGGAATTACTCAAAATCTTAAAAGATGATGCTGTCCAAGTGCTGCTCTCCATATGCCAGCAAATTTGGAAAACCCAACAGTGGCCACAAGACTGGAAAAGATCAGTTTACATTCCAATCCCAAAGAAGGGCAATGCCAAAGATTGCTCGAATTACCGCACCATTGCACTCATTTCACATGCTAGCAAGGTCATGCTCAAAATCCTACAAGCTCGGCTTCAGCAGTATGTGAATCGAGAACTACCAGATGTACAAGCTGGTTTCCGAAGAGGCAGAGGAACTAGAGATCAAATTGCCAACCTTCGCTGGATCATGGAGAAAGCAAGAGAGTTCCAGAAAAACATCCACCTCTGCTTCATTGATTATGCTAAAGCCTTTGATTGTGTGGATCACAACAAACTGTGGCAAGTTCTTGAAGAGATGGGAGTTCCAGACCACCTGATCTGCCTTCTGAGAAACCTTTATGCGGGTCAGGAAGCAACAGTTAGAACTGGACATGGAACAACCGACTGGTTTAAAATTGGGAAAGGAGTACGACAAGGCTGTATATTGTCACCCTGCTTATTTAACTTATACGCAGAGTACATCATGAGGAAGGCAGGGCTGGATGACTCACAAGCTGGAATCAAGATTGCTGGGAGAAACATCAACAACCTCCGATATGCAGACGATACCACTCTACTGGCAGAAAGTGAGGAAGACCTAAAGAACCTTTTGATGAGGGTGAAAGAGGAAAGTGCCAAAATTGGTTTGAAGCTCAACATTAAAAAGACTAAGATCATGGCAACCACTCCCATCACTTCCTGGCAAATAGAAGGGGAAGAAATGGAAGCAGTGACAGACTTTATTTTCCTGGGCTCCAAGATCACCGCAGATGGTGACTGCAGCCATGAAATTAAAAGACGTTTACTTCTTGGGAAGAAAGCTATGGTGAACCTAGATAGCTTAATCAAAAGCCGAGACATCACCCTGCCAACAAAGGTTCGCATAGTCAAAGCGATGGTTTTCCCAGTAGCCATGTATGGCTGTGACAGCTGGACCATAAGAAAGGCAGAGCGTCGAAGAATCGATGCTTTTGAATTATGGTGTTGGAGAAGACTCTTGAGAGTCCCCTGGACTGCAAAGAGATCCAATCGGTCAATTCTCCAGGAAGTCAAGCCTGATTGCTCCCTGGAAGGACAAATGCTGAAGCTGAAGCTCCAATACTTTGGCCACCTGATGAGAAGAGAGGACTCTTTAGAAAAGACCCTCATGCTGGGAAAGATTGAAGGCAAAAGGAGAAGGGGGCGACAGAGGATGAGATGGTTAGATAGTGTCACCGAAGCAATGAATATGAAATTGGGCGAACTCAGGAAGCTAGTGGAGGACAGGGAGGCCTGGCGTGCTGTGGTCCATGGGGTCGCGAAGAGTCGGACACGACTTAGCGACTGAACAACAACAACAACAACTTCAGAGGACCGGGTGCAAGGGAGTGGCAACAGGATGCAAGCATCTTGTTGTCTCATGCCTCCCTGGGGCACCTGGTGGGCCGCTGTGAGATACAGGAAGCTGGACTAGATAGGCCTTTGGCCTGATCCAGCAGGGCTCTTCTTATGTTCTTATGTGGGCTTTCTGCAAAAATTTATGGGACCCTAAATCAATTGGCATTTGATTTAGCATGTTTACTTGCATATTATATAGTAAACAAAACTTTTAAAAGTGCCATGTTACTTTTTAAAGCTTTATAAATATCTCAGCAGTTTCTTAATAGCTAACAAGTGTTTGAACTGAGATAAGATGTTTGATCAGAAAATAATTAATATGGTTTAAATATATTCAGACAAATTCAGAGCTTGTTTGGAAATTATTTTTACTTGTAAATACTTGTAAATATTTTAAGACATGACAGCTGAATAGCATAGACTTCCTTTACATGTTTAAATTTAAAGAAACAGTCAAGGCACTAATATAATTAATTTTAGTGTGTTGGAAAGGCTATGCATTTATATTATTTATGCATCCATGCTTCATATGGCTAGTAACCTGAAAATAATTAGTTAGAATTTTGAATACCCCTGTTGTCTGTCATTGTATTGATCTATAATACCGATTATTTTTTTGAAGCAACGCATCTTTAGAAATTGATTTTTTTTTTCAGAAAAATACAGCAGCGGCAAATTTACTGGGAGATTTTCCACCCTATCCTGCTGCATGCAAGTCAGTCATACAGAAATCTGGTGTAGATGCCACTTAACTGCCCCATTAAATCTGTGCCCTGGAACCTACCTACTACCCTGCTAACAGGAATTACATATATATTACAATATTATGTTCTAGGACAATAGCCTTAGAATTTTAGTGCTAGCTCTCAGGATATTCGGCATGCCAACATGTACATTACTCCAATTTAGCTGCATCTATATGTATGACGTGGCAGGGTATTCTGTATTCAGTCCCTTTTTAGGTTCTTTTTCTTATTACTTTCCTGATTCATCATTTGGATTCTGGAATTTAATAGGTCATGGTGAGATATCTAGTTTTGCAGAATTCTCATTCCACCTTCTACAATAGTTAGCCTTAGAACCAGAGTCACTTTTGTTGGAGTTGTATTACATTCCCACACATTACCATGCGTGGTGCTTCACAAAGTATAAAGGGATGAATTCCTGGCTTGAGAGGCCTACAATCTATGATTCAGCAAATGGAAGATGACAGAGGAAGGAAAATTAAGGCCGGGTAAAGAGAGGAAGAATGCATATTTATTTTTGTTACACAGGCATAGTTTTAATAGTGGGATACGATAGACAAGGGGATTATTTTATTCTTCTATATTTTAAAATGTTTTATCCTGCCTTTCTAAAATAAACCACCTCCTTGTGGTGGTAGCCTGAGATTGTAGAAAACGGTAGATTGGTGGTAGGCAACCATTGGATACACATGAGCTACTTAACAAAATTACTAGTGATTCTCCCCATATTTAACTGTAGAAAGGCAAGGCAGCAGGGCAGGGGATCCTTCAAAGAAGTAAGACACGCACAGCAGCCAAGCATTAATAAATATAACCCTCATAGTCCAAGTTTCTCCCCCTGCCCATTTAAATGTTGAAAAAAATTGCCAGACAAGGAAGCAGGTCAGGTCACCGGGGCACACTTTGGAGGGCGGGAGTATGTCTAAGCAAGTCACCCACCCATGATGCTCCAGGGAGGAGGGGGCACCATCTTTCCCTTCCTTTCCCTCCATGCTTTGCCTGCTCTGGCTCTTGCCATTGTGGAGAAGCAGTTTCTCCTGCCACCCCGTCTCGCTGTAGTCACCCGTCCTGCTCCAAGCAGCCACAAGAGCGCATGTTGGCCAGGAAGGCAGCCGGCTCAGCTCTCATGAGCTCCAGGGCTCTCACAAGAGCACAGAGCTGGCCAGCCCCATCCTTTCTGGCTGCTTGATGGCTGCAGCTGCTGCGCACCAAAAAGGGCCATGAGCTACCTGTAACTATCCTGCAAGTTAGCGGTAGCTCACAAGCCCCACGTTGCCTACCTTTGCTATAGATTATATATAAAATTAGCATTACCTTCGGGAGAACGAAGTTCTACATCTATTTGCACATTGCTGTTTGCTGTTTTCTTTTTTTTAACTAAATGGGAGCAAAATGATAGGGTTCCCAAGAGGAACTTCACAAATTACTGGTAAAGGTTAACACTCTCAAAAGTTCTGATGTATAACAAAATGAAATCCCTATCCAAAGAGAGTTCTGTCATGTCTATTATCTCTGCCTGTCTCCGTCCTGCGAAGTTGCCTCCAAGACTGACTTTAATATACTTCAATTCTCTTTGGACAAAATCCACACAGCTTGTTATGATAAGAACGCAGACTGCACTGTGGCCTAAAGGTTTGGCGTTTATGACTTCTTCCTAATGTGATACCATCTGTCTAGCTTCTTCTGTATTTTTTCAGCAGCTGTACAATCAGGAAGGGGTGGTTTGGTGCAGGAATGTTACAAACTCCCATTCTACATTATGCTGTGTGCTCAGGTTATAGCCGTGAAGCCATGACGAATGTTGCAGAATTGACCAGGCTTCAGCCAGGATTAGAACGCAGGCCATCAAGTTCTGGGACCCGGCTGTCGGCTTAGTTGCCACAAGTGAGAGTTTCAGGGGAATGTGTGAGAAGGCCAGCTGGCAAGACAATGGAGTACCATCTTGAGGTCCTATTCAGGCTTGACTTAGGGTTGCCTGCTGAAGCTCAAAGGCATGCAGCCAGAGGAGAGAACGCCACTGGGAAGGGTACATCAGGGACTGAGGATTTGGTGAATCACAGAATACTATATATGTAAAAAACCCATTAAAAACAAAGGTTTAAACTAGCCTGCCCATGTAAGCTGTCCGGGGCATTTCCTTCGGCATGGGATAAGCAGGAATATAAATTCTTCAAATAATAATAAATAATAGATGGGTCAGAAGCAGTTGTGTAGTCCAAAATAAGGACTTCCCAAGCAGCAAGTTTGCAAGCAGCAAACAGGGATCAGAAGACCCAGAGGCAAGTGAGTAAGCAAATCTAGGCAGAGGTCAAGATTTGAGGCTACAGCTGAGGATCTAGAGGACTGGAAAGAGGTACATGCTTGTACTTGAGGTCTGCAATAGAAAAAGGAGCAGGAACTTAGGCAATGCCACCAAAAGGTTTCTTAAACTGAGGAACAGATTCCCAAGATTGTAGAAGGTCTGGTGGATAGAGATTGGCTGTTGGTTAGAGTCTGTTGGAGTTAGAGTTTGAACCTTAGAGTCTGGTCTGCCAAGATTGCAGTGGAATCAGGGCACTGGTAACTCAGGAGGTAAGGTACTGAACTCTGACTGGTGGGAGTCTTGCTTTGGTGCTAGATCAAGAGTTATGATCAGAAAGAAACTGAAATGTATACACACATTTTCCCAGTTGTTTTGCTAGCCTTGGCATCCGAATGTGGTGGATCCAAAATGATACTATGAAATGGTGTTAGGGATGTTTGATGGGCCTTGTAATGTTTGATGATATTGCAATATTTGTTGTTTCTTGTCCTGGGGAACGTGATAGAAGTTTTGTGCAATTGGGGCCGACCACATCGGTGAGCTCAGTGGAAACTCTTGCCTTAGACAGCAGACTGGCAAGGGTGCCCCATGTTGTACTCCTGCCTACTCTCAGCCTCCCACAAGTTCACCACCTTGGTTCTCTGGGCCACTTGCTTGCTTGACAGTTTTGCCACAAAACTGTTGTGGCTAGCTGACCTCGCTACCTGCTTACTGTACTGGCTGGCTGGCTGGGCAAGCTACCTGCCCACCTGTCTCCCCTGGCCTAGCTTGGTCATTGCGGTGCCTCTGCCTCTTATTTATTTCTACTTATAAATAACAGTAAAAAGGTCAAAATATGGCTTTCCAGGCAAAATAAAAATCAGTTCTCAGCAGATTACTCCTAAAAGTTGTTTTCACTTACAAATTCAAAAAAGGTTTGCAGAAAATATATGACATGTTGAAATCCTTGCCTATTTTATTACTTTTTATAAATAAGATAAAGTAAGTGGCAGTTCTGCCCCTTGCAGAGATAGAAGCGAATTCGCAGATAGCGAGTTCACATATAAAGAGGACTGTGCTTTCCCCACAAGCTGTCAATAGCAAAGACACTGTAGGATAATCTTCTAAGTGGGAGTGTAAAGTAATCGGTCTGTATTGTATATGTATTTTTTTGAAAACTTCTTTAGTAAGTGGAAATATAAAATTTATTTTTTTAAACCTACACAACCTAATCATTCCCATGGGTCTCCTTAGCAAAACAATCAAGGCTGCAATTTGGATGCATTGGGACAAGTGTGATTATTATAATTATTGCTACAAGTATTTCTAAACTGCTTTTTTATAAAAAGAAGTGTGACCATGGCAGCCGTACACCCATGTTCCTCTGGGGAGGTATTTTAAGACTTGTAAATTTCAAGTGCCTGTTAATATCATTGCAACCTAGGGCAGAATGGCCTAAAATAGTTCATATTTCGTAAAAGGTAGGCAGCTGGTGGTATGGGCTGTCCAGAATTATGATAGTGAAATTACATGGGAATAGTCTGACATGGAATTTTAAGGGCCTGAAATAAATTCCTAAGGTCACAAAAAAACTAGGGAATAAAAATGCAGGGACAGTAATCTTTTATAGAATGTTAACCATGTTAAGTGTTAAGTCCCTACTACCGTACAACTACAGTTGGCAACATAGTAAGTATTAAGGTAGAAAAATTAATACTAAAAGGCATAGTTGAAATGTCTGATAGTGAAGAAATTATAAAAAGTGGTTGGAAACAGCAGTACAGAGAAAATGGAAAGACATAATCACTTCTTGACATAAATGGAAAGAAAAGATAACCAAGAAAAGAAATGGAAAACTAGAGTTGACTTTCTAAGGAGTTGATTTGGCTAATCTAGAGTAGTGTTTCCCAAACTGTGGGTTGGGACCCACTAGGTTGGTTATGAGCCAGGTGGGTCCCTATTGATTTCAATGTGTATTTTATTTTTAATATTAGATTTAGTACTACCTTGGTATATGATTGCATTTGGGGTAATATTGCAGATCTGTACTTTTAACAGGTTACCATGTATATGCTTTTAACAATGGTAGTCAAGGAATCTTACTCCCAGGTAAGTGTGAATAGGATTGCAGCCTTTGAGATGTTTGAGGAATTTTTTTTTACAGATCAGCAACGGCTTCGGAGGGTTAGGAGGGTTCTTTATTTAAATAATTGTTTAAGTTTACCCTTATTGTAAACATTTATTTGCTTGATGATGTCACTTCCAGCCTTGACATCACTTCCAGGTTGATGATGTAACCTGGAAGTGATGTTGGACAGATTGTTATTCTAAAAACTGGGTCTTGGTGCTAAAAGGTTTGATAGCAACTAGTCTAGAGAATTACTCAATGCTGGGTGTTATCTGTGGCTTGTTATCTGTCAGGATAGCCACAGATCACGACTAGGTCAAACTGCCAAGTCCCCGCAACCAGACAGGTGGCTGCATTCTGCGCAAATTGCAGTTTCCTGACAGTTGTCAAGGGCCCCCCACATAGAGTATTACAGTAATCTAATCTAGAAGTCTGTGGTAGAACACTCCCGCTGGTAGGTATGAAAAGAAGGTGCCAAGCGGGATCGTCGCGCCGTGAGGGCTGCACGGACACCAGGGAAGCGAGAAGCCAACGAGTAGTCTCTAGAGATTGTTTCATCTCGTTAGGGCTTTCATCTCGTTGCATCATGGGCACCCTTTCCCTTGCCCCCAAGAGTCTCAGCAGGATCAGCGGCGGCCCCTGGTGGGGGCTTGTAGGCTGCTGTCCCAGTTTGGTGGTTGGGTAGTAGTCCAGATGCCCCCGGCGAGGTGGGCACGGTGCCAGGCCAAGTGGTCCAGGAGTCTTCGTCCCTAAAGGGGCCGGGCCGTTGCTCCTCTGGTGCCTCTTCCCCGCTGGCCAAGGCGCCAAGTGGAGCTGCAGGCCCGCGGCAGGCCTCCCGTCTCCCTTCCCGGTCAAGCCTGCTCGGGGGGCCGGCGGGCAGGGCAGTGCCCTCGCTCTCCCACTCTCGAGCCGGTCCCCGTCCCCAGAGCCCGGTGGAGGGTAGCCTTAGGAGGCTCTCGCCGCCCCCTCTCTGGTGCACGGTCCAGGGAGGAGAGTGCGGGCCTCCCAAGAGGGCTCTTCCTCCTACCGCACCGTCGAACTGGAAGGAGGCATGACCTCCCTCCAGCTCTCCCGGGCTCCTTATGAATCCCCCGGCTGGTCGGGAGGGGTCCGCCCCTTCCGTTCCAGCAGGGAGGCCGAAATCTCGCGAGATTTCGCCCTCCCAGCTTCCTGGCTGGCTGGGAGGCCCGGCCTCCCAGCCTGGACGAGCCGCGGCTCCTGAGCCTTCACCCCGGAGGCTGAAGCTGCCGCGGCCAGGTGCGAGGTGCCGCAGTGGCGCAGCCGGGGCCGCGGAGGCTCTGCTGCTCTGCGCCGCCGCGGGAGCCCTTTTGGCGGCTGTGGGGCCTTGGCGAGCCTCTGGAGGCCCGGGGGTGGTCTCCCTTCGCCCCCCCCGTCGCCCACCCGGTAAGCCCCTTTCCTTCCTATGCGGGCACCCGGGCGGGGGCGACAATGTCACTGTGGCCAAATCTGAACAATCAGTGAACCACATATACCCATATATAAGTCGATTTCATGGATAACTCAAGGGCAAGTTTTAAGCCAAAAATCATAGAATTTGCTATGACCTGTGGATATTGAGGATAAAACATGAGGAGGATATTAAATGCTTTGAGAATGACTTACCAGTAATTATTCTGAGACAGCAACAGAAAGCCAACAAAAAAAGGAGCCGTTTCACTTTCTTCTGAGGCAGCTCAGAAATTGAGCTATTCTCCAAACAAGAGGGAAGAGAGATGAGGGTACTTATGGGAGTTGTAGACTTTGTGAGGAATAGCATAGCGGCAGCCCTCATAACAACTACAATAAACACCTTCACCTCTCTGCCTGTTTGGAGAAGGAAAATGGGTTCCAGTTTTTTGCTTGCTGTCTGTTGGTACCTGAGAAACTGGTTTGCTGGAGCACGTCGGTTTGACTCTGTCGAGCCGCTGCTTCGGCGACTACACTGGCTGCCGGTTCTGTTCCGGGCCCAATTCAAAGTGCTAGTTTTGACTTTTAAAGCCCTTTACGGCTCGGGTCCGGGGTATTTGAGGGACCGCCTTCTTCCATATAATCCAACCCGTACTCTTAGATCATCTGGGGGGGCCCTCCTGACTGTGCCGCCACCAGGAGAAGTGAGAGGGGTGGCGGCCAGGAAGAGGGCCTTTTCGGTGGTGGCCCCCCAACTCTGGAACACCCTCCCCTTAGAATTGAGAACTGCTCCCTCTTTGTTTATATTTCGGCGGGGGCTGAAGACCTTTTTATTCCAAAAAGCTTTTAATTGTTGACAGGCTGGCTGGTTATTATAACCCACGGGGCTTGTTGTTTTTATATTGTTTTTAAATTTGTTTTTAAATGTGTTCTTAATTTTTGATTGTATTGTTTAATTCTGTTTTAATTGTTTTTAATTGTGAATTGTTATATTGTTTTTATATCTATATTGTAATGCCGCCTTGGGTGCCTTCGGGCACAATAAGGCGGGGTACAAATCTAATAATAAATAAATAAATAAAATGGGCCTTTTTTCTTCTACACCCCCTGCCGCTTTCTGCTTCTTAGCCCAGCCCCCTCCCAGCTGCTGTTAGTAGCTTTATTAACCATATTGACCCATGTATAGGTCGATCCATGTCCAGGATGTTTCAGGCAATTTTCAAGCATAAATGTTTAGACTTATACATGTGTATATGGATTTTGTTGCTCAGAGAAAGTATGTGCCTGGGTATGAATGAGGAGGAACTTTATTTCTTGGCCACAATATTTGTAATTATGATATTTTACTTATTATCTCTCAAGGTTAAAAAAAACACCCAGATTTTTAGGTCCCAGTTCTGTCGAGCACATTGCCAGCTCTTTAGCAGATTGCAAGGTTCATTTTTAGATGTTAGTATGCGAATACTCTACAAATTGTTATAAAATACCCTCCTTATGATAGTGTGCCCCATTAGCCCTTCTTATTTGTTAAGTGATTGTGTCCAGGGCAAATTATAGTGACAGACTACTTTGAGTAGTATTTTCCTAATTATGATATTATTTTATTGGAAATTCTTGAGATTCCTCTAAGGAAGGAATCTTTCCTAAGTAGAAGTAATCACAGAATGCAGTGGCTTTCGTGGCATTAAAAGGTTTAATAGTAGTTAAAACGATCTTACTTAGACACTATTAAAAATAAATAAAATGAAATATTTACTGTTTCACTTTTGCAGGGGATCATATCTCATTCATCAGCCTACTATTTGAAGTTGTGCTTAAATGTGAAAGTTTAGACTGTTTCATGCAAAATATTCTAAAGTATTGCTCTGTAGGGTAATCATTTCAGAGACCCAGTGAAATTCAGTGAAATTTAGCACAAATTAGCAACGCTGTCATTGTAAGGGCTGGAGTGCATCCTACTACAGAACTAGCCCTTCTGAATATATCTTTACTATTGAACACAGTGGATCTTACTTTCAAGAAAGATACATAGATTCAGCCTATATGTCTCATTTACTTCAAGGCAATGTCTGAGGTGCAGACATGTTGCATAACACTACTGGACACAACTGGAAGGCATTTCCAGTCAGGCTCTGAACCTAACGCAAGTTCAGAACCATCGCTGGGTCAAACCCACAGGTTCCGAACCTGCAGATAAGGAGGATCCACTGTATATCTTTTTTATTTCCTCAATAGCCTCAATTGCTTTACAAGACTAACATTTTGTTGCAGCGAAAGTGTCCGGGTTCTGGAACCTCAAACATAACTAAAGCAATAGTTCTACATTTGGAATGGAATTCCCCCAAGCTCTGAATATTCTAAATTAAGATATCTCCGGATCGTGTATTTAAAGAATTTCATAAGGAATTAAAAGTGAAGTAGTAATCTATACTAGAAGCTTCTGCTTAAAGTAGGCTATATGATTGTTGTTTTCACTGCCAGTTTTATCTCTTGTTATGCATATTGATATACTCGGTAAAATACTAATATGATTTGTATATAGTCTTTGGGATTAACCAGTAGTAGATGTCAAACTGCCAATGTATATTATTTTTGTTGCTTAGAGGTAAAATGTGCCTCTGTGTGTATGAGGAGGGAGTAAGTTTAGCATAATAGTACAGGCATGCCCTGGTATCTGCTGGGGTTCTGTCCTGTCCTGTGGATACCTGAAACTGTGGGTACTGGGGATGTTTTTTTAAAAAAAAAAAATAGGGGAACATCAGTGGTTTTGCTGAAACAAGATTAAAAAAAAGAGAGATTTGTTTAATGTTCCCTTACCTTTTTAATAGGCATCCCAATATCCATCTGTAGACAAAACCATGGATACCAAATTGGTGGATACCAGGGCACGCCTGTATTTTTCCTTACTATTCCATTAGATTTTGTCTTGCAGGCATTTTCTGGTAAGCATTTGAAGTGCTCTTGATCCATGTGTTTCCTCAATTTGAAATTGACATGGAACAATGCCAAGTCATTAGCTACAGCTGAGAGCAGCACAGAATTAATACACATATCTGGTAGAGCTTTACTTTATAAATTGTCATTGATGAGTAATTATTGGCAAATGTTCCTTTGTGCATCTGGCTGGCATAATGTTACAGTGGAAAAATACCTAGGTAACACTATAATGACTATTTTTCACTGGAAGCATAGAAGGATTTATATACCTAAATCATAGCAAGTCTTTGCCATGTTTCTTTCCTGTGTTGGCCTCATTGGTTGTGCCTCTGGGAAGTAATCAAAACATTTTACAACTCTCATTTCCTATGAATGGCTGGGGAAAAAAAATGTAAATAGTATAATACAGTGAAGTTGTGAACCAGCATTACATTAAGTTACTTTATAAATTATGTCTGTAATGCTGCCTTGTGTTTCTAGTCAGGCGATGTGAAATTTAATTTGCTCTGCTTTTTATTGTATATCCGCAGTGGAAGCACAACTGGTTGCTTTTTGCTAATTCATTAATTCTTTGAGGGTTTTTTTTTTTTTTTTGGTGAGTGGATGTGGCTTTCTTCCATACGATGAACCTTTTTAGAAAGAAAAATAATTGAAGATATTTCAGACTAGGAACAGAAATCAAGCAGAAGCAGTTTGATTATATTCCTCGTGATTTTAAATATTCACATGGAACATCCGGGAGCAGTTATGCTGGGGTTGCTTGTCACCAGTATGCAGATGACACACAGCTCTGTTTTTCCTAATCTGGACAGAACACAGGTACTATTGGTTTGGGAATTGTGACCCAGGAATTGTATAAACCTGTTCTAGATGATATAGCATTCCCTCTGATGGACCAAGTTTTCACTGTGTGGTGGTTTGGAACCTAGTTTTGAGCCTGGATGCCCAGTGATGATTGTGACCTGGAGCACCTTTAGTCAACTCAAACTAGTTCCCCAACTGTGCCGTTTCTTGGATCATTCAGATCTAGGGATGGTTACTTATGCATAAGTGACATCAGAATTGGACTACTGTATGTGGGACTACCTAGGAAGACTGTCTGGAAACGGCAATATGTACAGAATGCAGCTGCAAGCTTGCTAATCAGGACCAAGGATTGTGGCCATGTCATGCCCCCATGGTATCATCTGTGCTATCTTCCTGTATATTTCAAGGTACAATTCAGCAGGCTTTTGATGACATATGAAGCCCATAATGGTTTCGAACTTAAATACTTGAAGGGCCATCTCTTCCCATGTCTATCTGCCCAATTAGTAAGAACATTTAGGGAGGCCCTGTTGCAGGTTCGGTCTCCATTAGAAATCCAATTGGTAGTAACATATGGCAGGATCTTTTCTGTTCAGTCTTTGGAATACCCTTCCAGTGGGGTTAGATCTACCCCTACTCTGCTGACATTTTGAACAGGGTCGAGACCAATGTTTCCTGTAAGGTGTGCTCACCAGTGCGTGGACTGCTCTGGCAGCTTGTTTTGAACTTTTTTTTGTGGATAAGAAAGACCAAGATATAAATGTTCTTAAATAAATTGTGTCACTGGTTTATGTGCTGTGTTTTTTTTTTCTCCCTCAAAAGTTTAAACTGAGAATTTTCCATTTTCAAAGCTTTGTATTTCTATAACCTAAATAACTTTTATAGGTCATCTGATCTTTCTGACTTTGAATGGCTTAAAATTTTTAAGGAATTAATAGCTTCCATATGGGATATCTCCCTAAAATATGCAGTATAAAAAAGAGCCTTTTAATTTTTTTTTTGAGCTTGTTTCAGAGAAAGAGTAAAGTACTCATACTGATTCTTTTCTGTTTCTACAAAGCTTTTATTACAACTATTGCTTTTTCAAATCCCTAACATTGTTACAATGGATAATAGATTAAAAAGGAAATTGGATACATTTCTTGGATTAAATATTGCTACTTTTGGCTTTCAGGAAAGGAAAACATTCAAAAGCTGAACTTATTACAGGTCATATTTAATCACAGCAATGACTAGAACCGTGTTTTTCTACGTGTGTCACAGTTAGCTTTCTAAAACGTAAGGCTGTTGCTTCGGAGCAGGAACGTTAACAAGTGTATTTTGGAAGACAAAATATTTTCTTTGTCTTGGATACAAGAAAAACCAGTCTCTTGCCATACTGCTGTTTATAAATCAGAATGCCTGCTGTCTAGGGAGGAAATTTTATTGATGTGCTGATTTCCATGTTTCTGAATATTGAGGTGGTCAGCCTACCACGTATGTAATAAGGATATATTACACATTTAGGCATGTTGATATATTCTTCTCAAACAACAAAGATTCAGTTGTCGCACAATCTCTGTATGCAAATGATTTTGCAGTAATTTTCATTGAGGTATACGTGTGAAAAACAAGGAACAAAGGTTGTATGGATTCCACCCCACACACACAAAAATATTTTTGTTATATTTCATCACAGCCTATGCTGGGCTGGTTATAGTATGCATTTAAGGATCTAGCCAAGATCTGGGGAATTGCAGATTGATTGCTGTAGGATTCTTGTTCCAAGCAGCGTTGATTTCCGAAACTGAGTGTTGTGATTTGCTCAATGCCAAGAATGTTAATGTGTTTCTTCAAACTTCTAGGCACTTCTCCAAGTGCTCCAATGACAATTGGCACAATATTGACCACCTTCTCCCAGAAATGTCCCAACTTCTGTTCGCAGGTCTTGGTATCTTGTAATCTTATGTTCTCATGTTCTTTGTCTTTAGTTCTACTGTTACCTGGGACTGCAATATCAATGAACCAGATTTTTTTTCTTTTGACAACTACTGTTATATCTGGTGTATTGTATTCTAGATGTTTCAGTCTACAATCTGAAGCCCCAAGACATCCTGATGCCTTCTTGTGGAGTGATCTTTCCTTTGTTCAATGCTAGGATGTTGTTTCTTTCTTTTTATGAAAATGAATATACCACTTTTCAATAGGAGTGGTTCACAATGCAGTTTACATAGTAAAAAAATTGTTCTCTCTCTCAAAGAGCTTACAATCTTAGAAAAAAATAAAGAAGAGACTTCAGCACCAGGCACTGGAAAAGATGCCATGCTGGGGTGAAGCAAGACCATCGCTCTTGCCTTCCTAAATAGGACATTGCTTTGAAAAATGTCCAGTTGGCATGGGTAAAAAATAATTTACAGCGTGAGTCAGCAGAAATCCCAAGTGTTGCTCAGATGTTTAAGAAAAAAAAATTCACATGATTTTCACTTGCAGTATAATGTTTTTCATGTGTGGTTCTTCCAGAGTTTTAATTTAATGGAGCAAAGGTTTATACCAGACAAAACGCAAAATAATCACTTGACTAAATATTAACAAGTCACTCAACAAGATCCAGGTTACATATACCCAAGAGGTATTAATCTGTCAATAAGCCCTGGGGTTTAGGACCTCTATTTTCATTAACCCTTCAGATGCATCCCAAAAGGGTATAAGCACAAGTATCTTTCCATCCTCCATAGTGAAGACTGAAGTATTGGTTTTCCATTATCCTTTCCTTCCATAATCTTTTCACTTGTCATCCTAATAGTCCATTCTCTTTCACAGTGGCTACTTTGCTGCTCCTGATGTGTACAAAGACATTTGCATTGTTTTTAATAAATTTAGCAGTGTTCCTTGATCTTTTTTTAACTTGTTGTCGACTTACATTTGTTTTGCCAAAGTTTGTGCCCCTTGTGCACGATTCCCACCTTTTAAAAGAACTCTGGGCTTCTTACTGCACCCTTCACTCTGCTTCTTAACTGGGTTTGCATCCTCTTGAATTTGTTTGTACCTTTCCTAATTTCTTTTCTTCAGATCATCAAATAGTTTAAACACAACGTTTTTTTTATCAAGGAAGGAGAGAAACATTGGTGGAAAAGGCACCAAACCTGAATAAGTCTTGGTGGGAAATTGCTGTAAAGAATGTAGCAGGAGTTTACGAAGCAACTTCATGCATGGGGCAATTCAGGCGCAATGTAATTGTATATATACAAAAATGATGCAGAGCAGGAGAATGCTGACCCCCATGTTAAAATTATAGAGATGCTGACCCCCATGTTAAAATTTCTACCCAAATTTTGAGGTGTTGTATCATTGAAACTAATTGCCAAAAAGGCCATAGTTAATGATGGAATCTGCAGTACTTACGGTTTATTTTTTTCAAGAACTTGTACATTTCAGAAAGGCAATATAAACACAATAACGCCAAAATATTTTTTTTTCTAGGAGAGCTAGATCTTTTTCAATTAAAAAAATCTTTAAAATTGTCTTTGTGCTGTTGCATGCCTACAGAGTGGCAACATTAAAAAATATCTTGAAGGAATTAATGTTTTTTCTACACAAAATAAGATCTAACTTTTTATCAGTTTCCTTTTCCATTCTCCTGAAGTGCATATGTACTCCAGTAGGAGTAAGTTAATTGTGGTGAATAGCAAAAAGACCTCGCCAGAATAAATTGTGTTTTATGCCTTTGTGGGATTTTTTTCTTCAGTGGGATTAACGTTTTTTATACTGGTGAAGCCGAGTCTTCAAATTCTGCTCTTTATAAGCGTTTGAAAAATGCTTATTTTTGTAATCTTTGTAAGCATTTGAAAAAATAACCACCTTCATAAGTTTTTTCTCTTTTTTCATTTGAGGAAGCAGGTTGCGGGGGTTGGGGTTGGTGGGAGGGAGTGGAGTTTGCACAAAATCTATTATGAACACTTTAAAATTTGATTTTGTTGTCAGAAGGCAACTGGAAGGAAATCAAATCATATTGTACTCATGTCATAGCATCACCAAGGAATCTGTTTGTCCCGAAAGTATTTAGAATGGAGTATGTGCTAGTAAATGGCTCATACTGTATTAGGTCAGGTGGGGCCATTGTATTTCAAATATTTGTACAGAATATTTATATTTGTACAGAATATATGTATGTATGTATGTATGTATGTATGTATGTATGTATGTATGTATG
>JAJKFI010000034.1:11900430-11918353 GCA_029204185.1 Lerista edwardsae
ATGTATGTATGTATGTATGTATGTATGTATGTATGTATGTATGTATGGCTTTGCAGACAAATGTAATGAAAACCAAGATCCAGGGCACCAGCAACAACAGCCTGTGTCGATTGTGTAAACAATGGGGCGAGACTGTAAACCACCTGATTTGCGAATGTCCCAAGATAGTAAGCACCAACTATAAATGCCGCCATGATGATGTTGCGCAACTAGTACACTGGGCTTTATGCCAGAAACACGGCTTCAATACATCCGACAAGGCTTGGCAACATCAGCCTGAGAAAGTCTTAGACAACCAGCAGGTCAAGATTTTGTGGGACTTCCGAATTCAAACAGATTGACGTGTCAAGGCTAATACACCTGACATAACACTAATTGATAATGACAACCGACAAGCAACCTTTATCGATATTCCCATCCCAGGAGACCACAGGGTGATAGAGAAAGAACATGAAAAAATTGATAAGTACCACGAACTATGCCTAGAAACAGCTCGACTATGGATGAAGCACACAAAAGTGCTCCCAATAATCGTAGGCGCACTAGGAACAATCTCACACAATTTTGACAAATACTTTAATCAACGATGTGCCAGCTATAACAGCAGCTGAGCTACAAAGAGCTGCAGTGATCGGATCTGTGTCCATTCTTCGTCAATACCTTAGGTCCCGGGTAGGGACTCACCTTCAGCCCTCAGGGTGAAGCCAGTGATCCTGTGAAACTCTTTGTGTTTTTATATTGCTCCAGTTATCACTGTGTTCATTGTTAATTTTGAGTAAATAACATATATACCTCTTTTTTTTTGTATACAACATTGCTTCAGGAAGGGGCAGTTGAGAGTAGAGAACTGGCAGGAGGAGTGGGCATTTAACTGTTTCCCCCTCAACAGTTTTTCCATTCTGGATTACCTTTCCCAGCAGCTTCTCCTTCTCGCGACCTCCCCCATGTTTCACATGTGTGGTTGTGTATAACACATAGCTTGACCTAAACTGATAACTTTGCCAAAGCTTTTAGCTGAGAAGGACCAATTCTTTGCTGAATGGAGACAAGAACGAAAGGAGTAGATGGAGATGAGAGTTACTGTCACACTCAATAGCAGCGATTTTTTTAAGAACATTTCTCATCTCCAGTCACAGTGACAAGGTGCTAAAGTTGTCAAGGCATTCCATCACTTTTTTGACAAGACCCATCATGCTGATGGCAGGTGGCTCATATATCCCAGTGATTCTACTCATAAATGACCCTTCCCAAACTTCTGCGAACCATCCACAGGACATTGGTTGCCGATTGCTGTTCAACAGGCTTGTTAGCAAATAAGAGCTTGACTACAGCCCAGTCCTGGGCTACCTGACATCCTCAGGCAAAGTGGTAGCCAAACAACTTCCACTGTATCCTGTGGCAGCCAAGCAATCACAGGAGGCTCTGTGGGAGAAGGGGACATTCATGGTGGGTGATGGGTCAATTCGCCTCTGCACTGGCTATGTTACTGGCGCAGAAGCGAGAGCCTCCATGTTGGGCTGCACGCCCAGCACAGAGAATAAGATCTGGCAGCGAAGGTCACCGCCAGTCCCACCCCACTCCGCCCTCCTGTCCCACCTGAGAAGTGTGCAACAAAAGCAGGCAACACTCGCCAGTATTCCACCAGGTGCACGAGACTGGCGCTGAGCCAGCGCAGGTATTAATGGCTTACCACCATAGCGGAGGTGCTTTATGTCACCTTTTGCAATGGCAGCGCACGATTGGGCCCTAACAGGCTTTTCATTGTCCTAATAGTTCATTGTTCAATAAAAGCTAAATTCTGTCGGACCTATTCAGGAAATAATTCCAGTAATAGTTTTGGGTGATTTAGTACCCTGGTTGTCTATATGTTTGTCTTGATTTTCAGTTAGATTCTTTTACTGATTCCATCTAAATAGAACCCTCAGTTTCTACCTCCCTGTTCTTTGCTTCTGACATTCTAATTTGTTAGCATTTTTCATCCATTCATGCAGTGCCTGAAGCACACCTTGAGTGCCTGAAGCTACTTTGTTTTAACTAGTATTTGCATTCCTTACATGCTATATTGCAGAAATAAATTTGCATTAGCTGTCACTTTATCATCTTGACAGCCTCTTAATCTGCACCTTCCCTCTGCCTCTATGGAGAATAAATAAATGAAATTACATGTTGTTGTACTTGTGGAATCGTGTAATGATATCATTAACATATTAGTAGAGTAGTTAGCAAAAAAAAATTACATAATGCAGTGTTTCTGTGTTAACTACTAGGACAACAATAATATTTCTAAAGCTTGGCAGTGTTTGTAGATAAAATGCTTAAACATATTTGTTTAAGGTTTATTGTGCCCATTGCACTTTGTTACAATAACATTTGATGCAATTAAGTGCTAAATCTAGTACTGATGATACTGTGAAATTTTGCTCTAGCAAGCTGGTATTAGACTGAATAGTTCATCATCATCATCATCATCATCATCATCATCATTTATTATTCCACCTCCTAAGAGGGCTCAAAGTGGTCTGTTTACGTAATAGGAGTAGATATGCATTTCATCTGTTTTCATATTAACTCTCCAGATCAACCCATTCGGAACCTTAGTATAATATGGTTTTCCCCATGTGAAACTGTATTTCTTACCTTGTATTCAAGAATGGTTCTTACAGTCACTCATCCATGCACTGGTTCATACATCTAGTCACACTGTTACAGGGCCACACAGAAGTCTCCGGAGTCTGTTCGAACTAGTCATTAGGTTATGGCAGCAATCCGCAGACTTGCAGAACAGTGATTCCCACCCCAAACCCTTCAATATTGCTGTTGCTTTTTCTGGGTTTACCTAAGTATGTTGTGGTAAGCTGGATATCTCAGCACTGCTCAGAACCTTGCATCCCTGCAAGGCACTCCAGAGCTTAGGAACTCAAGCAGCTATCTGCATTTTTGAACCCTCTATCTGTCCTTCTCTGCCACCCATTGCTTCTGTCTCCCCCTTCTCTCCCCATCCTTAGCTTTAGAGACTGGAGTAAAAGATTCCTGGAATTCCTTCCCTAAAGTTGCCTCTCCTTAATTTCTTTGGGTGCACTCAATACTCTTTCACCACTCCATGTATTACCACTATACTAAGCTCTGTAGTTGGGGCATAGCAATATTTATTTATACTTATTGATGAAAAGGCTATTTTTATATACAATACTTTTATTTCTTTGGTCCCCTTAGGGCAGGGGTCAGGGAACTTTTTTACCTTTTACCCCAAAATATATTTAGATACGCCAACGTTACCCCCCCCCCCCGCCAGAACAAAAGGAAAAAAATTACATATTGGAACCCATTGCTTTTTATTTGATTAATTAATGAGCTTAATTAATGCTATGTAAGTATGAAGTTGTAAAGGGCGGAGCAAAACAAACAAAACAAAACGGAGCCAGCCAGACAGCGACGGAACCGGAACGGGGGTAATGGATGGTCGCGCTGCCAAGACACAGCCGGGCATGCATATAGATTCATATGCATGCCCGGCTGTGTCTCGGCAGTGCGACCGTCCATTACCCCCAGGAATTTCATTTTTACCCCATTTGGGGTAATTTACCCCTGTTCCCTGACCACTGCCTTAGGGGGAGAAAGGCAGAATAAAAATATGGTAAATACATTTATAGTCTCCTACAATAAAACAACGATTTCCCTTTGTCTCTCTTTGTGGAATGGGGATTCTCTGCATTATGCTGATCTGTTAGCCAGTCCTTGATCCCCATTATTAAATACAGCTGTACATTCTCACAGTGTTACAGTAAGGACTGGTCCTTCTGTGCACTTACAGAGAAATATAAATTAATAAATTCTCTTGCCATCACTTTTGGTAACAGTGATGCTTCTGGCTTGCAATGTCTTACCCCCTGTTTTGTCTTGGAGCAGGACTCCCTAAACTACAGCCTGGGGGCCAAATCTGGCCCACCACAAAATTTTATCTGGCCTGCAGCAACTTTTTTTGTCAGAGCATTTGCTAATGTTTGTGACATTTTTACTCATTATAGATTGTTTCTCAGTTTAAGCATGGCATTGTTTCTTTGAAATTGTCACATCTCTCTTTTGTTCTGAATAATAGCATGCCGATTACGAAAAAGATTTAAGACATTGATTCAAAAGTAAAAGATTTTTTTCAGCCTGCAAGAATGTACAAAATATACAAAGTGGCCCTTGTACAGAAAAGCCGTCTTAGAGAATGGGCAGTAAATTGCTTTAGATGGCTTTGACACTTTAAATTCTGATGTCTTTGTAATGCCTGAATGATAGTGCATAATCTGTCAGTACTTCAGCGTTCCTGAAGTCTCCTCTAGCATTCCTGTAACACAGTTATTCCCAACCTGTAGGAGCCCATGGATCACTGAGGCAAAAACTGGATTCATCGTGAACCACGCCACTCACACAAAAATAAAATAAAATCTGTAGTAATTAGAGAAGATTTAATAGATTTGTTAGATTGATTATTTTAGAGAAGATTTGTGGGATGCTGCTTTTGTTGCTGGCTGCAGGCAGTCTGTTCTCTGCCCTCTCTTATGGTCACTTGATGAGATGCTAGATTAAGACTCCCCCCCCCCAGACCTCATGGACCACCTGTGGTCCAGGACCATGGATTGGGAACCAGTGCTCTAGCAGCTATGAGTCTAGCATTCAGCTGTCTGCTTCCTTTTCCAAAAAGGAAAGCATTTGCAAACAAAGAGAAATGAGTCATGAGCTCGACCAGGGAATTTGAAACCGCAATATGGGACCCACAGGTTATGGGGGGACGCCTATATAAGAGGGAAATGCGGCCTCCTCACAGAGAGACAAAATGTGTCTTAGAATATAATGTAGCTGGCAAATTCTCCAGTGAAAGGATCCTGTTGCCCTGCAAGGAGGCAGCATTATCCTCTTTTGTATTAATAGGGGGAGAGCAGCTCTTCCTGTACTCTTCAACGTAAAGTCTATTCCACTGATGTTCCGCTGGTACTTTTTACAATATCTTTTTAAGATTGTCAGTCCTTTTCAGACAGGTAACCATTTATGTCCTATATAAACTGCTTTGTGAATATCTTTTCTTGAAAAGCAGTGTATACATATTCTTAATACTATTTAGCCATCAGTTCAGCTGAATTTTGTGCATAATGAAGCATCTTTTGCTTCCAGAAGTAACAAAACTCTGACTAAGCATGCATTTAAATTGCAGTTCACTCGCTTAACCTTTTCTGCAACCCACAGAAGCTGCTAATGCGATTTGAAATGGAGATATCATTTATTTAAATATCTCTTAGGAAACAATTATAACTAGGTTTTTAGCATGGTGGTAAATTGATGTAGCCCTTAATTCTTAGTATAGATTGAGTGGATATGCTTAGTGCCTATAATTATGGGAAATTATGATGACCAGTTGGCTGACTCATCCCTGACAGCCTTAAACTCGACTATTGTTTCTTTGGGATGCTCATTATTTTTAGAGCGCTGTTCATTCTAGTTCACTGTTCTGTTTTTTGTTTCCCCATTTTCAAGAGAAACTTTCACTTCTGAAATGGAAAAGCAATGAAAGTTGATGGGTCCTATTCTTTTTAGTTATGTTACAAAATAGTCCACCAGTTTAGCAGCAGCATTCCAGCTATATAGTTTATTTAAAAAATAATAATTGCTCTAATTCTGAGGTAGGCAACCTATGGCCCATGGGCCAGATTTGGCCTCCTACTTGAAATCTGGCCTGTAGTGCCAAAAAGATATATCCGCCCAGCCCAGCCCTTGATCTTGAAAAAATCAAGTTCATAATTTCACCTTGGTTAGGTTTACCATGTAAGCAGACCGAGAACAGAAGCTTCCCTTGAGCATCATTCTGTGTCTGGGCATGTGTGTCTCTGCACCATGCTTGTCCCTTGTTTCTCTATGGCTTAATCAGGAGTTTGCACATACATTCTTACTATTGATGGACCCGATATCTGGCCTTGATGTGGAAGAAGGTTGCTGACCCTATCTCTAAGTAATGCTCAGTATAAATACTGTGCATGCTATTACAGCACACTGGAATAGAAGCTTCACTTCATGTATTTCATTAACGTTATTTTTTTTTTCATCTTTCCTTGTGCATGCTCTGCAAGGAATCTTAGTGCACTTCACCCTTGCTTTTGTTTTCCTTTTGCTGCCTAATCAGATGCACATTGATCGATGCACTGGGTTCACATGTACTGTTGCTGTTACTGTTTCTCCTGTGTTGCACATATTACTTGTGTTTTAAAAAGCACTGCTGGTAACCGAGTGTCCGCCAAATTTTGTTGTACTGTCTTGAAATGAACAAACTACACACTAGAAGTATTTGGAGAATTCATGTTCTATGCTGTTTCAATTGACTATTTTTACTTTCTCACATAATTTGTATTTCTGCTATACATTTTCTTCTGTATGATTGAAATTTTGCTTAAAATAGTCCATTTTAAAAATTTGGGATCAGAGCTGCTTTGGAATTTTTTTCCTCTAGAGCAGGGGTGTCAAACATAAGGTCCACAGACTGGATGCAGCCCCTGGTACTTATTTATCCAGACATCATTATACTTGGCTCTCCCAGAGCCACCCTTTCAGCAGTACTGCTTCTGCAAAGACTAGGGATGGGGAGAGAGAGAGATGAAAGGAGGCATCAGAAGGCAAAGAATACTATAGGGTAAGGGGCAGAATAAGAGAAGTGAGAAGGAGATGCTGCCGAGGTTCTTGGAGAGCCAATTACCATGTGGGTCACCCTTTGAGTAGTGCCACTTCTGCCAAGGCATCACTTTGCAACCATTTCTCAACCGCAAAGTGCTTCCGCAGCAGAAATGGCACAGCTGAAAGAGTGGCCCATGTAATTGGGCTTCCCCAAGCTGATAATTGGGCACTCTTGTAGCTTGAAAATATGATCAAGATTTGCGCGTTTTCTGTTATTTGCAGCCAGTGAGTTCCTATATGAGAATAAAGTACTTGTTTCTGGCCATCATCTGCTTAATGACATCACTTCTTGCTTAATGGTGCCACTTCTGGCCCTCAGTAGGCATCATGAATGCTATCCAGCACACTATATGAAACGTGTTTGGTATACCTGCTCTAGTTAATGTTTAGCAGTCATTTATTTTGATCCAACTGAATTGCTAAATCCACTGTTTTCAAATTTGTTTTCAAAATGGGGTAGAAAAGAAATAGAAATGCTATTTCAAACATTGACTTTGTTTTTCCTTCTGCAGTGGATGATCCAAACCCCGCACAAAGCTGCAACATTTTTTGGGTGCATTGGAACAGATAAATTTGGTGAAATCCTAAAGAGGAAAACTGAAGAAGCCCATGTAGATGCCCATTACTACGAGCAGAGTGAACAGCCAACTGGAACCTGTGCTGCCTGCATCACAAGTGACAACAGGTCAAATGCTGTTTTTCATTTGAAATCTATCTCTGTATGCAATGTGAAAGCAGAAGAAAAGGGCAGTCTTCTTTTGGGGATGTAATGCGTCAAAAGTCTGCGACTGTATTTTGTAGGTCATACTGAGACTGTGGGTGCTGAAGTCCCACACCCTCCACATTTGCCCTGTTGAAAATCACCCCCACTTGTTGCTCTGCCAGATCCACCTGACAGCAGTGCTATCGGCATGCTGTGTAGGTCCTCTTGGAACGTTACCTGGAATGTGAAGAGTTCAGACGTAATGATTTGTGGAAGATTATGATGTAACAAATCAATTAAGCTACAAATTAGAAAGTCCTCCGTTGGATGGACTTTCCTCTGTAATAAACTCCGTAAATGATGTTTGGCAAATCACTTTTTCTTAGCCTCCACCTCTTATCTGTAATATGGGGATAATAATACTGACCTACTTTACAGGGTAGTGTTGCAGAATACGATAAGATAATGTGTGTGATCTACTTTGCATTTATTTAGTGCTATTAAAATCTTCCAAGTGGTGGTGGTGGGATGAGGATTCTGTGGGCATCTGGCATGCTAACATGAAGTTGGAGGTGGGGGGGAGAGAGAGAGAGATGGCTGAGGCAGTGTATGCGCAGTGTGTCCTGGAAATGAGAGGCAGGTAACATGGAGTGTTTATGCAGCCCAAATTGTACTCTGGGGATGAGGAGGGGATCTTCCATACATGTACTTTGTAGGTCCTTGCAAATGTTCATCTTCCTGTGCTTGGATATTGGAATCCCCCCGCAGTTGCTGGAGTTCAGTAAAACTGCACAGCAATTGCCACTAATAGACTAAAGATCTTTAGTTCCCCAGGTTCTTGTTCTAAAAGTGAAAAGCGAAAGTTTTCACCCCCACCCCCACAATTCTCTCTCATGCAGTAACCTGGTGCTCTCTGAGCTTTGTTCATGTAGCACTAAACCATGGTTTAGCACTATATCTGAGTCTGGCCTTTGTGATGGATCATGATCATAAAAGCAGATCTCCACACTGATGTCCTTCTAGTCCTGACTTTTCTCCATGTGTTGATTGCACTTGAAGACAGAATATATAGCCATGGTTTTTTTCCTTCCCTCATTGTCTCAGCAGATATAACATAAGGACATAAGAACGTAAGAAGAACCCTGCTGGATCAGGCCAAAGGCCCATCTAGTCCAGCTTCCTGTATCTCACAGCGGCCCACCAGGTGCCCCAGGGAGGCATGAGACAACAAGATGCTTGGATCCTGTTGCCACTCCCTTGCACCCGGTACTCTGAAGTAGCCTACTACTAATGTAAGGAGGTTGCACAATCCATCATTGCCTATAGCCCACGATGGACTTTTCTTCCAGAAATCCATCCAATCTCCTCTTAAAGGCATCTAGACTAGATGCCATCACCACCTCCTGTGGCAAAGAGTTCCACAGATTAACTACCTGCTGGGTAAAAAAAGTACTTCCTTTTATCTGTTTTAACTCTCCCAACCCTCAGTTTTAGCGGATGTCCCCTGGTTCTGGTGTTTTGAGAGAGTAGAGGGAAAAGAACATCCCTCTATCGACTATCCCTTCCGTGCATAATTTTGTATGTCTCAATCATGTCCCCCCTCAGGCGCCTTTTTTCTAGGCTGAAGAGCCCCAAACGCTGCAGTCTTTCTTCATAAGGGAGGTGCCCCAGCCCCGTAATCATTTTTGTCGCTCTCTTCTGCACCTTTTCCAGCTCCACTATGTCCTTCTTGAGGTGCAGCAACCAGAACTGTACACAATATTCCCGGTGTGGCTTTACCATCGATTTGTACAATGGCATGATAATATTGGCAGTTTTATTCTCAACCCCTTTTTTAATGATCCCAAGCATGGAATTGGCCGTCTTAATTGCTGCCGCACACTGGGTTGATACCTTCATTGAATTGTCCACCATCACCCCAAGATCTTTCTCTTGAGCTGTCACAGACAGCTCCGAACCCATAAGCCTGTAGGTGAAGTTTTGGTTTTTTGCCTCAGTGTGCATCACTTTACACTTGTCTACGTTGAAACGCATCTGCCATTTGGCTGCCCATTCCCCCAACTTGGAGAGATCCTTCTGGAGCTCTTCACAATCCCTTCTGGTCTTCACCACTCGGAAAGGTTTTGTGTCATCCGCAAACTTGGCCACCTTGCTGCTTATTCCTGTCTCCAGGTCATTTATGAACAAGTTGAAAAACACCGGCCCCAAGACAGATCCCTGGGGCACTCCGCTTTTCACCTCTCTCCATTGCGAAAATTGCCCATTGACCCCCACTCTCTGTTTCCTGCCCCTCAACCAATTCTGAATTCATAAGAGGACCTGCCCTCTTATTCCCTGACTGTGGAGTTTCTTCAGCAGCCTTTGGTGGGGGACTGTGTCAAACACCTTCTGAAAATCCAGTTATATGATATCCACATCCACGTGCCTGTTGACGTTTTGAAAGAATTCCAAAACGTTTGTGAGGCAAGACTTGAAATGCCATATGCCCAGTCCTTATCCACCCTCCATGTTGGGGACCTTAGGGTGTGTAGTATTCTGTTGTTCCATATCCTTTCCAATTCCTGTGCCCACTTGTATTCAAGCTTTGCTTCAGTTGCATTGGCAAGGCCACAAACAATAATTTAGTTTTTATACTGAAGACACCCTGTCGGCGTCAAAGCCCAGCATGGGGCTTCGCATAGTCCTTGGGTGCTACAACTGCCAACAGTACTGAGGGTTCAAGGGTCTCCTTCTCCATCTCTTGCTCTTGGACTGTCATCCAGTATCCAACCTGGTCAACCCATAACCCCTTTTTTGCTTGTTTTGAATTTTAAGAATCTCTGCCCCAGGGTTTATATAGATAACTGGGAGTTAGAAGTTAATTTTGCATAATTTATGATAAACATCCCTTTTCAGACTAAGGTGGGGGTTTTTCTTACTGCTACAGATATATAAGGTGTACTTGTAATGGAAATCTCATTAAATATGGAATTGTAACATTACTTTGGTTTTTCAGTTTCCTTTATCACAGCATAAAACATTATATATAGCAAGAAAAAGAGAGTGGGCCCTTATTATCTATGATGGTTTCATTCCCAGAACTCCCCAGGCTACAAAATTCTGCGGGAATTCAAACCCATGGAATTCAGGGCCCACCTGGCCCTCCAAAAACCAGAAGTTACTTTTTTTTTTTTGGCCAAAAAGACCATTCTGAGGTCCATGAAGGGTCAGGTGGGCCCATGATGAGGTTCAGCATCCACGAGGTTTTCAAATTCGCAGATGTCAAAGATGCAGGCTCACCTGTGTAACATTCATGTTTATTGTCCAGTTATCTGTTTAAAAGTAAATTTTGTTGACAGTAGTCTTTGCCAAATTGTTTCAATATAGCATGTTTCTTTTGTACTTGATCATTGATGTGAATTTGTTTTGGCAGGTGTAAGAGTTTGGGGGGAAAGGGAATTGGTAATGAGTAATTTTATAGCTCTGTCCTAGCATTTGTATTGGGCCAGCAAAATTTCCACAATGGTGCACAGTGACTAGTGCACAATGGGTTTAAGAACTGGCTTTATAAACCAATCCAGGAGAGGAAATCAGCACAGCAGAAATATCACCACTGTGCTGTGCAGATGCATTATGGCCCTGTTCCTCAATCCTATCATAATACATTAATGGATCGTGGGCGAGAGATGAGCAGAAAAGGCATTTTAGGTGATCATCAGCAATGGTACAAATGTATGTGTCTGATGTTTAATGATGAGGTGTTGGAATGGCATTAGCACACTGAGATAGATCTGTCTTTCTCAGGATGCCATGCTGGTATATGCTACTCGAAGTGTATTTGTGGTGCATTCCTATATACTGCCATCTCTTATAAATCTGGAACAGCAGTTGTCTGTACCATGTACAGCTAGATTAGAGTGCATTGGCTGTGCATTCTGAAGTTCAAGACAACTCTAGGATGATTTGTTGATGATTGTTGGAAAGACTGCAGTTGTTCTGAGTGGGTGGTAACATTGACTACTTTTTTTTGTCATTTTAGGTCTCTTGTGGCTAACCTAGCTGCTGCTAATTGTTATAAGAAAGAAAAACATCTTGATCTGGAGAAGAACTGGAAGTTAGTGGAAAAGGCAAAAGTTTATTACATTGCAGTAAGTTTGGCTAACCTTCCAAAATAAGTATTTTGCATTCAAATTTTGAACCATTGTAGAAGTTGCATCAAGTGCAGGACAAGAGTTGTGAATGCTGAAAGCGAAGGGGGGCTGTCCTATTGTGTTGAAGCTTGTATTGAGTAATTTCTCTGAATGCTGATACTAATTTGCATTTTTTTAAATGGAGCCCAGGAAGTGAAGTTGAACCAATTCACCATTCAAGTTTTTAGCAGTACATCACATTTACATTTCATGTTCTCAAGCAATTTGTGGGGAAGGAGAGACAGCCTCTTTAGAAAACATGATTATTCACTGCAGGCAGTTGTATGATAACCTCTTAATTGCTATTTATTCCATACTATTTCAAAAGAAGCTATCTTGGAATCATTTCTTGAATATAGATAAAAATGTAGGTCGTTTCTAATGATAGAACCTTTCTTCTTATAGTACAACTGAGGAAAAAAATGTTCAGAATGCTGAGGATATTTTCATCTTAGAGGACATGGACACTTGGGGATATGGAAACTAGTCCGCATATTTATGTAGATTTTGTTGTGATATGCTATAAATGGCAGGATTTGTCTGTGTATGTTGCTGTGATGTTAATAAGGCGATCACAATTAACAAGTATAGAAGGCATCTATGACAGATTATGTGTTTTAATGTGCGTATAATATATGTATCCTGTATGACAGCTGCTGCCATCCTGTTACCTGAACTATGTGGAAACAGCTGGCGAGAAGTGTAAAAAATTGATTATTCAAGAGGAACAAATTCATTTAGAAAAGAAATTTTCTTCAGCTAGTGTGAATGTATTCTGGAGGTGGTTAGTGTGCACTGCTCTAGATTTTATATCATGGTTATTGATTCTGGTGCATGGTTAAAGCTGCCCCTATATAACTGTCAAAACAAATACTTAAACCTGCAAAGTCTATACAAAATAAGGAACGTCACAGGGCCTGCCTCAAGTTTGAGATGACGTTTTCAAGAATACAGTGGGCCCATCATATCCACAGGCTTTACATCTGCAGATTTAATCTGTTGCAGACTGAAGATGGATTTTTAAAAATTCACACACACTGCTGTAGTCTTGTTCACCTTGCATCTTGCTGTTTTCACAGCATTTGCCTTGCGTCCGCCTGTTTACTTATGAACAATTTATGCAGGTTCATGCAAAATATGCAACTTATGCGCATTTATGCAATTTCTGCAAGTTTATACCATTTTGTCAGTATGACATCTGCGGGCTTGAACATCCACGGATTTTGCTATCCGTGTGGCAGTCCAAAACCAAACCCTCGTGGATACAGAGCACTCATTGTACGTATTTCCTCAATTGCTTTTTCATTTTTAATTTATACTTTTAAAAACTCCTGTTTTTTCACTTCAGAATAATTATTCCCTGGGCTATTCTGAGTAGCACTACTGGGGGCAAGTGCAGGAGGCTTCGGAATATTGGAAAATGAAGAAGGGAAGAGCTGGTAGCAAATGCTAGGCTGCTGGAAGCTGCTGAAATTCTTTATTGTATTGTTCCTACAGATAATGAGTGCTGGTTCACACTAACCTTTCTCTGTATGATCATGTATTTTGTTGTGCAGAGAAATTTGACAGTGAGAGCTAGCCCTTAGCAACTGATAATTGTCAGCAGGATCCCAGTATAGTCTGCTAAGCCAGTCGTGCCTGCTGTGAATAAACCTCTTCTCCCTTTACTCCTGGAGGGCATCTTGTTTTCCTTAGTATAGCAACTCCTCTTTGATCTAGGGATAGGGCAGTAGTTTTGCCAAGGGGAGGGGCACCTCTGACCTCCCCAGTCCTGCCTAATGCCTGCAAAAGCAGAATTGAGTTCTTTTGGACTTTATACTTTGCAGTTTTCCACCCACTGGTATGTTTCTCTTTCCATCTTCCTTTCTTATGACACCATAAGTGCTCCTTTGCAGTGTCTCCTGCTATTTCAGCCATCACATGGTTGGAGGAGTTGCAATATACCTTAGCTGTGAACTTCCAACCATCTCTGCTCAGCGCTGACAAAGTCACTCTTCGCTTCCCCACCTCCTGCACCTTTAAGAAGGACTGACAGAGTTATGGCTGTTGGTGCTATCAGACAAGACTACTACTCGCCACCCTCACTCTGGAAAAGTCAGTGGAGTTTCAGGGCAAGTTTGGCAATTTGGCATCCATTACTGTGTACGTTGCTAGAACAGATCTCATGTTCTTTTCCTCCTTTCAGGGCAGGCATAAGACGATCCCACCTAGGATCCAGGTGTCCCTCTCACGATACCAGGGGGCCTGGCCCTTCCAGACTGCCCCCAGGCATCGTGGGATGTGGTCTCTCTTTGCCACTAGCAACCTTCAGTGGCGCAGGAGGCATTTCCCTTAGTCCAACCATTATTGTAGCACAGCGTCAAGACTGGATTCAGCTAACCCCCGCTTCCAGAACACGAGTGGAGTAAAATGTAATGATTTATTAAAACTACAGGTTACAGCATGTAGGCTTAAGAAGGCCTTTCAAAGCAGACCAAAGCAAGGCATAACTACATGATGCTTAATACAAAAATAAGAAAGCATCTAACTCCTAGCTAATACATTGTCCTAACACTCACCCAGCAAAAGGAAGAATCAGTTGTGAAGAGGGCAGAAGGTCCCCCTCCTCTCCCTCTTCAAGCCGCAGGAAGAATCAATCAATCAATCAATCAATCAATCAATCAACAGGTACTTATATACCGCTTTTCAACACAAAGTTCAGAAAGCGGTTTACAGGCAAATAGTAATAATAAAGTTAAATGGCTCCCTGTCCCAAAAGGGCTCACAATCTAAAAAAAGGCAGACCGCCAGCAACAGCCACTAGAAAGACTGCGCAGGGGTGAAGAGGGACAGTTACTCTCCCCCTGCTAAATATAAGAGGAACACCACTGGAAAAAGTGCCTCTTGTCCAGTTAGCAGGGGTCAGCTAGCAGCAGAATGTGAGACTTTTACTCTTCAACCCCCCTTCTTGTCCAGCTAGAAGCAAAGCAGCTTTTAGTTAACTTTTGGTTTCCCAGCTAGGCCTTCTTCTTATCTCGCCCTTGGCCGACTGAGCAAGACAAAACAGAATCCAAGGGGAAAGCATTCTGTTAGAAATGCAGAGAGGGGAATGGGGAAAAGAACAGGCCAGGGCATCAAGATGGATCTGAACCAGGCCTGGGTCCCTACTGTTCATGACAGTCCCCCTGTCCAAACACCAGGAGGGTCATAGAGAATAATAGCATCAGAGATGGGAGACATGTTTAGGGTTGTCTCAGATCTCCAGACCCCGCATGATGGCAGAACAGTTTCAAACCTGTGTGTTTTTCGATCAAGAGGGAGAGAGTGATATGGGGCTTCCTACTCTTTCCCAACCTTAGTCTGGGGCAATGGAGCTTATCCAGAATGTTTACACTGAGTAATCTTTGTTAGCCCAGAAAGTGAGTGTCCTTATGTGTGTGGAAAGACCTCTAGCCACTTCTATTCCAGCTCCTCATACAGACAGTCACATAAAAGTAAAAGCACACACTATCACCATGCCAGTCCAGTTTTAAGCACAAGAGGGTGAAAGTTTCTTTCCAGCAATTGTAAATAAATTGTTGTTTTCACAGGTTCCTCCAGTAAAAGATTTTCTTCTTCTGGTTCATGCTTCTTCCACGGACAGAGATCATAGATGCAAGATCCCTGACCCAACTTCTGTAGCTATCTTGGATTCCCTGCAGAATAGGAGCTCCTGAATGACTCTCAAGCCCTCTTTCCATTAACTGTCTATGCACTGGGACACAGTGAAAGAAGTCCAGCTAATAGAGCACAAAACCTACTACTGCTACTCTCTGCAGTCAGATTAGAAGCTCTCTTGCCTCTGTTCATAAGAAAGAGGAGTTAACAGAGAAAGAGATCAAGTAGACAGGTCCTCATTTAAGCAGATTGTTGCCAACTGAGGTATTCCCTTGTTCGCTGAAGCTCATTATATTTTACAGCTCACAGATGTCTCTTGTCTAACATTTCACTCTCTCTGCCACAGACTGCAGGAACTGTCCTTTGCTAAATTTCTGCCTGGGATACTCTGCAGCTTTGCCAGGATGTCTTTTCTAGAAGAAATGTTTAGCGGAAGCTACGTGGGTTTCTAGATCATACTTTTCTCTAGCACTGTAAGACTGGATATATTTTTCTTTGCAGACCTGTCATGTGGGGAGAGGGTACCTCAGCTCTACAGTTCCTAGAATTACTGGGAGTCAAAGGCATAATTCTTACCATGAATTTCTGTTCTCTGTGACTCCTGGAGGGTATTCTCCCTACTTCTTCTGCTTTACTGAAGAAATCAATTTCCCTGATTGTATTTCCCCAAAACAGTTGTCATTGTAGTCTCATGTACATGTGAAGGAAGTCAGCAGAGACTCCTCTGAGCTTTCTTCTGTGTGTGCCCCCCATCTCTTTTTCTAGTTCCATTGCCCTTATGGAGGTACTATCCCAAAGGGCATAGAATGTCCTTTGGAAGTCACAATAAGAATTTCCAATAAGATATCCCCCCTCTCTCCTTACAATGCCTAAATGGTTTTTCTAAGTAAAGATATCACAGTGGTATCTCTCTAATAGTCTTAATGACAGAACTATGTGGCTTCAGTATAAGTCTGTCAAAACACAAGCTGGATATCAGAGATGAGTAGCACATCATAACATTTCATACCTATGCTTCAGGAATGTGCTCAACAAAATACTATTGCTTAAATTTACTGGCAGAATGATTATGACAATTTAAGGTGGCTTCTGATACTATACATTGAGATGTGACAGTATTTCCATCATGCACCCAGAGACCTATTGACACAGACTGTCAGGAATCAAAATATTCACTAGGTATTTCTTTATCAAGCTTGTCACCAAAATAATCCTTCTCAGTGAATGCTCTTAATTATTTCTTTCTGACAACATATTTTACATATCCACCTCACCTTCCGATGGCATTTCTGGGATCGAAGTCGACACCCATATAACCTACTGAACACCTTGCTTTGTGGATTTTGACATAAGTTCTAATCTTTTGTTTAATTGAAGCACCCATGGGTAATTTGTAGTGATCTGTGCTTGCTGTACCTGACCTGGAGGCATTGCAATGTCACATGACATCAAAAACTCATGAAAAGGGCATGCAGAGCTTTACAGCATCCTTGCAGGCTTCTCCACTTGCGTTATTGAAGGACAGAGGTTGCTAACTTCTAGGCTGTGTTTATAGGACATGACAGCATTTTTTCCAACAAAAATGTCCTGATCCAAGGGGCACAAAAGCTAGAAAGCTAATTTAGGGCTAAAAAAAAATGACATGTTGATTTAAAATACTTTATCATCCTAAAGAGTAGAAGTGAATAAGAAGCTTGGTTTTATTCATCCTTGCTGATTGAAAACAAAGTAAAGGTGATTCATAAACAATCAATGTTTAAAGCAGGGGTCAGGGAACATTTCTACCTTCTACCCCAAAATATATTTAGATACGCCAACGTTACCCCCCCCCCCCGCCAGAATAAAAGAAAAAAAATTACATATTGGAACCCATTGCTTTTTATTTGATTAATTAATGAGCTTAATTAATGCTATGTAAATATTAAGTTGTAAAGAGTTTGGGAGAGTTAGGAAAGTTCTTTAAATATTTTTTAATCTTACTCTTATTGTAAATATCTAACCTGCTTAGTTAGATTTGATTTTGTCATTTGGGGTGTTAAAATGTTCTTGCTTGATGACATCACTTCCTTTGGGCCCCGGTGATAAAAAGTTTGAGAGCCATTGTACTGGATTAAAGAAAAACACTTTTAAGGTCAGAAAGTAAGATAAAGGGGCAGCCTCCAAAGACTTATTTCAGAATTTAAAAGATTTGTTTGCAACTCTGGATCAAACCAAAAAATGATAGCACTAGCCATTTTTTTATGTAGATATCTGTTTCATGCACTTGTCAAACAGGGAATACCTCATTTTTACATCACAAGGAGTGTGCATGTAGGTAAGGAGATTCAGCTCGCCTCATACAAACATCTCTTAATGCAAAAAATTAGATCCTCTCCACTTTAAATATTAACAGGATGAATGGGAGCAAAACAAATACATCTGTTGCCTGATTAGTTTGACCCCCCCTCCCAGTAGTGGGATCTGCAAATGAAGACGTGGAACGCTGGGCGGGACTTACACGGGACTTATGCGCGATTGGCTGCCCGTCTGCTCCGTTCTGACCCCCCCCCGCTCGCCGCGCGGGCTGCCCTGGCCTTGGAGGGGGCGCCTGCTTGCCCAGGGGGGAAGGGTTGCCAGCCAAAACAGAGCCAGCCAGCCAGCAATGGAACCGGAACGGGGGTAATGGACGGTCGCGCTGCCAAGACACAGCCGGGCATGCATATAGATTCAT
>JAJKFI010000034.1:11918453-11929859 GCA_029204185.1 Lerista edwardsae
CCTCCCTCTTCAGCTCCCAAATTACAACATTTGGGCTCATGTGACCCTTCACCTCTACCTCTGCTATTCACCTGCATAACATTAAATAACACACTTCTCAATCCTCCATAGTTGGTTCCAAGCAGTCATTGGAAGTGTAGTACTTTCTGTAAATAGTCAGTTGTGCTGTCTTACAGAATGGAATGGGCAAGACAGGGGGCTAGGGCTCTGTTCTGCGTGTGGTGGTGATGGTTTGGAGCTCTGTCCAGGAGGTAGCTGGGTTTTCAGTTGTAGGTCTTGGAGTGCTCCTTCACTTCAGTAGCACCAACAGTGAATTAATAGCAGTATCAACTGTGAATTAATTCAGAAGGTTCTGCAGAGTGGGCTGGGCTATTAACAGCAAGTTAAGTTGCTTGCTTTGCTCTTTACTTGTTTTTCATCAACGTTGTGTTGAAACGACACTTTGATAAACAAAACGTTTGGAGTAAATAGCATAGATAGGGTTCGAGATGGATAGTCATGCTGTTTTGTAGCATCAAAAACAAAATGAAGGGAAACAAGATGAAAATCGGGCTTTTTACCAATGGAAGTTGTGATTTAAAAAAAAAGACTTTATCCTTGTATATATACCTGCCTACTGAGGATTTTGCCATGAAGTGGACAATAGGCCATAAGAGGTATGGTATAATAAATAGTGTTCAAGATGCCACCAAATTCCCTCTTGTTTCCTCATAGGTAGGTTGTGCAGTTGTATATAATGCGTAATTCCCAAATGAGCACAACTACTTTTCTCTCTGAGAAGGTTATAAATCATCTAAATATGAGTGTAAGGTCTGTCTAGTGGTTGTCAATATCCTATTTAGTGATTTTAGATCCATTTTGTGGATAGCACTTTGAGATACTTGAAACTGATTACAAAAGGCTATGTTCAGTAGGCAATATTCTGTTTTGCTTTAAAACAAACAAAAATCCTTAAACATTTGGGTTCAGGCTTATTTGTTGGCTGCTCTGTACCATGTATATGATTGTGGCCCTAATGGGGAGCAACAGCCAGTGGTCCATTAAGTCAAGGGAGCCACCAGCTGAAAACATTTGGGAATCACTGCAACAGAGAAATACCCATGACTCGGTTTAATGTATGGGAGCTATTGGTGATGGAAAAGCCGACTTTGCATCTAAATAAACATGCAGGGCAGACAAGATTCATTTTTGGAAACCTGGTTCCAATTTTTTGTACACATTCAAATCCCTGAAGAGAAACTTAGCATATATTCCAGTTGTTTCAGTGTGTGTTCCTGTTTTATGGAGCACAGTATTTGGTTTCTCAGTAAGGCTTGGCTCTGGATTAACATAGTGGTTTCTCTGTATGTTTGCCCAGATGTGATTTGCATTAGTGATTTTTGATTCCTTTATATTTGCAGGCTTTCAAATCTTTTAGCTTCCTGTTTTTATTGCACTGGTTCTTTAAAGTGTAATCCTATGTGCATTTCCTTGGGAATGCTTCTGTGTAAACATACATAAACGATAACATGCATAAACAATATTTGCGGAAAAAATGTTTCCTTGGGAGGGTATGGCTCTTGTACAGGGGCACAGTAGGGGTCTAGAGCAGCGGTTCCCAACGTATTACTCGGACATTAGGACCGCTGTAAATGCTTGTGGAGGTGGGAACTGGGCCTGGGGAGGGTGCCTGTTAGTACCACAGCGATCACGGCACTGCAGACACCCCAGGGGCTCTTACCTTATGGGGGGGTGCACAGGTCTCTGGCAAGTCTTGGGAGGCCTGCAGCCCCCTCTGTGAGCCCCCAATGGATAAAAGGACTTCTGCTTTCCGCATGAAAAACGGAAGTGCTTTTATCGCACAAAATAGGGCTTTTTATCTCATAGGGGAGCTTGTAGAGGGGGCTGCAGGCCTTCCAAGACTTCCCAGAGGCCAATGCAATCTCCCTGACAAAGTAAGACCCCCGGGGTGCCCGCAGCACCATGGTAGCTGCAGCTCTGCTGGGCACCCATTCCTGGGCCACTCCCCGTAAGAGGGTATATACCCAGCAACATTTCCCACTTGGTGGGGAGGGGGGTGTTGCAACCTCCAGGTTGGGAAACACTGCTATAGAACAATAGCTCAGGAGACAACTGAATAGTGTTTGGCAAAGGAGGTGTACAATTTCTTCTACAGCTGAGATTCTCTAATGTGACTAAAAGTGGTGTGATAAACTCTTCCCATCAAACTGTTCTGTAGCTTCTGGATTGTACAACCTGTGGGAGGCCTGGAATATGTCTTGGGGGAGGGGAGGGAAGTCTTCCTTCCTTCCTTCCTGTTCCAGCAACCACAGTTTTTCATATATCCCACTTTTAGGTTGCATATTGTTAGCAGCTGAAGCATGAGTTCATTTTAACTACACAGTTATACTTACCACCTATCCTTAATATGGCAAAAGTACTTGATAGTTGATGTTTTCATCCTTTTAAAATACTTTTTTTGCAAAAATGAAAATTTATTCTGCACCATGTTGAAGCATGTAATTTGTTCCTGTTTGAGAGGGAGGGAATCTGACACATCATTTAGCACTGTGTTGCCCCTCACTGTCCTAAATATTCCTCAACCAAGCACCCTTTTTTGTATTTAAATGTCCACCATTACCAATAGTATTCATGAGAAATTATCGCACTCTTTTCTGTCTACTCCAGCAGATGTTAAATTGCAGGTAAACTTCCTTTTGCTCACTAATTAGCGAGGCATGGGTATTGCTCCTCTCATCATGTGATTTTTAGAGAATGCATTATTAGAGCACTTACAGAGCCAGTCGAGCTGCAACAGCCCAGCAACAGCAGTGCCATTTTCACAAAGAAAATGTTGAACAAGAGCCAAATGTTTGGTGGCAGAGTCTGTTGCTAGGAAATCAAGGTCCTGAGGCGATTAATGACAAAGCAAGCAATAACAAGAAGACAGAATTATAGATTTAAAAGAGGGGGGAAAAGTGGTTGGTGTTATAATTACCCAAAGAAATCTGCACTCATTAAATAGGCTGTTTTTATGATTGACTTTAATTGGAGGTTAGTGCAGATATTTAGCTCCTTTCCCACCCCTTTAAACACACACATGCATATAATCCGTAGAACTGTAGGCTTGTTTTTCTAAGCATCATGAGGAGCTTGCCCTGTAATTTGATCCCCACTGACAGATGCATTTTCTATGCTGCCATTTTGAATTAACCTATTGTGCAACAATTTTCCTCAGCTCTGTTGAATAAAACATCAAGTCTTATTACCTCAGATAGATTTGATAGAGTAAAAGAATGTACTTCTAGATGAAGGAGGCTGTTTGCTGAGTTCAGTTCTTTGAACTCTGCCGACAAGCCCCAATAATTTGTGATGTATGCTTAACAAATGAGAGATTGTGGAGGGGGGGGAGAAGGGGAGCACTTTCCTGGGAAGTTTGATGTTCAGCAACTATTCTTGGAGCAGTTTTGATGTCCACAGATGCTATGCCTAAGATTAGAATGCTTTAGATGATAATACCTTTTTTAAACCATTTTTACCATTCAGTTTCTTTATTAACACTAATGAAAAAGAGAGAATGTCCTTAAAGTAAAAAAAAAATGCTTATAGTAATCCACAGTGAGTTAAAAGAAGTGTTTTCAAATCATGTCCTTGCTCTTATTTTTTTTTAAAGCTTCACTTGCAATGTATCATCATTCATTTATATTGCTATGCAATTGGTCATTTCACACATTGTTAGTAGTATTTAGGCAGGCATATCAACCTCGGCAAAAATTTAACCTATTTCATGATTACAGTATCTGGAAAAGAATACATAATATTTAAATTCTCCAGATGTTTAATCAAATCCCGAAACAATAGAGGCTTTGCAAATTCTGTCCAGCCATACTGGCACGTTGCTAATCAGACGCTAGTGCCAAGCTGTCTGCTTTGTTAAATACCCAGATTCCCTTAGGCAAGAAGACAGCTGCTATCACTACTATGAAATTTGGTAGCTCAATCTATTTTTGCTACCCTTGGGCTATCAAACTACAGTTAATGTAGACCACCCCAACACATACACTTCAGGGATTTTTTGTTCAAAGCGTTTGTAATTAAAATGATAAAACATCATTATTACTCTGAAGATGGTTGTGTACAATTTTGCATTTGACAGATACCTATAGAGATGAACTCAGCATGTAATCTTTATTGGCATAATGACTCGGAATCCATCATGCCTCCCCCAACAATGCTATGGATATATTCCATGCACACAGTGGGGTGGTGAAAGGCTGGACTTTATTTCATTAGAAGGATTTTGAAACTCAGATCTGTTGGTAATGAGCTGGCTTAAATGCGACAATGAAGGACTGAAGACAGATACACCTCAGCCCTACCACTAGGCAAAAGCAACCTCAATATATACATTCTTGTTAATGCACATTTTAGAAGGCTCTGTCCCATATACTAACCTAGATCTTCCCTAGCAGATCTCAAAAAGTAGGCAGGAATAGGTTGTCTTTTAAATGTCAAGGACTGAAGCTGTTTAGAGCTCTAAAGGTGCTAACTAACTAGTAGCTTGAATAGGGTTTGGAAGAACACCGGCAGCCAATGTAAGATCTATCGAGTTGCATAGACCAAATAATGGGCTGCTGCCAGCAACTTGACAGCAGAATTCTGTATCAGCAGAAATTTCCAAAAGCTCCTCAGAGGCAGTTCCATGTATCCTGTGTTGAAGCAGTCAGAATGTGTATACACCAAGGTGTGTACTATAGTGACCAGATCTGTTTTTGCCAGGGAAGAATACAGCTGGCATATCAGCTAAAGTTGTACCAATGTGTCTCTGACCATAAATGGCACCTGGCCATCCAGAAGCACCCTTGAACTGCCAACGTCATTTTTCAGACCGTGTGGTATTCCACCCAGGCAGGCCTTATCACTGATGCTGGATTGGTTTCCCACTGACCAAAGCAGTTGTGACTTGTCTGGAGTTTATTCTTGTGAGACAGTGTGGTTGGGGTGTGTCACTGGACCTGTCTTAGTGGGAAGACATCCTTTCTTATTCCAGTAAGTTTATATCCTATTTTAAACCTTATGAGAAATGAGTGTTACTTTTAAGTGCAGTAGAGCCTCAGGCTGACTTTATGTTTAACTACAGCACGATTTGAGTATTAAAAAAAACCAATCCATCCACTACTTATTTCACTGTCATGTCAGTTATGTTCTGCTTTGGGGGTATTCTGAAAACACAACACTTGCTCTTTCCAGTTAAACCAGACCAAAATGCTGCCTACTTATTTTATTAACAGCTGCTAGTGTCGGCCCAATGACAGCTGCACTGGCATGAGAGCGCCAACCAGCATCCTTGCGCCAGCTCTGCTACCGCTGGACTGCCGCTAGCAGCAGCATTGGCCCAGCAGTACTGGCCGAAGCCCATGGTGCAGTGCTCCTGTGCCACCCAATTTCAGCTGGCGCAGGTGTCTTTCTGGGCGGGGGCAAGGCGGGAGGAAGGACAGGACAGGGCAGGGGGTGATATTTTGAGTGTAAGAAGTTTTACTTTTCAAACTAATAACATCCATACTCTTCCTGCTCATTTGGAGTTGTCTTAGGACCAGTGCATCTGTTTGGAAGAACTGCAGGGTTAAGAATGTTGGGTGGGGTGGGAGGTGAAGCTGGTTAGGAGAAAAATGATGGGGGAGGTCAGTTAGAGAAAAATACACAGTTGGGGGAGACTTCAGCACTTACCATCCCTTTTGTCCATTTCAGTTGCAGTGTCTAGCCTGCCTACATGTGATTGGAGCTTCCATGTGATTGAAAGATGGATGAAAGAGAAAGAACATTTAGGATGAAATGACCATATTGATTTCTAGGTTTAAAAATCATATTGTATGTAGTTATATAAATTTAGCACTCAATATTTTAAAGAAAGCTAGCAAAGATAAATTAGGTTGACCCAATCCATAAAATAGTCAAAGGACTGTCCATCTGGTAATAAAAGAGTAGATGAACATACTGCAAGAATAAGGAGGCTTTGACACACTGCTTTTTTAAAATTTTTTGGCTCTGTTGCATTTTTCCTTTTGATTCTATAGCTCTGAGTTAAATGCCATAATCCTTTAAAATAAGTACATAAAATAGCAAGTGGTTTGTATTTACTAAGATCAGATAGAGTTCTTACTTTAGTTTTTCCAGAGTAGGTTGATTTAAAAAGAAAATGTTTATCAGAAGGGGATTATGGAAGAAATGGATTTACGGCAAGTACCCAAAACACCAAGACAGTTCAAATTCAACAAAACCAGACTTGTCCTCTGTGTTCTGGAGCACAATACCCTTAAGCAAGTTGCTTTCAACACCTTTTCCAGGAAGCAATATTTTTCTACAAAAAGGAGGTCACTCTGCTGTTTTTTCTTTTTTCCTGTCTTATCTTTTAAGTTCAGGAAATACCTTAAATTACAGCCAACTTTGAAAGAATGAAGCAAATTCAGCTCCAGAAGTATTTCCTGTTGGGGCATTAATCTAATTCCATGAAAGTGGAGCTGATTTTTCATCTGTAAAATAGATAAAGGGTCTGGAGAAGCAAACTATTACTCTAGGTTATCATGATAAAGCAGCTTAGTTTTGATACCAGTGTGTTTATAAACATAACCAATGGAAGATTTTGTCCTCCTAGCTGAAAAATATATTAATAGATTACAATATTCCTTTGGTTTGAGAAAACAACAGGAATGTATATTTTAAAAGAAAAGGAAGACATTTTTAAGGAAACGCATTTACTTATGATTGTTATATACTTAAGGAAGCAGTATAATGCTATGTAAGGATATTAAAATGAGCAAGTATTTCATGATTACAGAGTTATTTTAGAATTAAAACTACAGCTAGATCCGCGTAATTGGGACCTAGAGTAATATTGTTCAGAAAATTGACTTAGGTACTACTGCAAATTCTTATAGAGCAATACTTTGGCTTCCTGCACACTGAATTTCAGATTGCTTTGTGCTTCTGTCAGGTGACTAAATGGGTTTGGTGTTAAAACCCTGTAAAAACTGTTTGGAGCATCTTCTGGTTACCTATGTGTCAACTTGTCTCACCATCTCATCTACAGCAGCCCGGTTGTACATTCTATAGTACAACATTTTAGTGCTGTCATCCTACTGGAGTTAGAACATTATAACTGGAATCCTCCGATTAGGCTGATATAGAAAGTCAAGTCAAACGATCAATAGGCTAAGTTGAGTACAGAGGATCCCTTGTAGCTGTGGTTTCACGTATCCATGGTTCTCAAATTCCCGCCCCCCCCCAGCCCCAGTCATGCTCATGACTCACTTCTCTGCTTTGCCAAAGGGAGATTTTTCTTCCTTTCACCTTGGATCAGGAAGCAAACAGTGAGAACCTAGACCAGTGGTTTCCAAACTTACCTGGGTCATCATCCCGCCACAGCATCTTCTTCCTAGCTCAGCCAGGTGCTTCCATCTAGGACCTCACAAGATCTCAAGAAATCCCAAAGCCCAAATCTCGCAAGATTTCTTGGCATTCCAGATGGTGGCACTCAGAATAACAGATAGAAGCCATAATCTCTTGGTTGCCCCTGTGAGTGTACTGTGATATCCTAAGGCAGTGGTTCCCAACTGTTGGTCAAGACCCACCTGTACACTGTGAGCCAATTTCAGGTGGGTCGCAAAGCACCTAGAGCAGCCATATTGAAAATACGGGAAGATGGGATTCTGGAAAGGGGGAGGGCTGTGTGGTTGTTTTGCTTGTGTTAAGGTTGTGAACAGTTTTTTTTCTTCCTGATTCACTTCACTATTGGAAAACGGCTGAGAAATAACCCAACTTATTGCTGCATTCTTAGGAAAGCAGCAGGCTCTGGCATCACAATGATGGCACTTCCAGCCATGACATCATTTTCAGTGGGTCCTAGACAGATTGTCATTCTAAAAAAATGGATCCCAGTGCTAAAAGGTTTGAGAACCACTGTCCTAAGGAATTGCAGCACACACTTTGGGAATACCTGTCCTAGGCTAGCTTCTAGAGAAACGCTAAAAGACACGATGGTGAGAATACTAGAGGAAGTTATCTAGCCTAAATCTAGCCTAAATGAGTCTAAATCTGCTTCCTATTCCAAAGCAAAGGGAAGAAACATCTCTGCTTTGCAATAGGCTCTGCTTTGCAAAGAAGAGAGTCGAGTCATAAGTGCACGAGGGGATTTACATAAGGTTCTCTGCTATCTGTGGTTTTGAACATTTCCAGTAGCATCAGGAACCTATTCTTAGTAGTACTGGGGGATGCCTGTATATACAAATAATAGGTATCAGCTGCTCTGAATTCACATCTTGATCCTTTTATAGTCATTTTGCTGTTTTGGTTCTTGCAAATGTTTTTTTTTAATTTTAGAGAGGTTATGCTTTTATTTTAACAGCTGTTTTTATTAAAATTAAGTTCAAAGCTTTGGCTGTGTTTCTGAATCTCAGAATTCTTTAAAATGTTCCTGTTTGATGGTCAGGTGTACTTGTTACAAATGTCGTCCAGTGGATCATTATAAAAACCATAATGGAATTTGTTTTGGGGAATGTTAGGCTTGGCATAGCACTAATGGTTGAAATGAAGTCTTCCTAGGTGTTTGAACCTTGGAGTATTAAGGATCCAGTAAGAGACTGGGCGGGGGAAGGGGAGGAGAAGATGTGAACTGTCTTCAAAATGCAGTTGGACTCTACCTTTAAAGCAGTCTAACAGTCACTGTTTTGAATCACTTTCAAGTTACTGTAAAGTTGCAATGAATGTTGCACTCTACCAATGTCTTAGGTCCCCAAATCAGTAGTTATAGTGGTTCACTCACTTATTGCAAGATGAAAGTACAGTAATTCAATGATCTCTAATTAGCCTATGGCTCTGTTCTTTTACTTTCAGTCCTGATTAACCTCTATGTAGATAAACAAATCTGAGATTGAGACCAGGTAAGGAATTTTGACTTTAGGCAATCACTCTATTAATTAAGACCTTGAGTAACTATTTTTAGTGCCATCACTGAGCATGGTGCTTTACAGAATGGCATTTTAAAAAAAAAAACCAGGGCAGGCAATGGCCCTGCTTAATTTCCAATCTACATTTTAGCAGTGGAAAGATCAGAAAAGGCGAAGGGAAATATTTCCAGGCTTGTTTCTATTTTATCATAAAGAACAGCCATGCCAGGGCAGGGCAGGGGAGGCAAGGAGGCAGATCCAAATTGAGGCTCTATCATGAGGCTTTATGATAGTCATGAGGCCCCCATGACTGTAACCCTTGGACCCCACCCAGATCCCACTTTACATTGGACCTTATGACTGTTGTTCGCTAAGTGCTCATTGGCACTAATTCTAGGGCTTGTCTGGAATCCCAGCTAGATACTAGCCATGCCTGTTTGGCCTCACTGTTGCTCTGTGTGGACTGAAAACACACCACAGAATACAGCTGTCACCACTGCAGGTGACAGGGCAGGTTGGATAGTGGTGGATAAGCTGTAATGGCTTGTGCCATTATAGACTTTTCACTGAGGACCCAGAACATTTGGATCATTGAGAACATAGTTCATTTCTGAGGAACCCACCATTCCCAATTATAGTTTGACAGTTGAAAATGTGTTATATGTGATGTTAATCATAACACAAGTCACACATGACTGTTGGAAGTACCTTGGATCTTTTGAGCATTGGTCTCCTTGGAAAACAAGGATAATGCATGCAGATTACTTTTTTTCAGAACTGATTAGTTAAATGGCACACTTTTTTTGTCAGTGAATATTGCATTTGGACTTAATGTTTTTTTTCCTAAAACAGTTGTCTGCTGGGATTTGTCTTTATTCCAATAATAAAGTCTAATGGCGTATATCCCACACTCTTGTGGATTTTTAGACATATCCTATTTGTCTCAATTCCAATTGTTGATGAAGTCTTTTTTTCCTTTAGTTTAACAGCCAATGTGTGATTGACATTTCTTTGTAAATGGAATCCTGCAAAGTCAGCAAATGGCCAGGATCAGGATGTACTGTGGTGCTCAGGTATTGGGTGGGAAGATTCCAAAAAGGCCAGAGGCAGAAGGCATGATTAAAGAGATGCTGGGAGTCAGGTGCCAGATTGGGCACTGCATAGCTTGGCAAATGTAGTATTAGTTGCTCAAACTTGGGCCGCCAAGCCTATAAGGCCAGCAGGGCTCCAATTGCTCCCCAAATCACTGGATCCCTCTGGGATTGACAAACTGCAGATTCTCATCCTTTCCCATTACCTTCAAAATCCATGCAGTCTAAATCTGTTTATACCCATAATGTCTAAATCTGATAAACATGTGAGGTTGAGTGGATCACATGGGTGGTTTCCATATCATACCACTGCCCCTACCAGGAGGTTTGGCTCTTGTATGTCATAGTCATTCAGATTTTCTTTATATCTCAAGTGTCTCATTATTGGTCTACTAGAAAAACCAACCTATAACCACCTTGCACAGTCTAGACTTTATTTACTGCAAACTAAACTGTAAAAGGTGAAAAGGTAGCACGATTTTTATTACCGGAAGATAATAGGTATAATAAGAGATACAAGTCCTAAGAAGGTCAACTTAACTGCTTTTTAATAAGCAGCAAACAAAAAGTTTATTTACATAGGACATTTGTAAAATCTTTTAGACCGCAATCTTGGTACTCAGCCAGCACAAGTCCCTTGCGCTGGCCCAAGAGTGTCGCGAACCTGGGTAAAAGCATGTTCGCAACTACTGGGACAGCCTAATCCTAAGCAGCCCCAGCACAGCACGGCTGGTGCAGCAGGGCTGCATCAGTAAGAGGCAGCAGCAGTGCAGGGAAAGGGGAAGTTTTCCTTTTCATCTGGGCAAGCCCCAGCCAGCCCTATGAGGCTGCTGGGATCTGCACCTGCTGATTTGCAGGCGCAGGTAAACATGCACAGCAGTGGGCCGAATCGGAGTCACCCAGCCTGGGGACGGGGCATCACTCAGTCAATCAATCAACCTTTATTAGCATACAAGACGGGGCTTATGCGCCACTATTCCGCCCTGTTACGTCCCCAGCATGCCTCTGGCACACCCTCCACAATGTCCTGCGCTGACCAAGCGCCACCAGTGCTCGACGGGTGCATGACCGAAGCAGCCAATGGGTGCAGTGGTGCCCGAGCAGCAGCGCTGCTGCTTGCGCTGCTCCAGCACCCGACTAGCTGGCACAGATGCATCTGACCACACGTTTGCAACAGTGCTGGATTGGTGCAAGAGTATAGCGCTGGTGCAATGCTGGTACAGGATTGCGCTCTCAAGCTGAGCACACTGGCATCAGGATGTGCATTGGTCTCCCTGTGCTGCACCTAGCTCCAAACACGCTCGTTTTGAAGTGGGGTGGTCCAGGAGGTAGATCAAGCCCGGGAAGTGTTGTTTGTTTGGAGTGTTGATAGCAGAGTTGGGGGCTTGTGGACC
>JAJKFI010000034.1:11929869-11976440 GCA_029204185.1 Lerista edwardsae
ATGCCAGTTTCAACCAGTTCTGGAGTGTGTGGTGTGAAACTGCAACAGGAAGGACTAGCCACGGCAGCGTAGGCCAAATCCTACCCCTGCTCCCAGGCCCTGCAGCCTTACACAGTTTCCTCAGATTTTCATCTGCGAAATAGCTGGCGCAGATCTGATTAGCCCCATAGGAGTGTGCTTGATACAGCGCAAGACACTTGATCTGCCTGTTTCAGTGCAAGTTAGAATTGCAATATCGTCTGATATCTGATATCCTCTGATATCTGATTTGAGAAGGGGAAAAAACTTCAAGTGGCAGTTTTTGCCAAAATATGTTTCAGTGTCCTGTCATCACACATTGTTGTGCAGCATATAATGAAACAATGGCATTCTAACCATTGTTTTGCATGAGAATCTTGAATCTGTTGGAGGACTGGAGCCAGAGGTGAAATTGAATGTTTGTACTCACATGCTGGATGTCTTTAAAAATAAAGCAACACAAAAACGTCCTATAGTTTCAGGATAACATATTTTCAACTGTTTGAAATTTCTTCTGTTTTTTTTGCCAAAAGTGGGTTCCTTATCCATATTTTAGATCTTCACTGTAAAAACCAATTTTATTTTTCACATTTTTCTTCTGCCCTTTCTCCAAGGAGCTCAGGGTTGTATACTCCCATTTTAGGCTAATTAAATGGGTTCTGAGCTGTCTGTAACAGATCAGGAGACAGATCTTGGGGTGCTAGTGGACAGTTTGTTGAAAGTGTCGACCCAGTGTGCAGTAGCAGTAAAAAAGGCCAATTCCATGCTTGGGATAATTAAAAGGGGGATTGAGAATAAAACAGCATATATTATTCTGCTATTGTACAAACCAATGGTAAGGCCACATCTGGAGTACTGTGTATAGTTCTGGTCACCACATCTAAAAAGGGACATATTGGAACTAGAAAAAGAAGAGAGCAAAATGATTACTGGGCTGGGGCATCTCCCTAATGAGGAAAGGCTGCAGCATTTGGGCTTCTTCAGTCTAGAAAAAAAGGCGCCTGAGGGGAGACACGACTGAGGGCGCAATCCTAAACTGAGTTAGGCCGGCATAAACTAAGCCAGCAAAGTTTGGCCAGGACAAGGGACACGGTAGAGTATGTTTGGACCACTCTTGGAATCAGAGAGGCCAGATGTGAGCCATCCTCCCTGACTCCGAGAGTAGTCCAAAAACGCTTTATGGTGACCCTTGTGTTGGCCAAACTTCGCTGGGTTTAGCTTATGCCAGCCGAACTCCAGTTTAGGATTGCATTCTGAGACATACAAAATTACGGATAGAGTGGATTGAGGGATGTTCTTTTCCCTCTCTCACAACACCAGAACCAGGGAACATCCACTAAAATTGAGCATTGGGAGAGTTAGAACAGATAAAAGGAAATACATTTTTACCAAGCAGGTAATTAAATCTGTGGAACTCCTTGCCACAAGAGGTGGTGATGGCGTCTTGCCTAGGTGCCTTTAAAAGGAGATTGAACAGATTTCTGGAAGAAATCACAAGCTATAGGCCATGATCGGTGGTACAACCTCTTTACTGTAGAAATAGGCTACCTCAGAATTCCAGATGCAGAGGCGTGGCAACGAGATCCAAGTATTGTTGTCTTGTTCTCCCTGAGACATCTGATAGGTCACTGTGAGATACAGGATGCTGGACTGGATGGGCCCTGACTGGATCCAGCAGGGCTCTTTTTATGTTCATGGTTCCTCCCTTCCTTTTATACTCACAACAATCCATTGAGGTAGGTTAGGCGCAGAGATGGCGACTTGCCTAAAATCACTTGGGAAGCTTCATGACTGAGCAGGGACTTGAGCCTGGAACTTCCAGGTCTAAGTCCAACTCCAGATGCACTACACCTTTCTGATTCTCAATACGTAGCCTGTCTTTGAATAAGTTATTGTTGAAGAATATAGAGTGGTTCTGGAAGAGAGAAAAGCCGTGGATTGAGAATAGAGCCCTGAAGGATCCCAGTAGATGGAAGGAATGCAGAGGAATTGCTTGTTCCCGTATAGAAACATCAAAAATCCAATTAGACAGGTTCTTAGAGAACCACCTGGAGACAGAATTCCCAATTTACACATCCACTCTTGCACGCATAGCATTAACTCTCCAAGATAGTGTTTACCTCAGAAATGGATCATTGACATTCTAGTCCTGTATGTGTGAGGACTGGAAATCTGAGTAAGGGCCCAATGCTATCCAACTTTCCAGTGCTGATGCTGTCAGGCCTGCAGGGCATACACTGCATCCTGTAACGGGGGGGGGGGAGAGCAGTCATGGAGGCCTCCTCAAGGTAATGGAATATTTGTTCTTACCTTAGGGCTGCATTGTGGCAGCATCAGCACTGGAATGTTGGATGGGATTGGGCCCTAAATGTGTCACTGGTCATGGGTAAGGTTGTTTTTTTTAACAAAACAAAAACGCATTTTAAATTGGGACCTATTTATAGGTTTTTTTATCCATTTTGTTCTTGGATTTATTTATTTTTTTTGTAATAGTGATACAAATCTTGCACAATTGAAAGAGAGGGTGTGATTTCCATTCCATTTCATGATAAATATACCCAGGACTTCTCAAATGAAAATCCCATGGATATGAAATAAAATTTTTACAATATATACACAGTATTTAATCATTTAAGATAAATTAGTATAAAAGATGTAAGGTTCATAGGCAACCTACAAATTCTTAAAAAAACTAACAATGCTTCCAAATAGAGGGTAGCAAACTCATTCAGCGCAAAACAAAGATGCATTTCTGTAGGGCTACGAACATGCATCTCATCTCCTTGACGACCGTTCTAATTACCTCAGCTTGGGTGATCAATATTTGATCTTTTTCCCACCATGCAAACATGTCACTTTAACTCCATCGCCCCCCCCCCCTTTTTTTTTTGCTTTTAGGTAACCTGCAGCCAAGTGAGGTCCATTCTATTTGCTCTTTCTGGCTTTGGTCCAAGGTTCTCTTGCTAGTATAATGTAGCTCATTGATGTGAGTTTGTTTATCTGCGGGGTAAGGTTCTTTCCACAAATTTTAAGGCAATTAAAAGCCTTTTATAAAGCATTTGAGTTGCAGTAACTATTGTACTTTTATAACCTTGCTTTTAAAAAATACAACTATAATGTTATCATATTTCCATATCTACATTTTATAAACCAATTTCAGAGGGAAGAAATATAACTGATTCTTTTAAGTACAAGAGATCACGAGTTTCAAATCATTTATTTAACAACTTATTTAGTAAAATATAAGTATAGAAATGCTACAATAACATGAGATCTTTGAACTGGGTTTGCAGAAGAAACAGACTCATGATAATGGTGAAAATTCCATTAAGTACCTTCTTAGTAGCAAGTGACAAAAGAAGGGTATCAACTGTCTCTTTTTTGGTAATTATTAGAATATATTGCCACCAACCTTGGCCTTTTACTAAGACCTGGAAAAGAGCTGTACAAATGTAAATCTGTGCTCTTGCCAGACATGAAATGGATTTCAATTAAGAGTGAATCCACTATAGCTATTACCACCTTTTAAAAGTATTCATTTGCCTGAGAATTTGAAGCACCTAGATCAGTGGTCATCAGCCTTTTATATGCTAAAGGTAAAGGTTTCCCCACGACCGAATGGTCTAGTCATGACCGACTGTAGGGGGCGGTGCTCATCTCCGTTTCAAAACCTGTAGAGCCAGCGTTTTGTCCAGGACAAGCTTCCGTGGTCATGTGGCCGGCATGACTGTATGCCGTAGCTCACAGAACGCCATTACCTTCCCACCGAAGTGGTCCCTATTTATCTACTTGCATGTAGGTGCTTTTGAACTGCTAGGTTGGCAGGAGCTGGGACAAGCAACAGGAGCTCACTTTTATGTGCTATATCCCCAATAAACAAATGATGAAAATATGAGACTGGGGAACCACTGTCGATGCTGCCCCCCTCACAAGGACCATATCTCCCCACCCTGCCCCAATTGCTGCCCACTTCTCGCCCTAGTTATGTCCACTCATTCACTGTATCCTAATCTTATTAGAGAGAGCAGAAACATTGCCATGAAGCTGGACACTAGTGAAAGCTATTTCAGCACAATTGCCAAGAAACCTGAGCAGGCCTGGAACGCAATATCCTGGTACCTGAAGGGGTACACCAGGTGCCTTCCCCTTTACTTGGTGGTGTTGTATTCCAGTGATCTTCATTTTGATCCTGTAAGTTGCTGTGACCCCACAACTGAGACTTCATAACCCCATTGGGGTCCCAACCCCAAGGTTGACCTAGATAATGCTGGCCATGTAGTTCAAGACCTGGATCAAAACCTAACTCAACCATAGTACTTAAGGCAAGACTGTGTGTGCTGGAGATCACCGCATTATTTACCCTACCCATGCAGTTTCCTTGTTTATAGATTATCAGTATGACAACCATACTGCTCAGGTAATATTAAAATTTAGCCCTGATTTGTATGACTTTTGGCAACTCACTTCACCTGCAAAATGAGGGCAGTGACCTGAATCAAAAGATGGGTAGACAAATACATGAAAATATTACCAAACCAAGGGTAACATTGACCATATAATGTATGCATCTGTCTGCCTAGCCTCTTTCTCTAACAAAAATAAAAAATCATTATTTTTAAAGATCTTCTGGGGCTATATTTTGAATAGTCCTGTTACCTCTCGCCCTAGTTCTGAAGTTACTTTATTATCTAAAATAGATGTAAGCGACCATGCAGATAAAAAAGTATGATTATCAAGATAAACAACTTCTCTCTTTGGTACAGAGACTATGTGCAAAGTGAAAGTTTTATTTTCATTCACCTCCAAAATAGTTTGCTAATTTAAATTAAATTGAGCTATTGAGTGGTAAATAAAATTACCCCATTGACAGAGATACCTTGATGCAGTTTTTATTATGGGGTGCATATGGTATCTGTTAAGAACTGAACCTTGCTTTGGTGGTTGAGTTATTGTGCGGATTAGCCATAGCGTTTGAAGGTTCTCAACTTTAAAAGCCTGTGTCTGTTTTAAATCTCACAAATTCCTCATAGTTTTGTAGGCCAGCCTGTAACTTTAACCAGGACATTTTTATCACCACAACATGAGGCCAAAAAGAGATCTAAACTACTGCTGTGACATGCTTGAGTTTACTTACACACACGCACGCATGCACTCTGTGTATATTTCTAACTAGATAAGCATCCTTTTGATTTTATTTTTTGACCAAACCTGTTCTGTCCAAAATAAGAAATTCGCAGACCAACTGAATACATTTAAAATAATGAAGCATTGCAGTATTCGTGAGCCAAGATGTTAGTTGCTTGTGTTTTGAGTGCGCAAGCTCAAGTTCTATTTGTGAAACGTTTCCAGAGCTATATAGACGTAATAGCCTGTGTCATCCCCCAGACTCCCTATGTGTTCTGAAAGGAAGTTGGTTTTTGGTTATGTCATTTCATTTATTGTTTGAAGAAAAAGAGCAAACTTTGTGAATGCACCTTTGCCACTGGAAGAGAATAAACTGTTCGGTCTTGTTTCAGCATCTCGTGTTGCATGAAGAGGAATAAAATGTAACTCAGTTAAGCTAAGATGAGCCTTGAAGTTTTGCGAGTCTTAAAAAATTTGAATTCCCGAACTTTGTCATGAAGAATGCATCAAGAATCCACATCAAAAATGCACGTGCCTGTGCACTCATCTCATCTCACTTGAGCAAATTCCTTCCTTCTTAATCAAGTTTGTGCAGGATGTTGCATATCAAAAGTTAAGGCTAACTCAAACTTACCTTAACACGCATTTGAAAACTGTGTTGGCTTAAGATCCTGTTTTGTTGCTAATGTTTCCCTTGATCACAGCTCAGTGAAGGAGGTCTTGCCCCTGAGGCCCAATTCCAATTTCCTATCTACTTTCATTGGAAAATGAGCTGCTGTCTCATCTGCACCAGCTGTCCAAGCATCCCCAAGCACTGTATTCCCCTGTCCCAAGACCCAGAATGATACTTTGTCTGACAACATTGTCACCTGTGTCCTCAGCTTTTCTGATTACTTCTAGGCTAAATTAAAGCAGCAGGATCATGCAGATCCATTGCATGCTGTAAAAGATCCAGATGGCTTTTCCCCCCACACCTTGTTGCTGCTATTTTTTTTAGTCTGGATATGCTATTTTTCATTTTAAGAGACTTTATTTGGATGTTAGTAGTTCTCTTGTTTTGTAAGATACCTTGGAGACCCATTATTAAAAAGGTAGAATATAAATGTGCTAACCCTCACTCAAAGTGTTTTTTAGTAATCCGAGATGGGGATTGAATGTATCCCAAAGTCATGGAGAAAATAGCTTGGGTAACCTTAAGCATGACACCAACTGCAAAGAAAAATAGCCCTTCATTAACTATTTCTCCAAAACAGGAATGGCGCAGCAGCAAAGTGTTGAGCTCAATACCAGCATATTATTGTACATTCAAAAATTACTGTGCAGTAGCTACTGGTTAGTTTCAATTTACCGTCTGATGCAATTGAGATTCAGAAGACCCCCAGTGCTGACAAAATATATACCACAATTTTTAAAAATTACACTTTGGGCAGGGCAATCAACTTCATCAAGGTTGCATAACATGCCCATGGAAATCTGAAATTAAAGTTTGATCAGTTTTTCTCCCTATTTCACTGCGGCAACCTGAACCCATTTTGGGGCTAGCTACTTAAAAATTTAAATATGTATATAACTATGCAATTTAGCAAAATAAAAAGCTATAAGGAAAAATAGAAGATTTTTTTCGTTGACCTTGAGTTTTCACATTTGACACAAACGCTTGCACACAAGCTTCCTGTATTACACTGATTAGAGTAATCAAAATATACGCTAGAGAAAAGTAAAGGAAGGAGAAAGTTTCATTTGAATTGAGGATTGTGTTCAACTTCCAAAACTTGCCTTTTGGGGAGAAATAATGCTTGGGGAGTGTCTGTAAGTACAAGGTGGCCCCTGTATCCACGGATTCCGTATTTCCTTTTTCAATTACCCATAGATTGGGGCCCCTCTTACCTTCCTTAATTCTTTGGGTTGCTAAAAATCTTCTTGCTCAGAGGTGGGGCAGGGGCAAACACTGTATTTAATAGAGGTTCCCTCTTATACACAGTTTCAGGTATCCACAGTGGGGGCACAGATACCAGGGCATGCCTGTATTTCTACCCTCGGAGTGGGGCTGATCGTGGTGATCACAATGAAGGATGAGGCTTAATCTATTGCTCTGCAGTTCACATGTAGCTTGTGTTGGTGGTCTTTGCCTAATTTCTTCACGTTAATTAGATGTCTTGCTTTAATATATCTGGGATGAAATTTTGTTTTCAGTGCATTCTTGACTATACCTAGTCCCTGCTTCCTCAGCCCCCACGCGCCCCCCCGAAATACATTCCATGATTAGAATGGGGAGTCTGCAATGCAAACATATTAAAGCATGTACTTGGAGACACAAAATTAAGAAGTACTGGTGCTTTAATTATTTTGTTGGTAATTTTGTTTACTACTTTGGTTGCTTCCTATTGCTTCAAGAACTAGTACTGTATTTTCTACGAAGTATTAACTGTTTTTTATATCATTTAATGATTGTGATCCACTTGGTTGGTGGCTTATTTCTTTCTTTTCATTAATGGATGGGAAAACTTTAAATTGCTACATTCCACATTATGTCATTGGTGCAACATGAAGCATCATGATAGAGCCTAAATGAAAGCAGCTGGTTTCCTCTGTGCTTCAGAGAATGGAGACACACAGCTGAGATCTCCACATCCTCTGTGTGTTTTAGATGCAGTTCTCATCCTGAAAAGCCATGCTGTGATTTCAATTAGTGCAGATGTGCACCCAACCACCTTCCTGGCTCAGAAAAATAATTATTTTGTTTCAGCACTTGAACGTCTAGATCTGGTTAGTGTTATGAAAAAGGGTGGGGGTGGAAATAAATATCACACCTAAGGTATTAGTCTGATGCTTCAATATCTTTGAAAAAGTCTTTGTGGGATAGAGGGAGGTTATAATCTTAATGGGGGATTGCTGGATTTCATACACAGGAACTGCAGGGTTACTTCTGTATTTTACTGGTCCGTTGTAACACCAAAAGCCCCTATAAATGCCCAGTGGAAAAAGAGCAGAAAATGAGATCTGCAGCAGGCCTTTTGGGATCAGTTTTTCAGCCGGAGTTTAAAACGAAAAGGAAAGTAGATGATTAAATTTGCTGGTCTTTGCCAACTTAAGAGTCCCATTTAAAGTTTTATTATTAATATGTTATTGTTTCTACAGTAAAGTCCTCTGCATATAGGTAGGGGTTTAGCAAAGGAAAGCTGAAATTTATAGCCTTCATTAAAATGGACTTATGTAAAAAATGCACTAATTTAATTATGATCACACTTCTTGAGCACTTTTAATAGCTGAATGTGTTTCAAGATGCAGAATCCTTTGTGACATAATTATTTTACATTGAGAAATTCAGTTGCGAGTTGGGAACCGTAAAAATAAACTGGAACTTGGCCATTTAGTTTGATGGGATGTGGCTTGGCACCCTGTGTTTAGTGTCTTTATGTGTCTTTCTGCCCTCAAGAACACACTCTTCAGTTCATTTTTCTGTCCTTTACCTCGTTTTGGCACTCTGTTCTTAACGTAAGTCTTTGCCAGCAACACATAGTTGAAATAGGAAATAAGCGGTGCCCAGTATCCAAAGGCTCTTCAAGTAAGGAATGTTGCAGTTGGAGATTACAAGAAAGCAGACTACTCCTAGTAGGTGGACCTGTCACTGAGATCATTTACTGGCAATGAAAAAAGTAAACAAAATTCTCCAGGACTGTAAATTCTATTTTGTTTTTTTAATGCAAACAATGAACTTCTTTGGGGTGTCTAAATGCTGACAAGATGGTCATTCTTTTTAATAAGTTTCTGTGTGCATATGTACATATGATTTATAGTTCTCTCCAGCATTAGAAATATCCAATGTTCAGTCAACCTCATCCATGAGGTTGACTGAGGTGGTTGCCTAAGGCAGCAAATAGGCAGAAGGGTATCCATCTCCACCTGCCCACTTGTTGCCCCTGCTGACCCTTTCTCACTGCCTAGGTCTGGAAAGGAAGATGGGTATGGAATGGAATAGGAATTGTGGATTTTTCTTCTTTTGCTCCATTCCCCTTTTCCAATCCATGGGCAGGGAAGAGCAGAAGCTTGGCCCATCATGAGCTTGGGGAGACAGCATTTGGCACACTACTGCAAGGATAGGGAGGCAATTTGACCAATTGGGACTCCATGTCTGGGGTGGCCCCATGCTGGGGCAGTGAGCAGAGAGCCCCACCTTGCTCTGTAGCTGATGCTCTGGCATGGAATCTTCCTTGGCAAGGCATTGCAAGGTGAGTGCAGCAAGCAGAGCATTACTGCTGGACGGCCTTCCCACCCACCCCTTTGTATAACTGTCGGCCCCTCTTGAAACAGTTGGCAGTGACATTATCATTAATGCTTGTTCTGGTGAGTTGGGGCCCCACAAAAGTGTTTCACATTGGCCCCACAGCTCCTAAGGCCAGCCCTGGGTGAGTGTAACATACTTCATATTATCTTGAATTTCACTGAGTGTAACTTGGGTACTCCAGAATAAATCTACTGTGAAAAAATGTTGCTTCTACCAAAGCTGTATGATGAGGTGGAATCCTGTCTTGGCTTTTCTTTAGAGAATATATAAAACCTAATTGGAAAGTCATTAGTTTTTAATGGACCATATTGCATTCATGAAAGGAGGCAACAGCTTGAACTTCTGCAAAGCTTTTCTTCAAGTTATTTTCTGGACATCTTTTATTAAGAGTGTTTAAACGTTAATTAACTTTGGGATTACTGCAAGCAGAGGTTGAACAGGTAAAAGAATTTGCTTAACTTACTTTCCAATATTCAGGGCAACATATTTATTTCAAAATACTGCTTGTAGACATGGTCCATTGGGGGGTTCTCCAGTGCACAGCAAATGGAAATGAATGAGAGCTGTGTAAAGGTGCTAGTATGTTGTTCAGCACCCAGTAATTTCAGTAGAGTTTGCGCTGGAGAAGTTTCCAGTGGACTGTTATTAAATCCTATTAAAATATCAAAAGGGAAAATCAAAGCTGTCTTGTCTTGTACTTTAAAAAAACAAAGAAAAGAGACAAATTCTCCCTCCAAATGTAAGGAGCAACATTTGCACTTTCTTCTGTAAGTAAAAAAAAAAATTGAGGTTGTACAAATTAACAGAATTAAACAAAACAAAGCCAGCTATTGTTCTATAGGTGTAGACATATATTAAATTGATAAAAGCAGAGCATCTTATAATATAGATTTTTAAAATCTTGCACCTCTTCGCTTATATTAATGTTTGGTGTAGCCTGTTCCCTGTTCAAACAGCAGCAAGTTCCATAGGCAAAACAAAAATGGGCACATGCTCAAAGTCCACTTTAATAAAAAGTAGGAAGATATGAAAACTATTGATTATGTTGTCTATAATGTCATATAAACAAAGTGATAACATTCACAATCCATAAATATTGAAGAATGGCAGTTTCAGACTGTATGGAGATTTGCATAATCTTTGTATTGGTGAAAATTTATAATTACATGTGACGCATCTAGTGAAGACTAGGAGGGGAATGGCATTTCTTTAAGCAATGTAAAAATTCATGTCAATTCTAACAGATCAACTGATTAACAAGAAATACATTTTGTTTCCTGTAAAATTATAAGAGAGTCTGAAAGCTCCATCAAAAGTGTGTTCTTAGGTGGCAAAGTTCCGAAGAGCCATAAAAATAGCCCTGCTGTCATTATCGTTATGTACTACTACATCGCTTGCATCCCAAACTACATTACGTATAGACCTTGCTTCTGCTATCCTTTCTAGTAGTATCCGTTGCTTTTTCATCTCAAAAGCTGCCATCCCCTCTCATTAGGCATCATGTTGAAACCCTAGAGGACCATAAGAAAACAAAAGTAAAGCAATTGTTTGTGCATTCCCCAAAGAAAGATCAATCAAGACCCAGGCTGGAAGAATGACTGATATTTTATAGACTAGACTGATATTTAAAAGCAGGAGAAATTGAAACTTGAGGTTTGCGGGTCTTGCAGCTTGCTACTGCCACAAAGCAAGCAGGCCAGGACATGGACAGGGTTCCAGATACATCTGGCCCCTAGCTGGGTGTTGCAACAACTTACTCCAAGCACCCCTGATCACCCCTGTTCAGATGACATAAGAATCTAAGAACATAAGAAAAGCCCTGCTGGATCAGGCCAAAGGCCCATTTAGTTCAACTTCCTGCATCACACAGTGGCCCACCAGGTGCCTCAGGGAGCATACGAGGCAACAGATGCTTGCATCCCGTTTCTACTCTCTTGCACCTGGCATTCTGAAATAGCATACTACTAACCTAAGGAGGTTGCACAACCCATCATGGCCTATAGCCCACGATTGACTTTTCCTCCAGAAATCTGTCCAATCCCCTTTTAAAGGCATCTAGGCCAGATGCCATCACCACCTCCAATGGCAAGCGAGTTCCACAGCTTAGTTACCAACTGGGTAAAAAAGTATTTCCTTTTATGTGTTCTCACTCTCCCAACACTCAATTTCAGTGGATGTCCCCTGGTTGTGAGAGAGGGAAAAGAACATCCCTCTCTCTCTCCCATGCATAATTTTGTATGTCTCAATCATGTCCCCTCTCAGGTGCCTTTTTTTTAGACTGAAGAGCCCCAAACACTGCAGTCTTTCTTCATAAGGGAGGTGCCCCAGCCCCGTAATCATTTTTGTCGCTCTCTTCTGCATCTTTTCCAGCTCCATTATGTCCTTTTTGAGATGTGGCGACCAGAACTGTATGGAACACTCTAGATGCCTTACCATCGATTTGTACAATGGCGTAATAATATTGGCTGTTTTATTCTCAACCCCTTTTTTAATGACCCCAAGCACGGAATTGGCCTTCTTAATTGCTGCCGCACACTGGGTCGATACCTTCATTAAGTTGTCCACCAACACCCCAAGATCTCTCTCTTGAGCTGTCACAGACAGCTCAGAACCCATAGCCTATAGGTGAAGTTTTGATTTCCCCCCCAATGTGCATCACACATTGACAACAGCTTATCTCTATCAGCTTGTCTCCATCAACCCCACAGTGGCGCAGCTGAACTATGTAGGGCCACCCCATGCTGCTGAGCCTTTGAGGCAACCTCCACAATCCATGAAAAGCATGACCCTTTCCCCCTCATGCCACTCCAGCATGCGATTGAACAGGCAAGAGGAAGACAGCAGAGCATTAGCCCCCTAATTTATTTCAAGCTCTGCCCCCTGCTGTCTTCGGCTGCCAACCTTTCCTCAGGGAAGGGAACCTCGTGCTCATGGGCTGGGCCAGACAAACCTCTGATCCCTGGGCTATGAGCATAGGTATCAGCAGAAGCCGAAGGGAGGGAGATGAGAGAACAGATCAGTGGCTCCTATTTGCAGATGTGCTCCTTTGTAGCTTCGAAGGAACAGTGGTGATGGCATGCCTGAAGGAGTAACACTTCTTAAAATTATATTTGGTTCCCAAGTCAGGGTGGCTCCTCTTGGTTTAGAAATATTATTGCAGCCCAACTTGATCCTGATTCTTTTTTTTTAGTTTACATTGAAACTATTGGTTAGCAGGCCAAGGCCAGTTAAAACATAATATTCCTGAAGAGGAGGACTCTGAAAAGCACTTATCCCTGTTATTTCCATGTAGGAGGCATAATGTTTCTTAAAAAGTTAGGTCCTTGCATGAGTCCACAGTATGTTCAATCTGCGCATCATGGCATTGTGCATCCCAACTACGAAAGACGTCTTATGTTTAAATTGACTTTTAATTTGAGTCCAACTGCTTCCACGGCATGAGGTTTTTGATCTCATAGAACTGAAGCATTCATGTACAAAGCTAAAAATGTGTTAGGAGTGTTTACAGAATAGATAGGGATAAATGGGGAGCCCACCAGCCAGGGAGCAGATACGCTAGGACAGGTCTATACCCTGAACTTGGGGTTGGAGCCTATGGCATTCTATTCCAAGAAAGTATGACTCACGGAGCCTTATGTAAGGGAGCTCTGGGTTTGGTATATGTGTCTGATTTCCCTCTGGCTCATGTCATTGGTCTTTAAAGGTCCTCAGGACTTCAGATGCTTCTGCTCCTCCGAATTGATGCCCTGGTCACTGTTCAAAGCCAGGGCCAGGATTTAGGCTGTTTCTTACAAGCAATTGTGATCAGAGTTGTCATGAATCCAGGGTGCCAGCAAGCGCTGCATCTTCTCACAGTTGTTGGAAAAGAGGTTGATGTAGATGTATACAGTCAATTCATGTACGGATGCCAGAGTCCTAGTGTACAGTAGCTCTTTCATGGGTTCTGTGCTGCTGCTTGGCTCCATTGCCTCTGCATTTATAACTAATGTACAGTAGCTGTAAACCTTTCATCATGAAAATTAAAAACTCAGCTACAACATTAATGTTGTTTTCAGTAATGTGGCTTTGCCATTATTACCACCTGTAATTGAATTAGTAATAAATATTTTAAATCAAACCCTATTGTGGTCATTAGAGCAATTAAATAGAAAATTTACTGCAAGGTAGTTTTTCAAGCTTGAGCTCAAGAAATATAACTGCTAGAACCATGCCAGGAGTGAGAGAATTTGTAGTTGATTTCAGAAATGAACAATCCAGACAAGCTGTTAAAATTAATCCTGTATTACTGTGGGTCCAGGATATCCCCGCGGGGCTGCTCCCCGGGGTCGGGGATGGTGGTGCACCCCCGCCTCGCTCTGGCAGCCTCGCGATGTTGGGCCAAGATGCAGCGGGACGCCTTTTGCGGGTGGCACAATCTACTTAATCTGGAAAGCGATTTTACATTCATGAGGCACCCATAGGCTGGGCTGCCGGATCGGGGCCCTCGGACCCTGTTACCTCACAGGGCCAGTCCCCAAAGTACTCAAATGGAGTCTTGCCGTGAGTGGCGGCACGCTGGGTCAATCCTCGGCGTTCGTCCTCGTCGGGTAGGGCGGCGGCCCCCGGCTTGTGCTCTGATGCCCGGGTGGTCCCCGGGGGTCATCCCGTTTGTCTTCTGCTCGGGGTCAGCAGACTTCCTGTGCCTGCTCAGGTGGGCGGTGGGCCAGGGACTGGCTGGGGAGGAGGTCTCTCAGGGGGGCACCCCTAGGCTCCAGGGGTGCGCCTCCACGTGTGGTGGCGGTGGGCAGGCGTCCCTGCCGCCCCAAGGGTGAAGGGGAGCTGGTGCTCTGGCTGAGCCCCCCGGGACCCAGTCCTGGGGTTCAGCCTCTCAAGGAGCGGGGCTCGATGGTCCCCGTTCAGGTCACGGTCAGGTGCGAGTCCAGGCGGCCTGCCTGGCTCGTTGGGCACCTTCCCTCCTCTTGCCCTCCAGCTCCAGGAGGGACGTCCTCTCCCTTTGCTGCCTGAGCTCCTTATGAGCTCCCAACCAGTCTCTCTGGGCTCCTCCCCTTCCAGTCTCACTGCCAGGCCCAGTTCTCTTGAGACTGGGCCGGCTCCTTGCAGGATCTCGCTCCTCCTCAGGGAGTCACCCAAGGCTGTTTGTACTTTCTCTGAGCTTGGCCAGACTTCTCTAACCACCCACCTGCGGCCTCCTGTGGCTGAGTAGGACCCCCGTCCTCGGTCTGAGGCCTCGGGGCGGTCACAGGGATGGCCGGCTCCCATTCTACCAACCAGTGCAGACCCCCGCCCTTCGGAGCGGCCCATGGGGCTCCTGGGCCCCGGGTGACAATTACCTTTTCCTGTTTAAAGTTTACTTGTCTGAGCTGCTTTTATGAACTCTTTTTTAGGTAAAGTAAATTTAACTTTATGTTAACCCCCCTCCTAACCCCCCTCCCAGCCAGCCTGGCATTATACCGAGCTGCTCAGATTTGCATCAGTGATTTTGCTGGTGCCAATTCAAATAGCCCTATAGGGGTGGTTTGTATGCAAGATGGGCAAGGGGGAATTGAGTGCATTAGATGCTATTAGAAGCACATTGTAAAAATGTTGGAGTGTTTTATCAAGATAATTGTATTTTACCTGGTATAGAAAGAAATGAAAGCCAATAGACATCACCAGCTTTTATTAAACTATCCAACAGATAGACAACTAGGTAGGCAGGGGCCTAAGCAAGCTCCCCTTCTGTCATAAGAAAGAGAATGCAAGTTTGTTCCCTTCTTCCCTTAGCCACTCCTTCTGGACATGGTTCTCAACCCTTCCCAGTTGCATTGTAGTGCAGATTTGGGCAACAGATTTGAGCACATCTGCTCCTCTTCTTGTTTGTAGCGATGGTATTTGACACAAAAACAGAGTATCTTAACTCTTGGAAGGCTTTTAAAAAAGAATAACAGGCAACCCAATCCTAATTTGCACTGAAACAGGCAGGCTGACTGGCCTGCACATGTATCCAGCATAGGTGAGGAGGTTGTTGTGGTGCAACATGGAATAAGGGGATATTTTCCCCCTTGCCCATATTGCATACAAACCACCCCTATAGGGCTACTTGAATTGGCACCAGCAAAATCACTGATGCAAATCTGAGCAGCTCGGCATAATGCCAGGCTGGCTGGGAGGGGGGTTAGGATCGAGCCTAAGGTATCAAAGCCAATCCCACCCCCTTTCCAGGCCCAGTCCACACAGTGGCCCACCCTCCCCTTACCCAGAAATGCTCTTGTTCTGCCCTACACATCCCCTACACCATCTTCCTTAAGCCAGGGCAAACCTACCTTCTGCTGGTCCAGATCTGGCGCCATATCCTTACACCAGACTACCCAGCTCCCAAAGTGGAACGAATGTGCTTTATGGCACATTCGCGACACCCAGAAGATGGCACAAAGTCTGAGCCTGCCTAAGTGCCAGTTAGGATTGTGCTCTAATAATGTGTTCAGTTAGGCCTGCTCCCTAATAGAGGTATGCCCCAATATCCACTGATTCGGTATCTACGGTCTCAGTTATCCCCGGATACCATGGATAGTAGGACTCCTGTTAAAAGGATTGGGGAACATTAAACCAATCTTTTTTTTTTTACCTTGTTGCAGAAAAACCACGGCGTCCCCAATATCCACGGTTTCCAGTATCCATGGTGGGGTCCAGAACAGGCATGCCCCATGGTGTGTTAATGGTGTGTTAGGACTGCAGCCTTTGGCTGCTTTAAAGCTGTCATAGACTTCATATGTTATCCTTCAGTTTTTTTAAATATATCTACCATTCTTAACTTATTATAAATGTGTGGCCTTTTCTTCATAACGTGAATTTTATTGGTTTGATGTTTGGAGCTCCTGAAATACATTTTAAAGATGGTGAAAGTGGCTTTAAGTCATCCTGTTGCATAGCTGGTATGTATTTTGCAGCTTGAAAGCGATTGACATTAGGGATGCATTTAATTCTCTCTGTGTGTGTATTCTATGAAGATTAATCTTTAGGAAACTATTAATGGTAATTTTAATATATAGCACAAAAGCCACTTAGAATGCCTGTCAGTGAAATAAAGCAGGGTATAAATTTGTAAATAAATAACAAATACCTGTTCATTTTGTTGCCCCTTGAACTATTTTCATGTAATTCAGAATGCATGGGTACTGTAATGCCTTTGGAGTATTAAAACTACATCAGAAATCGAGACGGAATATTTTATTTTTATGTGTGTATTGCATTCTGCATTGCTAAGTTGTTTTCAGAAATATGATGTAGAATGTCCTAGGGAGACCTTAGATGCTGTGTGAAATGGAGGCTGTAATGCACACTTCCCCCACTCTCACCTTCCTTCAATCAGTTGCACCTCTCTCAGGGTACCTCACGTGGAGCAGAAGAAAGAGGTGCCAACCAGCCGCAGTTTTTGGTGTCTTTGAACACGTGTACATGCCTGTATTCTGAGCACAATATAGGAGTCTGAGTTTCTTCCCTTTTGTGTTGCTTTTCAGTGCTGGTGGGGTGGGATACTGGGCACTACTATTCTTGAGGAGGAGCACCAGCTACAGGTTATGAGTAGCCCATGGTTTCTGGCAGCCATGGTTGGGGTTCTGGCAGTGCTAGAACTACTCATTATGACCATTATAGGTCTTGATCGTGTAAGCAATTCTGACAGAGGTGAACACTGCTGGATTACAACCAGTTGAGATTTGCCCTGGAGCAAACTAAAATAGAAACAAAGCTATATAGGAGGCAATCCATTCAATCATCTTTCAGTATATACCATGGTGGTGATATAATACAATCAAGTTTATAATCCATGGGGAGCAGAATTAAGAGAATGTATTTGGAACAGCAGCCTTCTACCTTAGGAACAACTTATCCTTGCCTAGAATTGCTTGCGTGATATTTTTTACACCAAATTCATTCCAGATTTGGCTTGATGAAACATGATCTTAACTCTACCACAGCAAGTATATATGGTATTTTAAAAATTATGCAGATGGATCACATCAATATGATTTAACAATTCCCATACAAAGAATGTGTCTCCCACCTTCTTCAAATTCCATATCTAACCTTAATTTCAGTATTGCACACTGGAGCTGCTCTCAATTATTTATCTGATAAGACAGCAATTTTCAACCTTTTTCATCATCATCAGTTTTTTGACAATTGACAAGGCATACCACACTGCTGGTGTGGGACTCACATCCCCCTGTGGCCCTACTAATAAGTGACCACCCCCCCAAAATCCCACATCACACCTGCAGACTATTCATGGCACACCAGTTGAAAATCGTTGCAATAAGCCTTGTAGTACAATCCTAGGCATGTCTGTTCAGAAGTCAGTCCCGTTGAGGTCAGTGGAGCTTATGCCCAGGGAATCATGTGTTGGACTCCAGCCTTAGTTTCACGAAGTAAGCAGATAGAGGACGTCATATTAAAAACAAAAACCCTGCATTTGGCAAATGTATACAAATCTGTCTCTGACATGCTAATCTTCTGCATGCAGGGTTATTGGTTTTTTGTTCTGTTTTTGGTATGGATAAGCATTCAGTTGTGGCAGCCCCAGCTCCAATTTGAAGTGGTCAAAATCCAGACGATCCTGTTCTAGATTGGGCCAGCATTATAACCGGATCAGGAATCTAAACAGAGACAAGAGCCTGGGTAGAGAATTCAGAACTTGGGCATAACTGAGGGGAGGCATAAGTTCATGTAAGTTTCCCTTCGTTTTATGCAAAGGTTATGTTCAGAAGTTGGCATGTAAGGCCAAAATCATGTAGTGTATGCTCAAAATTACCTTGAAAATTACTTACATTGGGAAATTTGTACCCTTTTTTAAAAATTACAAGAGACAGGTGGGAACTGAGACGGACAGAGGAAACAGAATCATCATTCTCTGACCTCACACAGTTTAAATAGTGCAGGCGATTCTGCCCATCATTCAACTTACTTAATACATTCCTGGGAGTGAGTGTGAGATCACAAAGATGATGCATTTCCTGGGCAAAGCAATCCGAGGCCCCTGGGCCGAAAGGCACATTCACATCAGCCCAGCGGGCGCAGGGCCAATGCAGGCAGTCGTATCAGCCCTGCAACACTGCTGGGACGTCCAGGTAATTTGGTCAGTTTGGCCATTTCTGGGCAGAGGGAAGGTAGGAGAGAGGATGGAACAGGGCAGGGGAAGGGCATTCCTGTGGGCAGGGCAGCCTGGGGAGGGGGAGGAGCCGGGATCTGACAGTTACACTGGATCCAAACCCCTGTCCCCGGGCCGCACTGCCCTGATCTGGGTCACAGCAGGGCGCTCAGACTTGCGTCTGCTAAACAAGAGGCGTAGATTCAAGGAGCCCCATCAGCCCATCTGGGGCTTACCCCAGGTCAAGGGGAAGTACTCTTTGCCCCACGGTGAGCTGCAGCGGCCTCCCAACTTGTGTTAGGATGTAGTGCAAGCCTGCCGTCCTGCCTCCTCCTGCCCAACTTAGAATCGCGCCTTCAGTCAGTCTCAGTTCCCGCCTGCCTCTTGTAATGTTTTAGAAGCCTGTACAAATTTTCCAGATGTAAGGGATTTTCAGGGTAATTTTGAGCAGATACTACATGGTTTTGGCCTTATGCTCTGACAGTGCTACGCTATTCTATTGCAAGTTCTCAAGAAAGTCCTCTATCAGAGGAAGGGGCAGAGCAGTGTCCTCTAGCTTTGGTTGGGATATTAGGTCTAGCTCCTGGGGTTCTCTTATTGTAGGGGGTTCAGGGGGAGCGAGGGCAGGCAGAGTCTGCTGCAGGGGAATTACCCTCCGCAATGTGTGCCTTCCTTAGAGAGATTTCTACCTTGACTGTACATCAAGGAGGCTCCATTTTCAGAGACATGGTTTTACTATCTTAGTGAAAGCCAGGCCAAAGTACATGCAGGAAGCTACATCCCAAGACCTACTGTGGGCTTTGTGGTGTCTCATTTTGAAGACTGTGTAGCATTTCTCTGGACCCTGCCAGTGTACATAATCTGATGATGGTATTGAGATTCACATTGCAGGAATGTTCCTAGCCAGTGCTACATTATTGTAAGATAATACTCATACTGATAGCAATAATTATGTGCTTTCAAGGCTGGATTAACCAGTAATGACAGCAAGCTGGGGATGATGAAAATCCAAATTAACCTCAGGCAAATCTGTTGGTAACAATTCTTTTTCAGACTGTAACCTAGCAACTAAAATAAACCATGCTGCCTGAAAAAGACAGCGTGGTACAGTGCTGGCCTTGCACCAGGGAGACCCAGGTTCAAATCCCAGCCTCTAATGCTCACGGTTTCTCAGTTTAAACTACTTCAGAAGATGGTTCTGACAGTCTTGCTCTTAAAGAAGAGCAAGGAGCCATGGGTACGCTCGTTGTTCTGAGCTGCTTGGAGAAAGACTAGGAAGAAAACCAACATATAAATTTAAACACTATTTCAAAGGGAATTTTCACAAAGCAAGTGTAAGCAGAAATTAAATGGGTGCACAAGTGACCCAGTGAACTGTGTGGCACTCATTGAGGGAGAGTTGTTGGTTTTCCCCCCACATACCTATACTGCCCTTCTTCCAAGGAGCTCAGGGCTCTGTACATAGTTCCACCCTCCTTTCAAATCCATACGCTGCCACTGAACTTCCTATGGGTCCAATCCATGTACTATGTTGGTACAAACCTTTATTTTCTTTGTGCCTCAGATAAACCTATGTTGGGCACATTGCTGGGAAATACTATCACTGGTATTTCCATGTACCTGACAGTGCTTTGGATGGGTGCCTTAGACTGCAATCCTATCCACATCTGGGAATAAAGTCCATTGAATTTACTTCTGAGTAGGCATGCACAGGGTTGCACTTTAAGGGAGCCAATTATCAGGAAATTTGTTGTTCAAAGAAAATAAGTTAAATATCCTACTAGAGGAGTAAAAGGTTTCCCCACGACCGACTGGTCTAGTCGTGACCAACTGTAGGGGGCAGTGCTCATCTCCATTTCTAAGCCTGTAGAGCCGGCGTTTGTCCGAGGACAAGCTTCCGTGGTCATGTGGCCGGCATGACTGTACGCCGTAGCACAGAGAACGCCGTTACCTTCCCATCGAAGTGGTACCTATTTATCTACTTGCATTTTTACATGCTTTCCAACTGCTAGGTTGGCAGGAGCTGGGACAAGCAACGGGAGCTCACTCCGTTGCGTGGTCTCGAACTCCTAACCTTCCAGTCAACAGCACAGTGATTTAACCTGCAGTGCCACCATGTCTCTTACTAGGGGAGTACAAGGGCCCAATCCTAACCAATGTTCCAGTGCCAGTGCAGCAAGAATGCAGCCCTGAGCAAAGGGAACAAATATTGCCTTACCTTGTGGCAGCTTCTGTAACTGCCCTCCAATCTCAGGATGCAGCGCACACCCCGGTAGCATGGCTGCACAAGCACTGGAAAGTTGGGTAGGATTTGGCCCTAAAGCAGTTGCCTGGATTGTGGCCACACTAATTACTACTTAAAAATGAATGTGTGCATAAAATCAACTTTACAGCCCTTAATGTTCACTGCTATATCCTCAGGACTTGCTAGGCAGCTGTTACAGAGATAAATAGTAACATGGCAACAATTAGGAGTTTGCTTCAACGTTAATGAAACTGTTTCAGTTTTAAAGCCATCCTTTGCTTTTTATTTGTTGGCATCAATTTAAAAGAAAATGTCAGGGTCAATATAAGCACATATACTGACAGTTCAGCTTTTTGCTTTATTACAGAAAACTGTTTGAAATTAAGCTTTCATCAAAAATGGGAATGCTGCCCACTTGAAATGATAAAACAATGGCTTAAACCTTAGTCATTTTCCACTTATGAAGCCATGCTTCCATTACAATAAACAATGCAGACTCCAGCAAGCCAAAACTATTACTCACATAAATTCTTGCTTTTGTGCCATTCCGACTCTGTCCAATTTAAAACAACTGTCTTCTGGATCAAATAAGTAAAAAAACAAACCAAAGAATTGAGCAACAATTTTTTTTGGCTGATAATTTCACGATAGAAGTTGGCTTAAAATGGCAATGAATGTAAATAATATGAGGTTGGATCCACAGAACTGTTCAAGGGAATTTCCACACACATTTAGCACTCTTTTCTTTTGGCCAGAAGTTCTACCGCCACTAGCTGCCAGACACTTTCATATTGGTTTTAAACAAGGTAGACATGATAAATGTCTGATGTGACCTTCATTTCCTTTACCTTTTTAGGTTACTAGGTAGTGTTTCACTTTTGAGATTGGTAAACTTCTGTGATTCCTAAGCACAATGTATTTAGAATGCTCCAGCCAAGGACATACCAGTGGACACCTGAATCCACTGTAACCATGCTGATTGTTATCCAGGAGCTCAAGGGCCTCACACAGCTCCACATGAGAGTCAAGCTCCAAGTACTCAGAGTATATGCACTTGCCCACATTCATACTGCTACCATCGATACTTTCTGTCAGCCAGACCAGGTCAACACAGGAGCTTGGACCATCCCTATCGCTTGCCCATCATTGAGGGGCCCAAGGGGGGCACATACTCCATAACATCATGAATGGCTACACTTTGTCTCTTTGTACCCTGACACTAAATCTCATAACAAAAATTTGTCTTTCAACAAAGAGCAACTCTTCAGTACCACCGCAGGTGACTCTTTGGAGCATTTGAAGAGGACCAAGGTGATGGTGAAGATTTTGGACTCACTTCTGCCTTGCTTGCATAAGCAAAACAAAATCAGTATCCCCTGTAAGTATGATATGCTTATCATACATAATTCTCATCAGGACATGGAAGGAACTGACAAATGACCTCCACTAAGGGGAAACTGACCCAAAAGGGCGCAGAGGTCAGCAAGCAGAGCTTCTGACTCCACCTCTTTCTATTTTTAGAGATCCATGGCACCAACATCAGTTTCGCATTTTAAAAAATCGTAAGATGCCCACAACATCTGCATTGAATCGCCAACTCTATACCTTGAAGTCTACAACATTGAGATATCATCTATTGATGTCCACAGCAATATTGAAGCCCATTTAGCTTTCTCAAATGTCATCAAGCACCAGTGTTGCCTATTCAGAAAACATTTACAGACTTTTGTAGATTTGGGGTTTCATTACATCAGACCAGAGTGATTACCACTGTCAGAATGGGCTAAACCTTTGGGTCTCCAACTCCTTGGGAGTTTGAGAAGCAAGGTAAGTGCTTGTGAGGGCGGAGGGAAGGCAGAAGCGCACAATTCTGGGCATCGCCACTGCTGGAGCTGATTGGGGCAGTTGTAACCTACCTGCAGTCAGAGCCAGCCTCTGAGGGCTGCTGGGGCCCCACGGAGCCCTCTGCAGGGCTCCCCAGGCCTCTGTTTCTATTAAAAACATGATCAGAAACCACTTCCAGTTTTGCAATAAAAAAACTGAAAGTGGTTTCCAGTCTCATTTTTTGAAGAAATGATGCTTTGGGGAGTCCTGCAGAGGGCTCGGTGGATGGCTCCCCTTAGAAGCTGGCGCTGGCTGCAGGTAAGTTATAACTGCTTCAATCAGCCCTGGCAGTGGTGCAATCCTTGGGATTGCATTGCTCCCTTCCCCCGCCCCTTAAGGGGCCAGACATAGGGCTTCTCAGGCTGGGGCGTCAGAATGCCCCAGTTTGAGAAGCTCTGGATTATACAATGGAGTTTACACTCCTTCCACTACCAGGAGTGTTTAGAACACCCACCCTTCTCAATCTCTACTAGATGAAATAGAGGCTCTTCTCCAGAAAGGTGCCATTTAGCAAGTGTTCCTTATTTAACATCATTACTTCATAATTCCAAAGAGATGATAGTCTATATTCATCTTCCTAGATCTAGGAGATAGCAATGCTTTTATACACACAAAGAAATTTCAAATGATCTCCATATGGAGCATCTTAACATTTTTATGTGTGAAAGTCTGGTACACAGCCGTAGATCTAAAGGATATCTCCTTCCATGTTGCAACTGGCCGCAAATATGGTGTACATGGGAACTGAGCACTTTCAAAAACCAAGTGCTCCCTTTTAACATTTTCAGAGCACCAAAGGTGTGTGCCTGTGGTTGCCGCATACCTTAGGTGTTGAAGTATTCCTCTTTTCCTTACCTGGATAATGGACTCATAGTGGCAGAATACAAGCTCAAATCCAAGCAAAAGTAGTTTCCTATCTAGCAATGTGCGTTCAGAGATTCTATTTTTTATTTATTGCTTTTCTTTCTAAACTCTGTGCTGACTCTTGTCTAGCCCAGTTTTCTTTTGGTTTGTGCTTTTGATCATTGCATCCTCTCATCATTTCTTTTGTCTTCTTTATTCAGACTCCTAATTTTTCCTTTTTATTCTTTGTCTGCTTGGTCTCAGTTCCTCAAACTGCAGGCTGTAACCCTTTCCCAGACTGTTTAGCCCATGGTATTGTTTTGGTTTTTGCACATGTGGGATCCTCCTGATCAGTTACCTCCAAACTCTGACCTGCAGGCTGGATCTGGTGTATGGGGAACACTGTCCCCACTGTGAGCAGCGCTGAGAGTTCGGACGTGCTGCTGCTTCTCTGGCACTCATGCTGCCCAGAGAGGCACACTTGGCACTTGTACCCAGCTGAAGTGTCAGCTGGGGTGAGAGATGATTGATGCAACTGCCCAGAGTGCCTCTCTGGGCAGAGCAAGTATCAGGAGAAGCAGCAGCACATTAGAACTCTTAGTTCTAGCCATGACAGGGATGGCTTTTCCCATACACAGCGGTCTACGTTTTGGAGACAGCTGCTCCAGATTTTTGTTCAGGCAGGGAGCTTTCCATGATAAACTCTCTCTGACTGGCTTCTGCTTGGCGGTGACAGTGGAAACCTACTGAAATACGCCAAATATCCTCAAGTCCACTCATTGGGAAAAGCAAGAGGGCAGGAGAGCTGTTGCTGAAGGCTTTATAGCAGTGGTTGTCAAATTTTTAGCACCAGGACCCACTTTCTAGAATGACAATCTGTCCAGGACCTACCAGAAGTGACGTCACAGCTGGAAGTGCCATCATTGTGATGCCAGAGAATAACCCAATAAGTTGGGTTATTTCTCAGTTGCTTTCCAATAGCAAAGTGAATCAGAAAGAAAAGTCTGTTTACAACCTTGACACAACCAGAACAACCACACAGCATTCCCCCTTTCCAGCATCCCACCTTCCCATATTCTCTGGAGGAGGAAGGGTGCCATTCCTGATGTCTGGGAAGCCCTTCCACTCAGGGAAGGCTGGGCCAGTCTCCAAAGGATTAGGCTCCTCCTTAGGGGCGTCCCTCTGATCCCCAGATCGGCTCAGCCTTCAGCAAGAACGGTCGTGTTGGTCTCCAGTTCTTTAAAAAAAAATATAAAATAGAAGGATTTGTTCATTGGACTCCTCTGCCTTCCCTGACTTGTGCTTTGGCCTTGCAGCTGGTAGGCATAACTTATTGGGTTCTAGTCAGGGAAGAGCTGTCATGCAACGGGCCTGTGAGAGGCCTGTCAGGCTGCTGACGCGCACCATTTTTTGCACCCTTTTGCCGTGACGGTAAACAGAGGTTGAGGGAGTTTTTCCTTCGTCTGGCAGCCTCCCTCCGCAGCGCACTAATGAGGCCAGCATCCTAGCGACGGCAGCGGACAGTCTTTAACTTTTAGCGGGGAGGTCCCAGCTCGTGTCTCCCACACTTGTGCGCTCCTGCCATCCAAGAGAGAGAGGCCTCATTCCTGCGCAGTCTCCCTCGCGCACTGTCTGAGGCAGTGAAGATTTGGTTGTGCCAGGCCTGTTCGCAGCTGGCAAGGAGAAGCGAGCTTTTGTTCCGGTCGGGAGGCCCCAGCACACACCTACTGCTTCGCTTCATGCTGCTTCCTGGAAGTTGCGCCTGCCGGCTAGAAGCCCACAGACACCTTCTAGCTGGGTGAGACTGGTCACCTTGTCTGACAGCCCACCATAGCTGCGTTCCAGGGCTTTGGGAAGTCCTCCTTCGCCCAACTACGCGTGGAGATGAAGGACTGACCATGGAGAACTTTGCCTCGACAGGTAGAACCCCCCGTTACAGCAGGCAGGCACCGAGGGGAGGGGTCAGCCTGAGGAGTCTTCTCCATCGGCCCTGATAGGGGATCCCAAAGAGTCCTACTCTCCCCAAATAGAGGCTATTGTGAGAGGGTTATGTCTGAGTCTGCCTCTGAGGGTCCCAAAGGGCAAACCAATCAAGGGGGTAAGAGGAGCCGGAAACACACACCATCTCCCGTTTCCAGCTCTTCCTCTTCAGATTCCAGCAGCCCTGAGAGAACACCTCTCAAAAAGAAATCAAAAAAAGCACAGCCTCAAAACTAAGCCTTTCAAGCACTCCCATAAGAGCAGGAAAGTTGATCTTAGTAAATAATCTGTTTTCTCCGACCCTGGGAGTCAGACACCCCTGAGACTTCAGCGTATTCTAAAGAGGAAGGAGAACTTTCAGGAGTGGATTTGTTGGACGATTATATGGAGGATTATATGGCTGCTCTAGATGCTTCGCAACCCACATGAAATTGGCTCATGACCCATTTGTGGGTCCCGACCCACAGTTTGGGAACCACTGCTTTTTAGGCTTTACACCTGTTTTGTCCTCAAACATGCCCTCTTTGCTTACTCCCAGGTTAGCATGCATAGAATTGCACCATTTGTTAAAAAACTTTTTTAGAGACAAGCAAGCTTAAGGTGTTAATTATTTAACATGAGAACGTTTTGCTTAAGATGGTAATTTAGAAAAAAAAAATTTGGGCATTGCTAGTTTGGTTTTATTCATCGTGCTACTTACTGCCATTATGTTCTTTGCTTTTTCATTGACAATGTAAGATGTGAGTCATTTACCCGGTTTACCTTCCTCCAGTTTTCCTTTGCCTCCTTGCCTTTTTTTATTTTATTTTCTGTGCTGGTCGTTGCCAGGGTTTTGTTGTTGTTGTTGTTTGGTATTCTTTGTTTTGATAAAAACAAGTTTTTAAAATACATAGAAAATCTCAGATTTTTGCAGATGTATAAATTAACACATTGTTCTCATTGTACTTTTCATCAAACCACAGTTGCAATCTTGTGGGTCAAGAGTGTTATAGCACCTTGTGGGTATGGAAAGCAATTACAATATATGCTTAATAGCACATTGTAGAAGAGCAACGTTCAGTACACTCAACCTTAACCAGTGCAAGTTTCAAAGTATTATATACTGCGAATATGCCTGATAGCTTATATTTCGTGTGTGATTTTCTTAATGCCATGTTTCACAACTCTCCCTCTGTGTACAAGACTCCCATATATTCATGCTCTGTAATCAGTGCTTTATAATAAATCAGGCGAACTCAGGTTGTGTCATGTTTGTTTCAAAAGAAAGGTGAAGCACTTAGCTTTTAAAACATTATTTGTATACATTATATAAATGTTGCCCATAATTATACAACCATCAAAGTTTGTCATAATTATGAGACTACCCAAATTCAGCACCTAGTTTAACAAGCATGAACATAACTGCATGCATTGCATGAAAAAGGTAATCATGCCATAAATAATACACAGCAGATTGTAATTATACAAAAATGGCTTGAAGCATCGTATTACTCGGGTTTGAGACAGAAACTGGAAGTAAAGCTGAAGTTCAAATCCTGTGAGATATTCCTTTTGACGTACAAATCTTTTTGGGTACATTACAATAATTACCTATCTGGGAGTAAAGATACAATCCTAAATGTACTTTCCTGGGAATAAATTATACACGTCTACTCAGAAGTAAGTCTCAATGAATTTGATGAGATTTATTCCCAGCAAAGTACATTTAGGATTGTATCCTTACTCCCAGATAGGTAATTATTGTAATGTACCCAAAAAGATTTGTACATCAAATTTGTATTTTATATGTATACAGGGTTATTTGGAAAAACTTTAATTGGCAGTCACCTGCCAATTAAACAGGTGTTACACAGTGAATTGGGCAGGTGCCATAAAATGGACGAGAGGGGAGTAAATTGGTTTCATGTTCCCTCTTGGGTTTTCTACAATACCTGTCATCTTAAGTTGTACCCTGAAACATGTGGATAACCATTGCAGTGGACGCAGTTAGTAGAAATATAATCTTTGCATGCCAACAGCAGACAGCTTTGCAGTGGTGTTCCTGGGTGGTCAGTGCCAGGGAATATACCTCCAGGGGTACACCCCCCACCTGCAGGGGCCACCGTCCCCCCAGCTGCCTACTCCAAAGGCATTCTGGGGGCCGGGGAGGCCCTCAGAAGGCTGAAAATGGCCACTATCAGAAGTGATTGTTCGTTGCCGCAGCCTCCCTGACCCTCAAAGCCTCGTGAGGCCTTCCACAAGGCAAAAAAAACTCACTTCCTGTTTTAAGCCGAGAATTGGATTTCCTTTTCCGGCCTCTCAGAAGGCCTTTTTTCTAGACTGAAGAGCCCCAAACACTGTAGCCTTTCCACATAAGGGAGGTGTCCAGTAATCATTTTGGTTGCTCTTTTCTGCACATTCTCTAGTTCCACTATGTCAGTGGTCAGGGAACAGGGGTAAATTACCCCAAATGGGGTAAAAATGAAATTCCTGGGGGTAATGGACAGATAGGAGTATGCCCCGCCCCCTTTTCCTTCATCCTTTCTTCATGATCAACGTTCTCTCTTCTCACCAATGGGACGTTCCTCTCACACTTGATGGATTTCCCTTGCTTCCAATAGGAGATTAGAAGCGGCAAGGTACTTGGCCCCCCAATAGGCAGCGTTCCCCTCCCTTCCCAGGTGGCGAAGAAGGCTGTGGTTATCGATCCCGCTGCTGGTAGAGGGACAAGGAAGCAACAGCAGAGAAAATGGCGGCCGTGGCTGCAACTGCGGCAGTGCCGGGTGATGGGGGAGCCGGCAAGGCCAAGCCTATTCTGGGCAGCAAGGCCGGTGCAGACCCGCTCCTGGCTGGCACTCAGGCAGCCGTGGTGTTGGCAGTGCTCAACGCCAGGGAAGAGCCCGAACCAGCTCCGGGTGGGGAGGCCGGGGAGCTGCCGCCGTCGCCGCCACCCAGGAGCCCAGCAGGGATGCGAGACGTGCAGGTGTGGGGGGAGTGGGGCGGGCAGGTGAGCAAGCAGGGGGAGGGGTGGGGTGCCAGCGCAAGGAGTCAGGGACACAAAGAGAGGCAGGAGGCAAGGCAAACAGCAGAAAACAAAAACAAAATCAGAACACTGCTGCAGCCAGCCAGCCCCAATCTGAATTCATTATAGAGAGAAATCTTAAGTCCAAGCACCTAAACCTGTTGTCAAAAAGGTAAGCTAGTTGTAACCCAGAAGGGTTGAATTCTATTCTCTCAAGGTCTGCAGGTGTACCCAAACTCTTTACAACTTCATATTTACATAGCATTAATTAAGCTCATTAATTAATCAAATAAAAAGCAATGGGTTCCAATATGTAATTTTTTTCTTTTGTTCTGGCGGGGGGGGAGGGTAACATCAAGTGGGTAACAGTGGCGTGTCTAAATATATTTTGGGGTAAAAGGTAAAAAAGTTCCCTGACCCCTGCACTATGTCCTTTGTGAGATGTGGTGGCCAGAACTATACACAGTGCTCTTTACAAGTGGCTTGACCATTGATTTGTACAGTGGCATAGTAATATTATATTGGCTGTTTTTATTCTCAACACCCCAGAAATGTAGGGTGGTCGTTGAGTGCTTATTGTGTCAGCAAATATGGATCTTTGAACATTTATGAATAGCACTTTATTCTGCATGTCTTTGCAGGGTTTCTTTTTGACAGTGTCACCAGAATCTATTATGAAAGTGGCCACTCAAGCTTCTGCAAACAACAAGATTTTCAGCTTGAATCTTTCTGCACCATTTATCAGTCAGTTCTACAAGGAACAAATGATGAAAGTAATGCCTTATGTTGACATCCTATTTGGGAACGAGATGGTGAGTGTGACTGTATTTTGGTTTTACTTACTGAAATGTATATATAATTTTGTTACAAAATAAAATTTTTAAGTTTTACAACTTAAAAAGGAAATCTGAGACGATCCTGTAAACATCTAGTAAGCTTGAACACAAGAACTGTGTATAGGCAACCAAGCATTAATATTTATAGAAGTTGATTATTGGGTTTCAGGCTTCAGGTGTCTACCATAGCATAGAAATTGAGGGCTACTAACTTTTTGTGGTCTTATTTACAACAGTTCTCCAAATCTTTATTGAGTGGATGGATCCATTGTTAACTCAGGAACATTTTGTTTCCATCATGCTCTTTCCATTTTGTGAGAAATGAGACCTTAGTCTAGAAACTTCCGGTGCTGTAATTCACTCAGGATGCACTTAGTGGATTAGAATTAGAAGAAGTGCCCATATGGTTGGCATGCTGCCTCTAGTCTGCCCAAAGTGCCCTGTGCAAGCCTGTGACCTGCTCTGGAAGTGCTCCTCTCCCCAATGCTTACCTTGCTCTCAGCATTGTGCATGATCTGTTTTCCGTGCAGAAATGAGGAGTGGTTATTATGCCTCTGCATATTTCTCCTGAGTTCAGAGATTTTCAAACTCTTAGGGGAACTTTGACACCTTGTAAGTATCTGTAGTCAGATGGAGGGGGTGGCGCCAGTGCTTCCGCGCTCACGCCAGGGGCGCTGACTTACTGGGAGTGGCGCCAGCCCTCCAGGAAGTGTGGGGAGCCCACGGATCCCCCTGCAGGCCTCCTTGCACCTTAAAAATGCTTCGGGTTGCTATCACGACCCATCCAAAACTGGAAGTGGGTTGTGATCATGACCTAAATCATTTTTAATGTGCAGGGAGGCCTGCAGAGAGGTCTGCAGGTTCCCTGCACACCCCTAGAGGGCCGGCGTTACCCCAGATAAGCCAGGCAAAACACCTGTTCCCCCACCATACCAGCACAATCACGGAGTGCTGGCACCTATATTAACATTGTCCTGCCTCTTAAGGGGGCAGGGACCAGGCTCCTTCAGGCTGGGGCGTTATGACACCCCAGTTTGAAAACCTCAGCCTTTGTTCATATTATATTACAAACTTACATAGTTTCATTGTTAAGCCATGAGCAGCATCTGGGCTGAATCCAGCACCGTGAAGCAGGCTAACTGGTTCCTCAGTTGCCAGCATAGAAGCAGAAGCGATATGGAGCCAGTAGCAAGTATAGCAGCATATTTCTGGCTGACTGCTTTAGGCATTGACCCACTATGTGTCCTCAGTGGCCCAAGAAAAGGTGTTGCTGGCCAGAGTCTGAAAGTAAAATAAGATACAGATACTGAAAGTAAAATACAGATAAGTGCAGTGAGCTCCAGATTTTAAAACTAAATACAATGAGGAAACTTTTTTTTAGTGCCATCATTTGGTTTTGAATGTCAAAGTACATCTAAATGATGAGAATGTTTACAATTTAAATTCCCATATCTTCCAAGCTGTTGAGGTGGGTCCAGAAAACCACTACAGCTGTTCGTTAGATTCATTGGTTACACTTTGCGAATAGATGTGTTGACTGTGTCTTTCTCACCTGATTTGTATGTAGTCAAAATATCTTGTCTTAGCACTTTGACGTTTATGAACTAGACTTTCACATAATAAATTTTATGTGGGAAACTCAATATAGAATAAAGTATTGCTGCTAACCAGTTATGTCCATTCTGTTGTCATTAAGTAGCAATACATGACTGGAGAACTTGATTATTGCAATTTATTTTAATTATTATTAAATTTAGTTTTCTAATAGCATCATTTTGCAAATGATTCTTAGCCATAATATCTTCTAAGCCTACTGTAATCACTGGATAATTAACCAGCCAGGATTGAAGCACATTCAGCTTTGCCTCAGGATGCTTAACACTAAAATAAGGTCAATTACCTCCCGATGAGAACTGCTTTGTCACAAGTTGCTGCTTAATTCATTTGCAGAAGTGTTCACCTTAAATAGACATTTTGCAACCCAAGGTAACTTTCAATACTAATCACAGCTGTTTGTGTTGTCAGATGAGGTAAGCTTTCAAATGCCAAATGAAGTATGCCTAATGAACAAAAACCTATTGCTTTATAAGCAGAAAGAAGTCGAAGCAAACGAGGGTGGATAATTAAGCATAGTGTGGGTTATGAGCACTGTTTCCTGTGAGCTGTGCAGCAGCAGTTGAGGTCCCACACAGCTTCTCTTGGCATTAAAACACTTACATTTGGAGAAAAAAGCGGGAAGGGGCATTGGGTTCAAATTTTCCTCCAAAAATGCTAACTGAAAGAGACTGAGGCTGCAATCCTATCTACACCTGGGAGTAAGCCCCATTCACTATGATGAGAGTTTATTCTGAGTAGATATGTATAGGCTTGGGCTCTATGTTAAGCAGCTCTGAGGACCAATAAGGCCAGCTCCTAACCATTCTGTGTGGGAAGTAGAAGAGTTGTATCACTGAGCTGTGGATGTAGTTGAACTATTTGAGAAAAATACTGTATACAGCCATGCCCCAGTATCTGCTGGGGTTCCATTCTGGACCCCACTGTGGATACCTGAAATGGTGGATACTGGGGATGCCTTTTTAAAAATAGGGGAACACTAGTGCTTTTGCTACAACAAGGTTAAAAAAATTAGTTTTATGTTCCCCTATCTTTTTAATAGGTGCTCCAGTATTCATGGTATCTTTGGATAACTGAATCCATGGATGCTGAATCAGCGGATACTGTGGCACACCTGTACTGTACTGCTACTAAAGCTGTCCTTGTGAATAAACCCAGTTTCATTTGAAAAACTGTGTTGATTCTGGTTTCATGCTTTCTTTCCATTTTGTTTCCAGATGTGCTCATTCTGAAACTGTATTTGAATCACAGATTCAGGGTGCCCTTCACCCCACCCCTGCCTCCTTCCAGCCCACTGTGGGCGCAAGCTGCACTGGTCTGTTTTCCACTCATTAAAGGCAAGCAGAAAGCAGACCATCCACTTCCTTTCTAAGCTCCATTGTAAGAAGTTCTTTAAGTAAGACCGGAAGTCCTGCAGTTCCTGGTTTGTGAAAACTGCATGACAGCTTACAATAAAGTGCTTTCTTTTTTTTTAGCACTCTGAAGCAGAGGCAGCAGTGATGGATCTGTGGTGTCAGGCATTGGGCCAAATCATGCCATTGCTGGAGCAGGAGATAAGCATTTGGCCTACTGAAGGTCTCCCCTCTCTTGGTAAAAGTTGAAGTTGACTCTACAACTTCAGTTAGCCTGATAAGGAAGTAAAGGAAGATGGCAGGGAAAAATAGGGCCTTTGCATAGACGTGCCTTAAAATCCGTAGTATGCTTAGATGCAAAGCGTTCTTTCTCCCATAAGAGGCTTTAGCCTCTTCCCGCTTTCAATTTTATGATCACAAAATATGTTTATCCCTGTGTCTCAAAACAGGCAAAGAATGAGTTGTCAGAGTGAATTTCTACACACATCTGTTTCTTCCAAACAAATTTAGAGTGTCTTTCAATATTTTACAGTTTGCGGTTCTGTGGAAGACCCAGATGTGTATAGAAACTCATTCTGAAATTCTATTTTTAATGCATGTAGCCCCAACAATGACTCTGCCACAGCCAGCATTTCAGAACTAAGAGGCCAGTGCCTTGTAAACCCTACTATTCCTGATCATTTTTTTACATTTCCTCTGAACTATGATGCCAAATAAATTATAATGGGGGGGGATTTTTCAGAACATTGGTAAAGAGGGCAACTCTCCCTGTGCAATCTGACCACAGGAGATGAGGCAGAGAAAGAGCTCTGAATAGAGCTGTGCCTAACGAATGCTTTTACCAGAGCACAGTATTTTTGCAATTCGATGGGAATTCTGTGGCTAATTTTAGCCTTTCTACTCTACAAAGAGTATTCCCTTTTCTGTAATACTGTGCCTCTCTTTGGGCATGTTCTCTCCAATAGTTTTTTTACCCTTTTTGCTGGTGGTGGGAGGAGGGTGGGCTGTTTACATGTTGTTGCGTGTTCTGTCCCTCTTTGGTTCCCACTTTCTGGTGCTGTCAGGAAAAAGCATGTTCTTATTTAAAGGGAACATGACTTTTTTATGACCCCTTTGATGTCAAAGAGGGAGGAAAAGGGCAAATGAGCTTTGGTCAAATGATCCAAGTACCTATCAGTGGCTCTTAAGGTCAAAGGCAATTGCACAAAAGGCAAGCTGCCAAGTGCTATTACACTGTCGTAAGTGGACAGGGTGAGTGCCTTGATCTTTCCTTCCTGCCCAGAAGCCTATTTCTGAAGACTTAACTTGCAGCACTAGGTAGCTTCTCTTTAGTGCAATTGCTTTCCTCTTAAAAGATCCACTGGGAGTTTCAAGTGATGGCTAAATTTGCCTTCGCTCCTTTTCCTTTTGGTAAAACAGCCAACAATGTACTTGCTGATAAGTAATTCTTGTGTGTGTGTGTGAACCACAAACATGCAAGAAGCTTGAAAGGAATTAACAGGCAAAAACTCACCCCCCCCTTTCACCATCAATACTGATGGCTAAATGCAGTATCCTCCTTAATAAATCAGAGTCTTCCTAGCATTTTTGCCCCCACAAAAAGCAGGTTGGGTACAGCTCCTTGGCATATCTTAAGCATGACTTTATTGAGGGTGGCCAATTAAGCAGTCAGATGTCTCTTGATCCATTCCTTAAGTGGTGTTAAGTTCACTTGGCTTGCCGTTGCCTTCTCAAGTAACCAATTTTATTTCCATATTGGCCCTGTTGCTTTTTATCTATCGTGCACCCATCCGTGTGGAATAGTGGCCAGCAGAAAACCTCCTGTTTTTGGATGCAAGTCTGCTCCACAGCTATAAAACAGAGGTGGGAAAATGAGTTAAAGTGGAGGAGCAGCAGGTGGCTCTTTTGTTCATGCAGAGCTGGTGGCTATTCAATTGCACATGGGAAGAACATTTTTCCTTTTCCTTGTCACTCTTTGAACTCAGATGTGGTATAAATGAAAATATTGGCTGCAATCTTGCACCCAGCCAAATCCTGACAATTAGAAATGCCCATCTGGTCTAGTATTTTGTTTTTCAGCAGCTGCCGGCTTAGATGCCTCCAGGCACCTGGAAGCAGGGCATGGTGATAGTCTTTGCTGTTGTCTTTGGCAGTGTCCAGAGGTATATGGTCTCTGTGTGTGGAAGTTACATTTAGTTATCATGGTAATAGCTGTTGATCAGGCCAATCTACGAAAGTCCATTTAAGAACCATTTAAATTCGTGGTCAGGCAGGGCTAATCTTTGTGACTGAAAGATTGTAGGCTTTGTTAGTTTTAGGTGTACTCTAGCTTTTGTGCCTATACTAAGGGAGATTATAATTTCTTTAGCTTGTTTAGCCTCAATCCAGGGGTATGAGATATATCGCAATTGTTCCCATATTATACAAGAAGGGAACCATGAAGCTGAGAGAGAATGACTAATCCAGGCGATCCTATAACTGAGCTGGGCTGAATGCATATTGGTTGAACAACATTGTTGTGACCAGGAGTGGCTGTAGCTCAGTGGCAGAGCATAGATTTCTCATACAGAAGGTTCCAGGTTCAATTCGCAGCACTTCTAGGTAGGACAGAGGAAAATTCCATAGTCTGAAACTATGGAGAGCCACTACCAGTAAATATTGACAATATTGAGCTAGCTAGATTGTCAAACTCAGTAGAAGACTATTATATGCTCCTACTAGTTCCCCCAATTTTAAAATAGTGAAAGTCAAGATCAATTACAATAACACATAATTACAGAGTTACTGATTAGCATTGGGACCCATCCCCCAAAAGTTTAATTTTACCAGTCAAGCCTCTGTGTCTATAATGGTGATTGGGCAGCAGTGCTTCCCCCCTAAAAAAAAAGTAGTAGGTTGTTTGACTCTTGATGCACGTAACCTAATCTGCCCTGTCAGTTTCGCAACCCACCAAAAGCAGGTATATGACCCACTGGTGGGCCACAGACCCACAGTTTGGAAACTGATGCCACACATCTATGAATTGAATGGCATAAGCTTTGTAAAAGCTTTTTTTTTCACTTGACTTCCAGTAATTGCACCTGCATAATTTTAAGAGATTGTTTATACTGAAGATTATTGAGGATCTGTTTGAGTTATGTATTATTCTCTAAGGCACTTCGTGATTACAGGAGTTCTGGCTGTCAGTTATGTATCCTAATTAATCATATATAGGAATGCCTGTGTAAGAAGACATCTTGTCATCTTCAGTGCTTTAACTAATAGTGGCATTTAAGACAGGTTCCTAGATGCTGATGTCTTTTTTAAAATGCACCATAAGCAAATAGCAACATGTCACAGTAACCCGTAACAAGGAGGGGAGGGGAGCAGTATGCAAAAAGGGCTGCTTTCAGTGAAGAAAAATCTTTTTTTGTTTTAGTCTTGTTTGGATCCTCAGCATCATTTTATTAATTATTTTCTAGACAGGTCGTTCGATTTTCAGTGTTCAGAAGGCTGTGGCATCATCATTGTTTCTCCTAACAGAATTCTCTTCCTCCATACTGCCTGATAAATTGTCCTTGGCTGGAAAATGAGCTACTCTGTAGCACCAGGGAGGTTCATAATGTCAGTGGCATGTTGTAAAGATGTGCTGCAGGAAGGATTCTGAGAGAGCCCGAGGCTATTCCAGCTGCTGAGTGAATCTCTTTCCCTCCTCCCGCCTCTCTGCTAACTGCAGTGGCTTTACGAAGATGAAATGCTTTTAAATCATAGCTCAGCCTTGCAGCTGCCATTGATAAAAGCCCTGTTATTGGAAATGATCTGAATCACTTTGGAGTTAATCATACTGTATATAACGCCTCTTTTCTATGCAATTCACCTGTTTCAATTAATCTTTCTATTTATCAGTGCTGCCTCAACTGCTGCAGAATACATTTTATGTGTGATAAGTATTTTACTAGTTTACCTGGTATGTTCTAAATGAAAGGAGAAGCATCAGCCCTGGTATTTAAGATGCTGCTTTCAACTGCTCGTGTCATGAGCTGTTCTAACAATTTAAGAATTATGCCCTCCTATCTCCAACACTGATTTTTCCACAATGAAAAATTGTGCTTCTGCTTCTAAAAAGAATGCATTTTGCTTACAGCAAGCTTTGCTTCTTAATGATAAAGAGCTGTTCCAATGGCAGCTCTATAAAAAGAGAAGCAAGTTGATCCTTCATTCTTCTTTAGGTGCTTCTGAGATAAGGAATTGTAAAATAAAAAATCATTAGCCTCTATGAAGTGTTTGTGAGACTATCGCACTGTATGTTACTAGCATTTTTTTTTCCAGAAATAAGAATAGTACAGTTCTTGTTAACCGCAGAATCAGATCCAATCTGTATCAATAAAAGTGCAACCCATGGCACCCATGTCTGCGGTTTCTTCACACCCATTCATGGACACATGCTGAACTACACCACTGCCACCTTTGTGTGCTTGTATAAGCAACCAGTAATTTCTGCCACTTCGGCTCTGCCATGTGTTCAGTATGCCGCTTCTAGCAGATTTAGGTCAACCAAGTTTCCCTGGGTGGCAGCCACTGCTGCAAGTTAGTCCAAATCAAATCCCCTGCCCCAATCCAAGCTGAAGAATACAGAGAAGAAATATTATATGGTGTCATAACAATGCATGGGGGGCAGGGGAGAGAAAAGCAGAGAGGTGTGGCAGGGGGAAAGGAACAATTTGCCAAGAATAGACCCAGCCAGCCCTTTGTCTCTCTCTGCACCTCTTCTCCAACCCTTCTTTGATCCATCAGTTGAGTGCTGGAAGCCCTTGCAAAAGCCCTCTCAAACTCCCAGCTCCTTCCTCTTTTGTGAGTGTTGGTCCCAAACTCCTGTGGGATGAGATCCTTGTCACCATATTGATCAGTGCCTGAGTAATTCAGAATTAACCCTGATGCTAACACACTTTGAGAGAGGAAAGGCAATCTGTCCAGTGGCTGCTTAGTGCCAATCCTTCAATACAGTCGAAAATGTGATACACGCTATGGAGCTTATTAAGGCAGCAGCAGAGAACTTTTGGGTGGTTGCTGCTTTCCATTCATTAAAAGTGAAGAGGAAAAGCCAGGAACAAGGAAAGGTGCCAGAATGGGGGTATCTCAGTGCTGCTGATCACATGCATGTTTATCATTTGAGGGCCTGTGTGGACCCTGCTATCAATGTTCCTGCTCCTAGAGTAGCTGCTTGGAATGATTCACATTCATAAAGGGATCGCGAGCTGATTTTCCGGGAGTCGTGAAACCCATTTTCTACTGTAGATGCGTTTGCACACCATTTTAAGTTGCATTTTTGCAACATTTTCAAGAAACCTTCCATTTCAAGGTATTTCCACATGCCTGAAAACAACTATTACATTTGGTAACCTATGGTTGTCTATGTACATGTTACAGGCACTGTGCTGGGTCCTGACTATTAATTCCTATGGAAATCATGGGGGGGGGGGGAAGCTGAACTCACCCCAGAAAATCTAAACACACACACAGTTTTATTGATCACACAGGTTAGTTACTACAGGATGCAGCAACAGCAAGATTAGGCACTTTCCAGGCTCTCTCGTTTATTTTTCATCCATTTCTCCACATGTAGATGTTTATTTGTACAACTTGTGATTTATTTAAAAAGCGTGGTTTATTGAAACAATGACATCACTTCCAGCCCTGCAGGTATAGTAATGTCACTTCCTGCTTAATGATTCCATTTTTCTGTCTTGGGAGGGGTCCCAACAGGTTGTCGTATTTAAAAAGTGAATCCCAGTGCTAAAAAGGTGCTAAAAACCAGAGAGGGGCCATTGGAACTTAACCCCATTTTTGCCATAGGATCAATTATTCAGTAACAGCAGGATTTCCCAGGAACCTAACCCAATGGTTAACAATGGTTAATTGACTATACTTTGTTACAATTTACCATGTCTTTTGGAAAATATTAAAATGGACAAAATAGAATTTTATCTGCACTGCACAAAGAATCCAAACTCTTACTTCATACTCCCCCCCCCACTCCAATAATTGTTCCATATGTGCTGATTACATTGTGACCCAGGTGATAAAAATGGCTAAAAATGAAAATTCACCTGGCTCTTGTCTTGCTTCACAAGATTTTCAGAAGGAAAATAAATGTTGCCACTAACTGTTAACATTGTCTTTTAGGTATTTCAAAAACCTTAATTTTGTTCTCTGAATGCCCAGCCATTCAGCCTTACTTCATTTTATATTGCATTCCTAATTCTCTCATATCTTGATTAGTCCTTTCAGTTCTTCTGTCTTCCTTAAATGATAGTGACCCAAAATTGGACTCGATACTCTGCATTTTGAAAGGTGCCATTAACCGATCTGTCTTTAATGAAAAACAAAATGGCTTTTGCTTGTCTTGCAATCATTGCACATTGTTGCTTCACATTTTGACATCAACCAAAATAGCCCCTAGCCTAAGTTATTTATTAGACATAACCCGTGGGTTATTTTCAGTGCTGCTTGTTTTCTTCTTCCCAAACTTCCTTTATTTTGTGTTTTAATGAATGCTTTCTCTTTTATTTTAATGTTAATTGTATTACATTTAGTAATTTAGAGAATCAATATCATCTTGAATATTAATTCTGTTTCTATTGGGTCTTAAATTATTCTTGCTTTTCTATCGTCTGGAACTTCAGTGGAAAATGTTTTATCCTAGACCATTAACACAGACTGTGAATGGCATTTCATGCGCGGCAAACTCTTGTGAAATGCCTCATGTGCTCCTGCCGTCTTGTAAAGCTTTTAACGGGCTTTACTTGAGTCTGTTTGTAGTATTAATACTCCCTGTTAACCTGAGCCCTAAGTTTATTCCACACTGCAGTTTACATGATCAGAAGCTGTATTCTTTTGTTAACATTTTTCTTAGGATTTATTTACAAGAGAGGCAATCCAACAACAACCAAACAGACCTTGTGACTTTGCATACCCCTTCCCCACTCCAGCCCATCTAGTAGGAAAAGAGAGGAGGGTAAAAGTAAATTGGCTACTGGTGCAAGAGTCAGATATAGTAAGAGATCACAAAGAGTATGCTGCTTGAGTTTACAAGAAGAAAGGAAATGGATAATGGGGGGTGTATGAAAGGGGAAGCCTGGTAACACATGGTGTCATCACTCAAAAGGATATAGAAAATCTTACCATATGAGTGTGAAGGTGTCAGAGTTATACCACTGGTTATAAATGGTTTTTCCCCCAATAAAAGATCCAGCATCTTTGCTAATCCAGAGGATCCCCAAACTGTCTGTGTATGTAGGAGGGGGGTGCATGGAACTTCAATACTATAGGATGATCCTTTGGTCACCAAAACAGCTCTGTGAAACCATAGCACCTGATGAATAAAGATCAGGTATATGTGTGTTAGAATTAATGTATTAGTGGTAAGCTTTGGTTTAGAAACCAAAGTAAGAATCTTACTCCCATGTTCTGGCAAAATGGCATCTTAGGGCAACATCAAACATCTGAACTAAATTGGCATTAAGTTCTTGATAGCATAAACAGATATCATTATCACTAAGCTCAAAACGTTATAATTTAGCAGGGCACCAATGTACTTGTAGTAGAGTTTTTTGGAGGCATAAGTTTAAAGTAGTTCATAGACTGAAGAATATCTTGCCACCGAGGCTTCTGTCTTGTGGGTTTTAGAAGTTATTCAGAAGAGGGCAGGGTGGCTGCCACACACTGCTGGCATGTATTTTCAATTAGAAGCATATTTTCTCAGTTTAGATGGCATTTTCAAAAGTGATGTACTGTTCTAGAAAGTTTTTGAGAGGAGGCGAATTATGGTAAGAGAGGTTCTTTCATCATGAAGACAAGTTGGAAGATACCAAATATTTATTTCTGGATTTACGTATTTCATGGGAGGCTCCTTATTTCAGTTCCGAGGCTACAGCAGCTTACATGGTGATTCAACTTGTACATGTTTTATGAGCCTATTTCATTCAGTGTTTGCTATGGAATTGTAGTTACCATAGCAATGATGCATCACCTCATTCCTGTGCTGGTTTCAAGATAGAACACATGGAACACCTGAACTGTGATTTTTTATTTTCACAAGAGCTGTGTGTTGCCCTTCATGTTGCTGTGCACCTTGCTAAAAAAGCCGCAATGGCAAGAAGTGGCAAGAAGTGACTGCCATGTGTAGATCTTTGGTCTCCTTTGTATCCCATAATACAGATCCCTCAGCATTGAGCTCAAAGAGCAGTTTCACTAGTTCCTGTCAGCAAGAACTCTTACTGTCTGTTTAACCCAAGATCTGTCTCACTGTTGCAGAGCTACGCCAAGAAAAAACGTAATGAAAACTTGCAAAAGGCGCAAACATGTCGGTAATAATAATGTAATAAAAGTATCTCAATGCGTGTTGAACATTGTTGCTCTTCATCATAACAATAAATACCAGAGGTCCTTGCGTTGAGAACATCCAACTTATGAGAAGGGGTGGGTTTAAAAACAAAACAAAACAAAACATAGCACTGACTTTCTATATTAAAATATTCAAATAAAAACACAAAACACTGCATTTTGGTGTTTAAGATATTTTCCAGAAATTAAAATTAGAACTAATACTGTGACTGCATCTGACCAACAGACCAAATCCAGCTACCAGTCTGGCAGTCTGTGCATATGAATGATAATATTATTAGGCATATGAACATCAACTTGGAGATCTGTGATTATGTCATGCACTGTCACCAGCTCTGACTCAATTTGGTCAGGGAGTGGCGTGCAGTGGTGAGGTGGAGAGTGGTAGGAGGTAGAAAAAGAGAGAGAAAGAAGAGGGCGAGTGCCGAGCCCCAGAGACGGTCGAGAGTGCCGAGCCCCAGCTCATAGAGGGAGGCTGCTATTGGCTTGCTCCCCTGTCACATGAGCCAGATGTGCCCCTATTGGGCTTTTTGGCTGCGGGGGGGCAGCACAGGAGCTCACCTGGGAAAAGTGAGATCTCCTTGGGGCCATTCTACTTCCTGATTCAGGTGGAGAAGGATCGCTCCCTGAAACTCAGGCTTGAACCTCCTCCAAAACCCAGCAAAGGATCATCCAGCAAGATCAGAGAAGTTTAGATCATGGTAATGCAGGGGAGGAGGGGTTGGGAGCGACTTGAAGGAGGGCTCCACCGGTATAGAGATGAGCCAGCCAGGCCTCCTCGCCACTAAGGCGGCAAGTAGAAAAGCCGGCTTCACGATTGATCGGTGGGGTCGAGTGCCGATGAGAGCCTCCCCTGCTTGTCTCGGTAGCCTGGCGCTGTGGGGAGCTAAGCAAGGGAATCTGTGGCTTGTTCGAGCGGGAGGCAATAAGAGAGCTACGGGGAGCTGCCGGGGATAGCATAACAGTCCCCCCCCCCTCACTAACAACCCTCCCCAGCAACCTTACCCTCTCCGGAGCAGCGACAGCGTTCCACGCTGGCTGATGGGTGCCATTGGGGCTTTCGGGGTGGCGTGGCTGACTTCCCACCCACCCCTTGTTTGGCTGGATCAGAGCGCGGCAGCCCTTTCCTGAGGCGCAATCGCCTGTGCAATTAAACGGGGTTAAATGGGGGTGGCAGGCTTCCCCAGGCCACCTCCCCGCCGTGTCCTGAGCCCCTTGGTGAGCCTCTGGGGGCTCCCCCTCCCTTCTTATGGGTGTTTGTGCTGCGGCTGGCCCCTTAGCTGGCCGATCCGGTGGACCATTGCGTGGCATCATGCTGCGATGCACAGCCTGGGGCCTCTGCTGGCTCAGCAGCCTGGCTCCTTCCGTTTAAAAAAAAATGCTGGTCCGTTGCCTTCATTATGCGTGCTGGGTCACATGGGCCACCATGGTGAGGGCAGCATGGGCGCCGCCATCTTTGAATTCCTATGGGTGACACCATCTTGGATTCAGTACGGGCGGCGCCATTTTGTTTTCACTTATGGGCACTGCCATTTTGTTTTCAAAAAATTTTTTACAATTTTTTTGAGATCTATTAAAAAATAAAAATAAACAATAAAAACAAATTTTAAAATATAGTAATGAATAAATAATATATATATTAATAATAAGAAGAAATATATGTATTTAGGCATGGGAAAACGGCAGCAGAAGGCGTGCGGGCAGGCACCTAGGAGGCCACCCCCTGCCGAGGTGCAGCATTCCGGAGAGTCATGAAGAAGACTCTCAGAAGAAGAAGAAGATGAACCCATGGCCGCAATACAGGCTGCCATAGCTGGCCTTCAGGCCATTGAGAAGCAGGGCCCCCGCAAGCGGGGCCAGGCTATCAGGAGTAAGACCTCAAGGAGTAAAAGGGGTACGTCTAGCACCAGCCTTGACCCTAAACTTAGTGCCTTACTCTCCAGGATAGCGGCAGGCAGGATGAGCACTGCCACCGCTCCCTCCGCTGAGGGTGTGGCCGCCATGGAGCCAGCAGACTCCATGGCTTCAGGGAGTGAAGCTTCCGTCGATTCGGAGGCTGCAACCCAGAGTTACTTATTTATTTTATTTTTATTTATTTAAAAGATTTTTACCCCGCCTTTATGCCCGAAGGCACTTGCGTCAGGGGATGCCGGTTGCTGGTGAGTATGAGGCTGAGGAGCAGGGAACATTGGAAACCATATGGGGTGGGGTGGCTTTGGAGTCCACCCTGCCTGTGGGGTTTCAACATCAGGGTCTGGCTGGGGCAAATGGGCCGGCCATGATGCTTTAGCCCATTGCTACAGCAGTGGCTAGTTTGGCCACTGGGGGATCATCCCCTACAGCAGCCCCCCCGCTCCCTTCCCACCACCTGCTCCAGTCCTGCTTCCTATGCCAGTCCCAGTTATCCCGCAAGACCCGGTATGGCAGCTGCCTGTGCAATCAGCTGGCGCTTGGTACCCGCCCATGCCAGGGCTAATGCCTGGCCAATCAGCAGTACAGGGGGCTTCCCAGAAGGGGGTGCCTTCCCTGGCACAGTAGGGACAACTGTGCACCCCGGGCCCAATGGAGGCATTGCTGGTGCCGCAGCTCAGCCTGGGGGTCCCCCACCCCATATGGTTTTTTGCCAGGCAGCGTATATGGTCCACTCCTGGCTTATGGCTCATCTGGCGGCTTAACAGGGTGGGCTTATCCACAAGAGCCAAACCACGCCTACGGGAAGCTGGGCCTGGCTCTTGGCAGGCACCTCGCCCCAGTGTTAAAGAAAAAGTCATAAAAGGGGAATATGTGGACATTTTCAGCCTGCTTCACGGCATGCCTGAGCCCACTGAAAAGTCAGAGGATAAGCCCAGGGACAGGGAAGTGATCCAGAGGGCCAAGATAGACCATAATTGGTCTAACTGGCTGAAGGGCTTTATAGTGTATGCTGGGTTCATTTCCCGCCAGCAGCCCCAGAGAGGAGCCTTACTATGGAAGTACCTGGACATTATTTATAGTGCTTATGAAGGATTCCCTGGCCAGGGTTAAATTTATTATGATGAGCAATTTAGGTGCCGGCCTAGCCAAGAGCCATGGTTAAATTGGGAGGAGCCCCAGAGCGAGCTATGGAATCAGCTCGTGACACCTGCTATCCTGGAGAGTAAGGCACTAAGTTTGGGGTCAAGGCTGGTGCTAGATGTGCCTCTTTTACTCCCTGAGGTCTTACTCCTGATAGCCTGGCCCCACTTGCAGGGGGCCTGCTTCTCAATGGCCTATGGCAGCCTGAATTGCGGCCATGACAACCTCTTCTTCTGACGACTCCAGAATGCTGCACCTCGGCAGGGGGTGGCCTCCTAGATGCCCGCCCGCATGCCTTCTGCTGATGACTTCTGCCTTCTTGGATTCTCGTTTGAAGGGCAGTATTACTTGGATCGGGCACTCCCTATGGGCTGTGCGGTGTCCTGAGTAGGTTTTGAGACCTTTAGCATGGTGCTAGAGTGGGAAAGATCAGGGCTCCTGTCCACCGCCTGTTATCTTGATGACTTTTTGTTTGTAGGGATGGCAGGTTCCACACAATGCCAAACATTGCTGCAGCACTTCATCTCGCTGTCCCAGGAGCTTGGGGTTCCCCTAGCTAAGGTTAAAACTGAGGGGCTATCCACACGACTTACTTTCCTGGGTATCGAATTAGATACAGCGGCTGCATCTAGTTGGCTCCCAGCAGACAAATTGGAGGCACTAAGGGAAAGGCTCTAGACTTGTATTAAAGCCAAGAAGCTCTCACTTCGCAAGCTCCAGTCCCTTGTGGGTCACTTAAATTTTGCTTGCAGGGTTGTTGCCCCAGGGAGGGCGTTCACTCGCCATTTGTGTGCAGCCATGGCCGGGCTGAAGTCACCTCACCACAGGCTGTGTGTCACTGCGGGCATGCATGAGGACATGTCCACTTGGCTACATTTTCTGGAGGACTTTAATGGCATATCATTCTGGTGCTCTGAGCAGCTGGTTGAGGCTGAGCTGCAGGTGCATTCAGATGCAGCTGGTGGGGTGGGCTTTGGCGTCTTCTTCAGGGGGCGCTGGTGTGCTTCCCCCTGGCCTGAGAACTGGGTCGCAGCCGGCATCATCTTTATACTGTTGGAGCTCTTCCCCATTGCAGTTCACATATGGACCCAGGAGTTTGCTAACTCCACCATCCGCTTTTGGTGCAATAACCAAGCAGTGGTAGTAGTGATCAACAGCCAATCATCTAAATCAGCCCGGGTCATGCAGCTTGTTAGGCCATTGGTCCTGCAATGCTTGCGCATTAACACACTGTTTATAGCCTGGCATGTCCCAGGGGTTGACAACTGCATCGCGGACGCATTATCTTGGTTTCAGGTAGAGCGCTTTAGGGAGTTGCCTCGAATGCATGCCTGCCACCAGACCCCATGCCCCAATGGTTATGGAACCTTGGCATTGCCGAGCCCTCCAGATGATCTTTTTGTCCTTGGCCCCAAGTACACAGTGGGGGTATATGGCTAAGGTGAGGGAATTCCAGGCCTTTAGGCTGTCGCATGGCATCCCGGAGGTATGGCCAGTGCCCCCCAGAGCACTTGATGCATTTTACTCTCTTCCCGAAGGACCAGGGCCATGCTGTGAGTTCATTATCAGGTTTCTTACCAGTCATATTGTTCGTAGCCAAGGCGGTTGGCTTGCCTGATTTCTCACATGACCTTAGGGTAAGGCTCGAGGGTTTTTCCTGCATTTTGCCACCCCCGCCAGATAAAAGGCGGCCAGTTTCCCCAAAGATTCTTGCCAGCTTGTTGGATTTCTTCGGCTGGTTATGTCAACCTGGACTGGAGGTGGCACTCTTCAGGGCCGCATTGCTCACTGCCTTTTTTCGGGGCCTTCTGTCCCAGTGAGATTGTTGCCAGCAGCAAAAGTGACACCTCGAGGTGCTCGCTGCAGCGGGCAGATCTTACATGGTTCAAAAATGGCCTAGTGCTTATACTGAGGTGTTCAAAAACTGATCAGAAGGGCCTGGGTCACAAGGACATGCTTAGAGAGGCGCGAAGGGCTCAACTCTGTCCGATAGCAGCCCTGTGGGCATACTTGTCCTTGTCCCATGCCTCATCAGGGGCGTTATTCCTGCTTGCCGATGGGACCCCGCTCACTTTGTTAATTGCTGCCAGTCCCCGGGTCCGTTCTATTGTATTACATTTGCAATAAAGTGGCCCGTTCATCCATACACATCTGTCTCTCGTGGCTTCATTGGCGATGCACAGCTAATGCTGAGGGAAGAGGCAGGAGGGAGGGAGAGAGAGAGAGTGAAGGAAAAGTCAAGGAAAAGGAGGAGAGAAGCTAGGTGAGATAGCTTTTGTTGGATTAGCATGGGAACCTATTACCATTATGGCAGTGGTTCTCAAACTTTTTAGACCAGGACCCACTTTTTAGAACAGCACTTTGGAAGCAAATGCTTTAACAGAATGCAAAATTAGGACAAAATATTATGTAAAAGCTCTGAACTAAAAACAATTCGTTAAAAAAAAACCTCACTTGAAAATTCAAACTGTTAATACTCACAAAAGAAATACAGCAAGAGAAATAAACTTCTGAAACGTTACAGTTTATAGATTGGGGTCATTGTGTTGACTTTAATTAACTTAATAATTTAGTATCAACCTTCAGCAGAGTATTTTGGGCAGCTCAGAAATTGCATGTAAACCTTCTACTCTGACCAGTTAGTGCTGGTGGCACATGGACTATTAGTTATCTCCTACCAACTCTTGTTCTCAGAGATACAGGACTGCAACTTGGTTTGTTCTAAGTGTTCTTTAGAGCTTGGCTCCAACATCTGTTTGTAGTGCCAGAATTTAGCCATAGGGGCCTGTGAAATAATTTAAAAGTATTTATACAAAATATTTTAATATA
>JAJKFI010000034.1:11976840-11988948 GCA_029204185.1 Lerista edwardsae
TTTTAAATCTACAGTTAAAGTGAAAATGGTTTCCATTTCCACACAACGTAGTGGGGGGGGGGAAGAGAGAGAGACCAATCAGCCACTGGAAATGGCTATGCTGAAATGAACAGGAATGATTGCTGTCTCTGCTAAATTATTAGAGAGCCAAGACAGAAAGGTTCCTACTTCTTTAATTTGTCAGTTTGCATCCCACTGATGTAGTTTGTGCTCTCCCAGCTCTTAATATTGGTTTCTCTGATTCATTTGGGTTGCTTGGGTTTTGTGGGGTCTCTCTTTTGTACTCTTACTTTTGTATTCTTAAAACATTGTAAGCTGCCTTGAAGATCTCTTTCGAGGGAGAAAGGTGTGATATAAATACCTGGATAACATTAAAAATATGCATTCACAGCTTTGTATTTTCTATAAAAGGAACATGGAAACAATGAAGACTGTCTCTGGGCTTGAGCAAAATAACCTCACCATTGGAAAGAAGTGGCAGAAGGTGTTTTGTCCTGAGCCCAAATACTTCTCTTTAAAACTACATGTCAGGACTGCTGCCTTCCAGCAGTGACTTATTTGCTGTGTGTGTGTTGATGTGACTCCTGATTTAATTTTTTCTTTTCATTTTTATTGAAAAAGAACTGTAAGTGTGAGTTACATGACACTTTAGTGGTGTGTTAGTGCTGTGGTTCATCCAATTAAGTCTTGCTCTGTGAATTGTGGGGTCAAGACCAAGTCCAATCATTTCTGTTTTGAGCAGTAACCCTATCCACAGCTAACACTGGCTTGCCTGCTTCTTCTGCAAATGGAAAAGACAATCTTCCCCTATCACACCTTCCTGTAGTCCTTTGTCTACACAGTCCCCTGACCTTGTAGAACAGATTTTTATAAGGGGCAAGGAAGTTCACTTGTGCAAGATTCCTTTCACTTACGTCCATTAAGTAACAATCCATTGTCAATGCTATTTTAAACTTAGAATTTCTTACTGGCATATTTTGGAGGGGGGGTTAGAAAATGTAATGGAATAATTTAAAGTGAAGTTGAAAACTGCAATTGGAAGCATCAAAAGGCTAAAAAAAATTGGAGAAAAGAACTTTGTCAGGATGTGGGAATTACATTTTACTCTGTTAACTAAAACCCCTCAGGTTGTGGCAGAGTTTTCTATTACTCTTCAAACAGCTTCACTCAGTATAATGCTGTAGTTACAGGCATACTTTCCATGAATCAATGAGAAATCTCGTTATCTACATAACTGTTAGCTAAGTAACTGGACAGGTGTAGAGTGGAAATCTAATTTGACTTACTTTGCTGACTTGTGTTCAGAAAGTATCCCAAGGTCATTTGTACAGCACAGATGCATGTATGGTTATTTTGAACAGCTTCTGTACCATGTTAACTATCCACTGCAATTCCCAAATCCTCAAAGTGCTGCTGCCTAGCAAATGTTCCTGTGTTAGAGTGTATGTTTACTTTTTCAAGTTATTTCTGGATTCTAGTAGTCCGTTTCTGAATGGTAGTGGTGTTCAGTATTGTAGCATTTTTACATACAGATTATTAGCAGAAAAGGACGGTAGCAGTGCTTCCCAAAGTGTGGGTTGTGACCCACCTTGGGGTGTACCAACAGTGATGGTGGCGCCACGGGCACCCAGGGACTTTTCAACATACCTGGGGAAGATCTGTTCACCAATATCCTACAGTCCAGTGGCTTCCAAATCCTACTTGGATGTATAAGTATCTGTGGGGGCAGGGATTGGGGAGGGTGTCCTGACCACGCTGCAACTATTGCAGCACTGCAGGCACCCAGGGACTTTTTAACATCCCTGGGGGGTGGGGTGCCTTCGGCAGGGTTGGGGAGGCCTGAAGCCCCCTCTGGTCTCCCTGAAGCAACGGAAAGCTCTGTTTTGCGTTCAAAAATGAATGTCTGGTTTTCACACAAAATATCCAAAGCCATGCCAAGGTTTCTAACCAAGATTGCCTGGTCTGTAAGCAGGGCACAGCATATGGGAACGCAGCTGGGAAGAATATAAAAAAGAGACCTGAATCCATTCTGTAGAGTGGTTCATATCATTGTATCAGATTGGAATACCATATAGAACCTGTGATTTAATTTTGGCATTATACACTTCCAATGCTGCCAGGAAATATCTATTACCTTGATTATAATAAAAGCAGGAAATGGCTTGAGCTGTAAGTCTGGACGCATTTAAAACTGCTTTGTGGTGGGCGGTCCAGGAATGGTTATAGTAATAACTATTGCCGAGATATTTGAATAGTTTGACTTGCTCTAATTAGTTTCCATTACAATTCCAACTAAGTTGTTCTCATTTCGTTGCAAACACTAGGAATTTTTATTTAATTTTTAAAATAATTTTTAAATTTAATTTAATTTAATTGTCGGTTATTGTTTTCTAAGTATTGCACGCATCTGTCTATCAGGCGTTTCAAACCAATGTGTGATTGAGAGAGGAGCACCACATGATCCACAAATAGAAAGTGGAACATGATAAGCTCCAAGTTTTGGGCAAAGTCCCTCTAGATTAGGGAGATAGATCATTTAAGAACAAATTGAATAGTGAAGGAGCAAGTATACATCTTTGTTTGACACCCCAATTGGTTATCATATGTTAATTCTCCTTTCCAGGAAGTTCAGATGACAGAACGCATTCAAGTATAGTGACCTTATAAGAGAAAAGAGTCTTCTGTCCACACCCTGGTTTTACAGTTTTCTCCATAGTACACCTCTATCAATTGGATCAAAAGCTTCCTTTAGGTCCAAAAAATCAACATAAAGTTTGGCATTAGCTTTCTTCACCTTAATGAACCAATTACTTTTCCCCAATTGCAGAAAGGCAGAGTCTGATGAGGTGGTCCAGGCTTTCTACAATCACCTATATCAATGATTTCCAAACTTTCACTTTACTCAGCCACTCAAGCCTCTGTGGCTATAATGGTGATTGAGGAGCAATGCTCCCCACCCCTCAGTAGCAGGTTGTTTAACCCTTGTACATAGCCTAATCTACCTTGTCAGTTTCACAAACCACCAAAAATTGGGTCGTGACCCACTGGTGGGCCATAGACCCACAGTTTGGAACTGTTGCCCTACATGATATAGAATTAACAGCAGTTCTAGGAAAAATAAAGGTCCCTAGGAAAGGAACAGATGGCATTCATCAAAGTAACATTACTTGCAAGAAGAATTAATCTGGGAAGCAGATGGAAAAAGTAATAGTTATATGGGGGGTTTTGAGCTATAATTTCATGAATGTTATATACTATATGAGCAGCAAAAGATAATTTTTCCCAATATAGTCAGCTTACAAGGATACATATTGGCTATTTTATATGGTATTATATGTCATACTTGTATAATCCCTTTGTTTTTCACCTCCCTCCCTCTTCCTTTAAACCCTATCTTCTATCTTAGTCTGTACTATAGTATCTTATATCCATTTTTTTCGGCCGAAAACCAGAAGTGACCGTTTTCGGCTGTTAGAAGGCATTCTGAGGGTTGGGGAGGCCTCACACGGCTTCCTGGGCCCTCAGAACACTCTCCAGATGTGAGCATAGCATAGCTTGGTGTGGGAGCTGTGAGAGAGAGTGGCAGGACTTTGGTGACTGGATCGCTGTGGCAGGGGCAGCATTGTCTGCCCAGGATCCTGTGACACTCCTCCCCAAGCTACGCCACTGAATGGGTATATGGGCATTTAGAAACCAGTGGAATTCCATCTTAAACCTGTGATATTCCCCCTAGTTTTCATACTGTTTACCTAATGTAAATGTGTAACATTTGAAAATGTAAAGCAACATTAATTCTCTGAAAGAATAAAAGAACTGCCAAGTGAAACTAAATCGGCATTGTGTCCACAACAGTTGAGAGCAGATTTATTTAACAATCACACCAAGTGAAAAGCAGGGAGGCTGCATGTGTGATGTGCATGCAAGTGCTGCCCTGAATTAATGTTGATACATTCTATGGGCGTCTGAATTTACTGTATCATGTATTAAGTGCAAATCCTGTGCTTGCTGACACAGAGGTTTTAGAGCCTTCTACTTTAGATTAGAAACAAAAAATGACTTAATTAGCAAGTGTGTTTTTCCTAGAAGCAGGAATTCAGGGCTTTTGCCTCAACCATTTACAACATGTTTTTCTTGGAAAGAGTGCAGTATTTGAAAATAGTGGGGAAGGGGGCCCCTAATTTCCTTTTCTGCTGAGTAGCGCAGAGCTTTACTTCTCCCGTCTACTCTGAGAATATTTCATTTTTGCCTTGGAGAGTGTATAAATAAAGCCTATTGGCAGCATTTAGATTATCTTTGTACCTAAGCCAATTCGTAAATTGGTCATAAAATTAAATCATATAATTGGAAGGGCTATTCAAAAATTAATTGGTAATATGATACAGAGCGGGTGGACATACCTTCTTGTCCAAACATGGCTGAAGTTAATAGGAACTTCAAAGACGTGTAGTATATTTGGAGCTGTTGCTTTAAGGCCACCTCCAGAGGCCTGCAGCAGAAAGAGGCTCTATACTACTCACAGGTCTAGAAATTGCAGGAGGAAAGGGGGGGGGGCAGTTCAGTGTTGCCGGTGCCTGTTTGAGATTTGTTGTTAACATTACTCCATTGTTCTCATTTAGATGATGAACCAAAACCATTTTACAGCTATCATGTTTTCTCTCTTAGTTCTTGAACTAAAAAGAAATATTATGTAGGGTAACCAGATAGCACTGCCTTGTCTTATTTCAATCCGTTTTAGAATGCTTCCTAGTTCTCCTCAACTGACATTGCTCTAGGGAAAGCTCTTCTTTTGTGATTTCAGGTTGTATTTACTTCAATTTCTTTGGACTTTTTTTTACTTGATCTAACTTTTTTCACCTTGAATTTAAATACATTCTGCAATATTTTTTGCATATTTTACACTTTTTGTTTTATATTTTTATATAAAGGGCAACAGCCAGACCTTTGGCAGAGCAGTGTGCCATTGGCAGAAGCTCCTTCCATTTGCACAAAGACTTCTCACACATGGATTGCTTATGTAAGCAGAACTGTCTCGTTCCATCATAGAAACTTTCACCAATGGCACATACTAGTGCACCCAAAGGTGTGGATGCCGCTTTTGTCAAATTTTAGATTTTTTTCCTAAATACTTCAAAAATTTCCCTACGAAATTGCTATTTTTGTCGCCCTACACACCATCTGTCTATACAATTTTGTAGGGAAATTAGTACAGAGACTAGACAAGGGGGTTGTATAAGAGAAAAGATGAGGTAAATATTAATCATTTATTATAACCAGGAATACAAATACTGCCCCCCATCTGGAGTGCACAGCGCAGGGGAGTGGAATGGTGACACTTTTGGCATGGCCACCTGTTTTTTTCCAGAAAAGCGTTGGCCGCATCCTCCACAGTGCTGCCTGGCTATTGCTTCTCCCCCTCCCAATAGCGATAGAGGTGGGCAAGCGCTCAGTTCAGCCGCCCGCCTGTATCACTATCAGAAAAAAAAAGCAGTGGCTGAAAGTGTGCTTCAGGGTCCCCACATAAGCCACTTTTCCCCCAAAAAATGTGATGCGTGTTCAAATTTCCTACTGCCCAGTCAGGTGAGCAAACCAGACCAATGACCAAATGTGAACTAAACCCAGCTGGGATCCTGGAAGTTTTTGGTTAAGCCTATTGTTCTCTGAAGAAACTAAACAGTCATGGGACCCAATAAACATTTGAGGGGGGAATACTATGTGTGATATGTGAGCCAGAGGTCTGTAAAATGTGTCAGGCTGATTCCTAGGTCAGTTTCAGAGTCGCTAAAGAATGCTGTCATTTAGGAAAAAGGGGGGAGTTTCCTCAGGTGAGGGTGGTTGCTTGTGACAAGCTGTTACAGGCCTTTGTGCCAACATTTAGCTCTGAGTGATTTCTTTTTGCTGAGGAATTCCAGCAGGTACAGCAGTGCTGCTAAGAATTTAAGCACGGAAATAATTGTTAATGAGACAGGTATAATAGCGCCAGTCTAGGTTGAAGAATGATATAGAAAGCATTAGAGCTTTCATTCTTTCACCCATGGAAGCCTAAAGAACTGATAATGGACATTCAGCTGTTCAGCTCAGAGTTCATGCAGTATAAGCCTTTTTTAATTTTAATTTATCTGGCTGCCTAAGACCTCAAGCAAATTATATTAGCTCAATCAATATATCCATAAGTGGAATATAGACTGTCATAGTGGAAGAATGTAAAACTACCAAACTGATATCTCTATGAAAAAAGGAAACGTTGGTCTAATATTTCTCACAGGGATAGTAGAATCCAGTCCTTTAGCAACAAAAAAAAAAATCTACCTGCCTTCTTGGCACCAGATAGGTTTTCCTTAGGATAGGAAAACCTACGGATAGATCTGTAGATAGGTCTGTGTTGGAAACAATGATAAACACTCCTTCTGAGATAGTAGGAAAGCCTTTTGCTGTGACTAGCTAATTTATATTCTCTTCTCCTTAAATGCCCGAGTCCTCATTGAGGCATGTGTGTCTCAGTCAAGAGGCAAATTTTAAAAAAACTTACATAGCTGTGACGTTACTTCAAATATCACACCATTTCCCTTTTGTTAGTTATATCCAAAACATAGCAGGGTCTCACAGTTTTAGACGCTAGATTTTTTAGATGCTGGAATGACTCCCATTTTCTTATTGTTCCCTTAAAGATAATTGCAGATGGAATCATACTTTTGTGTTTTTTGAGTTCTGATATATTTTATTAACAGCCCAATTCTAACCTGTACTGGAACTGGCAGGTAGGCTCGCCTGCGCTCACCTGCGCTGAAGTTAGGAGGCGGCAGCAACTCAGGCATAGCAAGAGAATATTTTCCCCTTGCCTCGGGGTAAGCCCGAGCCGGTCCTGTGGGGCTGCTTGGATCTGCACCCACAAAAGAGCAGGCGCAGGTCCACGTGGCCAGGAGTGGCCCAAATTGGGGCCGCCCAGCCCAGGGATAGGCGTTTGGATATGGCCCAATGACCATGTCCCATCTCCACCCTATCTCCGCCCACGGTGCCGCCCGTTGCGTCTCCCACCCCACTTCTGGCACACCCTTGGCACAGCCCTACGCTGGCAGAGCTAAGCCGGTGCTCAACCAGTGCAGCTGACGGGTGCATTGGCAAGCTGTTGCTTGCGCCTGCCCAGTGACCAAATCCATGGCGCAGACGCACCTGACGGCACGTTTGCAACAATAGTGGTCCGGCGCAAGAGCGCTGCGCTGGCGTAACGCCAGGTTAGGATTGCTCCCTAAATCGTTCCAAAAGCTTTTAACGATTCCATAATTTCATGTAGGTTCCTAGTCCTGAGATGGCAGAAAAACAGAAATATATAAACAGACCTTTACATTTAAAAATGTGTATAGTGCTACTATACAACCTACATCTGGGATTGGAGGTGAGATACAAGTCACATAATCCATTCACATGATTTCCTCACACACCTTCAGATTCCATCTGAATGTGATAGATGTAGCCACCAGGAAGAGAGGTGCCCTACCCTGTCCTCCCTTTCATCTGGAGACATCCAGTTAACCAGAGATCCCTCAACATGAAAGTCAGTTACTAAAGAAGTGGTCAGAGAGCCAACCCACCTGGCCAATCCCAGCTCCTCTGCACCTAAATACACGTACAAGATGTGTTAACCATGAGTTACCTATAAGAAAGTACAAGGCAAAAGTTTTCTGCGCTGGTTTGATTGAAACAAGATGGAGAAGTGTAAAAAATAAAAGTTTGGGTTTTTAGAAATTAAGCAAAATTCAAAAGCAAATGCTTGAAATAAAACAGGTCTTGGAATTTAGACAAAATCAAGTCTTGACTTTGGAGGCAGATGAAAGAAAATCTTAAAGGTCACCTAGATATTTTTCTAGGTAGATTTACATCTGCAGTTGCTTGGTTCGCCTCCAGGGTCTGGAGGAGCATAAGAACAATGTACAGCTACTTCTGCAAGTGTTTTCGCATAAAATTGGCAACCTCTCAATCCAACCCTCAATTTTTTGTGGGGTTCAGGGGTTCAAGATCATTCCTTTCTCATTGACTAACTCAACTGCAGTGAATTTATCTGAGCTGCCAGGGTTCCCCCTTGACCACTGTCAGGTGGATGGATGACTAATGGATAGAGGTGTTTGAAAGCAGTTATTTATTTAACTCAGAAGTAAGCCCATTATGTTCAGTAAGACACCTACCTCTAGACATGGATGGATATGAGCAAAATCCAGTGCAGTGCTGGTGTTTATCAATACCTGGTCATCTATGAGTGAGTCACAGCTTTGTTGAGACACATGCTACTGGTAAACAATACTGGCAACATGGTGCTATGAGAGAAGATGCTCTGTTCCTACTGGGAAGTCACAGTGGCGCTCGTGAAGATATGAGAAGTGAGCACAGGCGTGAGTTCCCAGCTGCACTTTATGAGTGGAAGTCTCATATAAACAAAATTACGCTTGTATAGTGAATTTACAGGTACGAATGTGTACACCTCATTAAAACAAAACCTCATAAAGCAATTGCTCCTATAATGATGAATAACTGGACTGAGATTGTATAATTCTAGGGGGAAAAACATAATGCATAAATGATCGTAGCTTTTGCTTCTGTTGGGATCCGATTTGTCTTTCAAGTTGTGATGAAGGCAAAACATAGCGTGTAATGCACTCTACCTATAAATGATGATGATGCATTAACTATCAATAATTAGAGACCAAAATGAGGGATAGTAAATCTTCCTTGCTTTTCCTCAGTCGTCTACAGTCTGTTGAGTCTGTTCATGAACTGAAGGAATTACAAGGTATCTAAAGTAGATTGCAAATAGAAATATAACATGCCAATGTTTTAATGGTGATTATTTGGGTATTTCAGTCACTTTAAAAAGATACCTCTTCTCTTTTATTGGTTCCCCCTTCCTCAGGTTCCTCTAGAAGATATTGCACCTTGATAGATAGAAAACGATATAAAGATAGCTCAGAAGCAACGGGAAAGAGCCAGGGCCACATGGCCTTGTGTTGCAGTTTAAAGATACCAGGGAATGTAGCATATAACTGTAACAAATCCAAGCAGAACATGCCTCAGCATTGTAACCTCAGGACCAGCCTGGATAGGTGGGAGAGGGAAGGAACTGACAGGCATCTCTGCCTCCCGTCATTCTCAGTGTGCTGGTTGGGAGGAAGAAACGGGTTGGCACTGCAGCATCTGACTCGGACAACACATGGAAACTGAACTGGGGAAGGATCATGGTGTGTATCTTTTTCTTAGAAAGTTTCCTCATACAATTTGGGAAGTGTACACTGGACGCGTTGGCTCTTGTATGAGAAGAACTGTATACATAGTGTAACACATATGGCGGGGGGGGGGGTTGTTGTGGTCAAACAATAGCTCACCTTTTATTTTAACTGCCTGGCATTTACCAACAATACATTGGCTAGATTTATAAATACATGGACATATTACACTCTAAATGGAGACCGTACAAGTGTGCCTCTGCCTCCCTCCCTACACTTCTTCTTTTGGGCATTGCAACAAGTGCAAGAAGTGGGAAACATGAAGAAAGTGTTACGAATACTGCACATTTCGCATGCATCAATCTTATATGTATATTTGCACATGGGAAAAACAAAGACACATATACACTTGATTATTGGGGCTTCCTGTGCTGGTGTGTGTGATAGGTTACCCTTCTCAGGACATCCTCTGATGACTGTTGGAGTGGTTGTGAGTGGAAGGCTCTTTTTCTATTTTTGTACTGGGTATTTTTTTTTTAGGCCCACAATACGACTTTCTTCCTAAACTAACTCCCTTGACTGATCCCTGAAGACCACAGGTCTGATCCAGTGGAACCTCCCCGACAAATATGAACTGTTCAATGGATCTTAAGAAATAGGTTGAGTGCTTATTTCATAGACAAGCTCCCCCACTGCAAGTGGGTTTAGTGTATTGACAAGCATATCGAGAGGCTCTCCCTTCACCTGCAGCCTTCAGCTCAAGCTACAGTGAGCTGCTCCAGGCTTATCCTTTGCCTTGTCATGGTCTGAACTGCCAAACTGCCCCTGAATATGCCCCTTTGCCCAAATCTCTGCTTTCTTCTCTTGGTGTCTTCTGGGACACCCAACTAAACTGTGTCCCTTCCAACCCCGTGTTTTCCCCCTCTTTGCTCTACTTCTTCTCTCCAGCTTTTGGATACACAGGGATGTGTATCTGCAGGTATTTTAATAGTCAGGAGTAGTTGGTGTTTCACATAAAGGGTGTGTTGTTGTTTTAACAAACTAGGCTTTATTTTTCGAACAGTGTAGTCCCTTGTAACATGTCAATGAATCAGCATTAAGAAAACAGGCCAATGTGGTAACTGCATTCCAAACCAGCCACAAGTTATATACATGCATAAAACAGTTATTCACAAGAAGAGCGGTCAATGTGGCCCCTCAGTGATGCAACCTCAAAAATTTTGGAGAGCCACTAGCAATAAAATCCATGCAAGGAAAGGCCTGACATAATAACAGGTACTTAAGGAAGTTACCTTTTTATTGCCGTGTCTTTAGTTTATCTCCCGTCTTCTTTGTAAGTAGTGAGTGTTTTGCTAAAAAGAAAGTGTTAACTTCAGTGACAGAACAGAGTTCAACAGCTCTGGCTGTACACACACTGTTTCCATGCAGTATAAATTTCCATGTGCTATGAGGGCATGGTGTGTGTGTGTGTGTGTGTGTGTGTGTGTTTCTAACTTTGCAGTGCATTTTAATGTTCATTATCGTTAAACTAGTTAAATTTCTCGTGTTGGATACTGCAGTTTAAAGTGTGAGGGATTATAAATCAGTGTTACAATTAGAAGTGGGGGGAAAGAACAGGGACCTTGTGAAAAGGCAGCCATGAGAAATGTTTCTGTTGAAACCCCAGTCTGCAGAAACAATAGCTGAAAGCAGTGGGTTAAAACTGCACTGCATGTTTAGTACAGGATGAAGAACTGAATTGGAGAGAGAGAGAGAGTTAATCAGAACTGAAGGCAAAAATGCTGTTAAAATCCAATCACCAAGGAAAATTCTGTTCTGTGGCTGATTGGGAGGGTGGCGTTGGGGGCGTGTGCTTTGCTTTGCTGTTGTCGCATGTCATGCATGAATGAAAATGCTGCATTCTCTTGGGAGCTGTAAAGCTTCTGTGAAGATTGTTTATTTCCTTAATCCCTTCTCCTTTGTGATTCCTGATGTCAGATATAAAATGGAAAGCCTTTAATATAGAGATTATCATCCTTATTATCACCTGCACTGGGGAACACCCTAGTTGGCTGTTGTTACCCTAGCAGTCGCCATATGTTACTGCCTCTCTAAGGTTAGGCTTTAACCTGCCCACTTTATTACATATGTGAAGCCCAGTGTGAGGTGCCTTTGGGGGGGTAGCACAGATGGGCAACTGCTTGTTTCATTATCTTGCATTTGTTGAGAATCGACACTAAAAGGCCTCCTTTTACTTTGAACTTTTCCAGCTATTTGGGACTTGTCTGACATCATTATTAGCAGCATTCATAAGGCATCAATCCTGCGCTGGGCTCTGTCAAAGATATGAAACAAACATGATTCCTGCCCATTGAGCTGATTGCCTGAAAACACTGAATGCAGCTGCCAGCAATGGGAAATATTGGATGGGATGGTGCAAACAACATCAATTAATACAACCTCATCTTCTGTGGCAGCCAGGAAAACTCTTTTGATGGGGGGAAAGTCTCCTGGAGAGATTTAAAGGAGGGAAGAGAAACTGCCTGGCAGAGGGATTGCTCGTACTCACATCTAAGAAGCAGCATGGAAAATGTCACCAAAGTAGGGATGGAAGAAAGAAATGCAAGGGGCAGAGTGGAGATATGTTGGAGGGAAAATGAAGGGGGATAAGGAGGAGCAGGTGAAGAAAATGCAGTCAGTGCAGAATGGTGGAAAATTGTTCTTTGTTCTGGCTTTCATAATATCAAAATTTATGGGTTAGTGCTATTTCTCAAGTTATACTCATGGATTCTCAAAGAGTATGGCTGCGGTCATTGCGTCATTTCCTTGGCTACAAATATTTGATGGTTCAGTATAGAGAATATGTACTACAGTGTGTGTGTGTGTGTGTGTGTGTGTGTGTGTGTGTGTGTGTGTGTGT
>JAJKFI010000034.1:11988958-12067881 GCA_029204185.1 Lerista edwardsae
TGTGTGTGTGTGTGTGTGTGTGTGTGTGTGTGTGTGTGTGTGTGTGTTTAAGTTATTCAGGGTGCTTTTAGTAGTTCTGCAGAGGTCAAAGAAGCTCGGAATCCCTCATTTCTATGTGTAGTGCCTTATATTTGGATTGGAGGGTCAATTGTACAGGAAATCTGTCTGGAATAGCTTGGTGAGTAACAGATAATGTGCCTGTAGTGGATGGCAGGATAGATTTTTTTAAGTGTATAGCCCTTACGCTCTCCTGTGCAGTGGATGATGTGATATCGCACAAAGGAAAACTTGGCTCCTTACTCTGGCACTATGATGCGATGCTCCACCTTTGGTGCAGTCGAAAGTACTGTCACAACTTTCCTAGTATTCTGTATAAGACATTATTTGGGACGAATGCAAGGCCGTTTGGGAAGTGAGCAGGGCACTCAAAGGTGCAACCATCAGTTTTTCATTCTAAAGACCCTTGCAGTAACACTCCAGATTTATAGCATCAGAATTTCTAGTTTGCATCAAAGCAGCCAAAGGCTTCCTCACACATCACGTTTCTAAGACTGCACCTAACATGTAAAGCATGAATTTAATTAACACGTTTCCAAACGTATGCATCTCATAAGTAAATTTGGGAGGAACCAAAATAGGTTGACACATGGTTTTGCCCTGTAGAATGTATGTAACAATCCTGAAGTTCCATGACAAGATACTGAAGCCCACCTTCCAAACTTGAAAATACTTTGGCTGGAATGGTGTGCCCTCTGCAGATGTATATAGTATTCCGGATTCATGACCAAAAAATAGTCTTAACACAGATGTCAGCATCTTGTTGCACCAAGGCTTTTAAGGCCACCTTCCCTTGAGATAGATTTCGAACTTCCTGTTTCAATTGCATGACTAAAAATTGAGATTATAAATGTTGCCTAACTCAAATACATGTAATTTAGTTCATGGTTGTGTTTCCTATGACTGTATGGCTCCCATTACAAGTTTTTTTCCTCTGTGTCCTGGTCCCACCTAAGCCTTTCTGGATTTTATTGTAATTCATTTTAAGGGCATTAGTTTATAGTGGAGATTTGCAAGCTCTTCTCTTCTTCTCTCCCCCCCCCCCCCGGCCTCCCCAAGGCCTGGGCTTTGTTAATTGCATGCTGCTCTAAGAATACACTGCATGATACCTTTGAACCTTACACTTTGCCTTGACAGCTGGGCTAGCAAATGCCACTGACAACGGGGATGCACAAGAAAAAAAATTCTTTTGTAAGTAAATTGTCAGTGTGGCTAACCTTGCCGGCACCCAATTGTTAAGACTGTAATTCAGTTTTTCTGTCAGGCTCAGCTCAGGCTAACTTGCTCCGACTTCTGCTTGTCCAGTGATCTACCCTGAGGAAGTGCGCTTTTTCAGCTGATCAGATCTTATAAACTTCAGCTTCTTGTTACAATTGTGATTTGTTCCTACTTCATTCTTAGAATGTCCAGCAAAGTAGGAATCCTTTCATTATTGCCCTTAAAATACAATATATGCATATTAAATGCTTCCTTTCATTTTGTACAACAATCAGTGGATTTTGTTTGAAGATTCAACATGCACCAGGGCACAATGCACTGGACAATTCTCCAAGCACCACAGCAGTTGCATGCCTCCCATTCATTTCCGATGAGCTTGCGAACAAGGACTTCCTAGCTGATGCATATATTTAGTCTTCAGCTTGAATCCGTGACTATTCATTTATTAACACTCCTTTGAGAAGCTGAATAATAATATGTAAACTAAATGGCTAAATGGATATGCGGTAGTGAGATTTGTCTGAGGTTGTTATCTATTATGAACTGGTACATGCTTAATTGAGGAGATGGTGATACTTGAGAGAATAAATAGAAATTTCATTAGAAGGTATGATATATAGAAATATTATATACTTGCTTTATCTTTAAATGGCATGTTTTCTAAAATTAATAAAATGCACATCATAAACACTATATGTCAGTTATCTGCAGTGATTTCTGCATATTAAAATGCATTAGGAAATAACGTTGCTACCATTTGTTTCTAGTCTAGGCTTCCAATAAAAACAGAGAGCCTAATTGAAGCTACTAAAGTCTAATGCAAATACTATGATAAAGAAATACGTTCTGGTGCTCCAGTGCTGCTTCTGTGAAGAATTGAATTGCCTAAAACTGTGATTAAGACATCAGAATATTTTAAGGATTTTTTCTGATTCTGCCATCAGTGGTGGAATGCATTTATTTAAAAAAAAAAACATGTGATCTGAGTTAATTAATGTGAAATACATGACATGTGACTTTTAAAATACATGACATGTGACTTTTAAAATGGTAACCTAAGCATCACTTTTAATCTTTGCAAGACACAATTATTGTTACTGGTTGTTTCCAGTAGTTGTAGCTTTAGCAATTATTCACAAACCTATGGTGGCAGTGTGTGGTCCAGTGTATAAAAAATTGAGGAGACCCGAGTTCAAATTCATCTTCAATTAAGGCTGAAACATGTTGTGCATTACACTGGTCTGCTGCTGGAAACTGCATCCACACACTGAGTTCTCCCCCCTCTCTCTTGTCACATTAAGGATCATTTACTCCTTGTCATGACTTCATCCCATACAAGCTTCCCCACCACTGGTGGGGTCAGGGAAACTCACAAAGTGATGATGACACAACATAGGGTATGTTATCAACCTTGTGAGAAAAAGAAAGTCATTGGGGGTGCTGTTATCAGTGGCAGCCTCATGTCATGCGTAACTCAGATTTCCATCTGTACTGCTGTGGCCTTTGGGAAGTGCTATAGGAATGATTAATAGTGATAAGTCCTGTGGTTAACCATACCTTTTTCTGCTAAAGGCCATTAGTGCAAAGTAACTTTGTCAGTGGGGAGGAAAACATGCGTTTTAGCGCCTTCATTTGTGAAGTGTGTTGACGCTTCATTGCTATCTTGTCAGGGGTAGGAGCAGCACAAGTAACAACTGCATGTAGGCATATTGAGATAATTATGTAAAAGGAGTGAGCCTGAGTGAGCTTCCAAATGTGTTATTTCTTTATTATCTAGCACTTTATAATTAACTGTTCCTTTTTTATTATTATTTCAGGAAGCTGCCACTTTTGCTAGAGAGCAAGGCTTTGAGGTGAGTTAACCTGCGTTGCACACTAAACAGATTCTAAAGGGTTTTTTTTCTTGCTGATAATGAAGTTCTTTTGGACAGTGATTGATGTGCTATTATACTCTCCAAGCCTCGCAGCAGTTGCCATGGAAACTTGGCAGTCGTCATGGTTTCTTTGTTCTGCCAGCTCAGTGTTATGACGCACTCTGCTAGGTCTGCACCCAACATCGCCTACAGATGTTATTTATTGAATTTTGAAAAGCCTCTTGGGAAGCTGAGAGGTTGGGCACGGCTTCAAGCTGCCTCTGCAGATATGGGACCTGTCAGTTTGTGCAGTTAAAAAGCAACCTCATTAGCTGAATTACACTCCATAAGGATATGCTCCTAAAGCAGTGGCGAAGCAAGACTAAATACTGAAATATAACACCATTTTAAATAACTTAAACTCTGCCACATGCGGATTATCGTTATGCAAATGAATTTTAGGAAGGTTGTATGTGGAATTGTTAAGAGCTGATTAACCTAAACCCTGCCTTTTACAAACCGCCTCTTTTGGAGGAGTGGGCTGTGCTTTTGTTAACACACACAAGTGATGTTTTCCATCTGGGTCTGCATAAATGTGCAATCTCCTAACACACACACACACACACACACACACACACACACAGTCTCACTTTTGTTTAGCCTGCTAAATGCATCATTTTTTTAAGAGGTTCTAATCCTGAGTTTAGCATTCAGATCTATGAATATCTGAGCTTCTGGAGAGTCAGTGTGCTAAATCTAAATAACAATCAGAGAACTGACAGTTAAGGAAGGACTGTATCCAACTATGCACTAAACACTGTAACGTGATTTGGTACCAATATTTGGTATTCAGTGATCCTTGTGGTCCAGTGTACACAAAGAGCCTTTCTGTTCTTTTACATCTGCCTTCACCCCTCCTTAAGTGTTCTGTTCATTGTGCAAATGCATTGGGAAAGGTGATGCTCAGGCTGTTCAGTTCCCATTTGCATTAATCAGACCCACACAGCCAGGAGACCATACGCTGATCTCAGACTTTCATTTGGATGTGGTCAAGTACAAAGGGAGAAGGGCTGCACATCTGTTGTGTCCTTTCTCTCTCTCCTCCCCCTCCCATTTAGATTGCTTTCAGATACCTTACACAAGCACATAACATCTTTATCGTCAGTATGAAAACTATATGCTGTGCCATTTTATTTGTTATACCATAAATTATATTGAATGCTTTTATAGAAAGGAGATTGAAAAAATGTGTACAATTACATAAAATACTTTAATTTGTATGACAATTAGCGTAAAATAATTTTATCAGTGATTATGTAGATTTTCTACATTTATCACAGGGTGAAACAATGTATTTGAAATCCCTAGTGGGAAAGTGTAAAGGAGGTAAGCCTTGCCCAGTTTTTTTCATATACTTGAGGTTTCTTATTTATATACAAATAGTATGTGAACCCAACTCATTTTTTGTGGCTCTTACTTTACCAAGCATAAATCTATTAACAAACGTAAGTCAACAATAAACACAAAAATGTTTTTGAAATTGCCAATCATTCCCCCACTCCCCAGCCTATCCTGCTTGAACCTCTGAAACAACCCAAATACACACGAAGTAGGAAGGAAATAACATGAAAAGGGGGAAATTAAATGTCTTTGGGATAGTAGATGCCAGTTTGCTTGAGGGAAGTTAGGATATTACAATTAATTAGCTCAACAAAGTTCTAAATACCTTCATTTTTGTCAGAGTTTCTCCTTGCAAAAACTATCCTGCCATTTTCATCAACTCCTTCCAGTGCTTGTGACTGGGATAATTTGTGCCTTTTCAGTTCCTTCAGTGATTGCTGCTGCCGAGGCTTGTAACAGTCATGTCTGGCCTGATGAAATACCCCACGTAAGTGGGGTTCCAAGCCAGTGTTTTGAAGTTGACCAGGTTCCAGCATGTTCAAAGTAATATTTGTTTGTAGCGTGCTGCACAGTTCTAAGTTAAATGAGGGGCCCTTGATTGGCAGTCAGAGGTCAAGTAAAGAGAAGACAGCATTGTATGCACTTTGGAGCTTGTCACTATGTCCCTTTTATGGCTGAGGAGCTGAATTCAAAACATCTCAAATCTCATTCCTCATTTTCTGCTTTGATTATGGCTACTAGGAAGCTGGGTCCTCTTTTTTTTCACCTGTTAGCTTGACTCTTTCTCACACATGCTGAACTGACATTGTGAGGAAACCACAGATAAAGATGAGCAGTAGACATGCTTGTGGAATAAGTTGGATTGACTGGGGACCGTAATGCTGAATCAATCGATTTTCCACAATTCCTCTTTCAATCCATTTGAACAATGTCAGGAGTTTGAACCTTCTTTGGCAGCTGCTTGAAAGTATTTTTTTACTTGGCCCTGATTGTCCTGATGCCACTAAAACGACTGTTCTCTGGAGGGTTGGAACCAAACTTGTTCATATTGGCTTCTCTTCAATAGAGGGCACTTCCCGAATTAGAATCTACTAGGCTGAAGTAGGGAGACGACATTCTGTGTTTCTATTTCATTCTGGAAAACCTGGAACATGCCCTGTTCAAATTCATAACTGAGTGACAACAGTATCTACTAACCACTTTGTATTAACCTTTCTATTAGCACTTTCTTAGACTTCTTAGCAGACTTTCTGCTGAATGTTTATATCTGCCACATCTGATTATGGTACATTAGTAAAGTGCACAGTGATTGTGATCTTATCTCATGTTACCCATTTTGCTTGGCAGCAAGTGACATATCAAATCTGCCAACAGTGATGTATAACATTTGATAAGTGTCCACTGAGGGCTTTTCTAGTTGTGCCTAAAGAATTCTGTGCCATTCCTACATAAAAAAAATAGTTTTATATGGCTCAAAAGCAGATTCAGTAAAATAGATTGCTGCATTTGTTTAGAGAAATTTTGAAACAATTGTTACGTACTTCTTAGCTAATACTTGAATTAGGCCAGTGGTTCTCAAATGTTTTAGCACTGGGACCCACATTTTAGAATGACAATCTGACAGGGATCCTCCAGAAGTGATGTCATGGCCGCAAGTGCCATCATTGTTATGCCAGAGCCTGCTGCTTTCCTGAGAATGCAGCAATAAGTTGGATTATTTCTTAGCCATTTTTCAACCATAATGTGAATCAGAAAGAAAAAAGCCTATTTACAACCTTGACACAAGCAAAGCAACCACACTGCCCTCCCCCTTTCTAGCATCCCATCTTTCCATATTTTAAATATGGCTGCTCTAGGTGCTTTACAACCCACCTGAAATTGGCTTGTGACCCACTGGTGGGTCCCAACCCACAGTTTGGGAACCACTGAATTAGACATTCAGTGGATGCCACTGAATATGGTCTTCCTGCATTTTACCTTCTCTCTCTCCCTGTTCCTTCTAGTAAAATTCATAATGCATTGTCATTGCACTCCTGAGTTTTCCCACCCCTGCAAGTGGGAGCCAATGAAATGGGGTAGAGAAAGTTAAGGCACAACAGGTTTGCATTATAATTTGGAAGCAACAAACCTGTGTGCCTTGCTGTTTTCATTAGTCTCCTTACAAATGCTCTAAAGAAATAATCATTTACTGATACTTGAGATCAGTCATTGTACATGGAATACTAATAATTTCATATTTCTGTATATTTTGGATAATATATCTAAGAAAAATGAAGGGGGAAACTGTGAGCATAAAAATGAATTCAGGAATTTATGGGGAGGGGGGCAACTTGTCTAGTGCTGGAGTACAAGATAAGGAGCATACCTCAGTAGAGCAAAAAGCAGAATAGGGAGTAAATTGGTATGCTGAATTCTACAAATTTAGAGCATTGGTACTTTCAAACATGAAAGTAAATATAAGTTCTGTGGCAGTGCTGTACCCAATAAGATGTTTGAGATGTGTGAGGCTCATGTTTGAGAAGTATGAGGATCATGTATGAGGCTCATGTTTGAGAAATAACTGCTTCTAACTTGTAGTGTCAAAGTGAAGTCAGATTGATTCTACAATCTTAATATGGTTCTATATAAGAATTGTTTCCTAATGTTTTGGTTTTCTTACTAAGATGAAGACTGTACTCTCAATTCTAACAGACTTGCTAGATCAGGCTGAGGGCCCATCTAGTCTAGCATACTGTATCTCAAAGTGGCCCATCAGTTATCTCTGGGAGTACATAAGATATCTATATCCCCTTATCACTCCCTTGCCTGTATAGCAAAATAATGAACTGGGGCACAGCCCAATCCTATCCATTCCCCATGCAACAGCACCAAAATGGCAACCGTTGCATTTATTCCATCAGCCACAGCCCCCATGGTGTCATAAACAATTTATTTTTTCCCTAAATAAAGTTGACTATAAACTAAAAACTGTATGAAGGGTGAGGGCTACAGCACGGTTGGGGGAAGAAATACCATATTCCCTCATCGCTCTTGTATTACTAGCTTTAAGGCTTAGTTGTCATAAATAGGAATGTTCATTTGTGAATCAGCATATAGACAGGCGAGAAAGACCATTTCTACTTACTGTGGTTTCAGATACACTCTTAGGAACCCGCCCCCTCTCTCTGAATTCATGGAATAGAGTGGAACACTGATTGCAAATGCTGCAAAATTATTTACTATTATTAGGTTTACTAGGATATTGTGAAATGTTACAGAAGGATCTCATAATTATGGCCAGTAAATGGCAGATATGGAGTTAGGAGCAAAATGATGCACATTGGGAAAATACTGGATCTAGCATTTGAGAAATACAAGGTAAGTGAAGTGGTGCCTTCACTGACTCCTGTTGATATAGAAGTCTGCTCTGTTGAGTCACTGAGGGTAACAATTTTGAAAAGCTGTTATGTGCAACACTCTGTAGTTATACTCCAGTTATATTTGTAGTGTTTGCTTTTTTTCCCCTACGATAAATCTTGCAGTCCTAATGGCAAGCTGCCTGAAAAGAGGTCTACTTTCATTTATAATGACAAAATTTTCTTACAATTGGCTAACAAGGCTATGACGTCATGTTTCTTGTCCTTTGCACTGCTTACAATAATTTTTTCTTCTTCCGTTACCAGACTGAGGACATTAAAGAGATAGCCCGGAAGGCACAAGCTCTGCCAAAAGTGAACCTTAAAAGACAACGAGTTATCGTGTTCACTCAAGGGAAGGATGACACTATAATGGCCACAGGTACTTCATTTTTAAAGCATTGTATGCAAGAGGTGGGAGGTAATTGCACTTCATGCAGGACTGGTTAGGTCTTAGCAGAAATATTGTTCCCACTTCTGGACAAGGACTTCATCCTTGTCCATTTCAACAAGGATGAAGACAGATAAAAGGGTTCAGGAGAGACAACAAGGATTGTTAGGGACTTGGAACACAAAATGCCTGGATAAAGGATGATGTGCACATTTGCAGTTGGAAGAAGAGGCATCAGTTTTCAAATATCCTGAATGCTGTTGCAAAAAAAAGACAAGCATGAGGAGTTGGGATGAGGGTTCAAGTTGCAAAAAACAGATTTAGTTAAATCAGGGTGCACTAAATTCCAGCCCAAAGGGCAGATCCAGTGCATCCAGATCCCGCTGGGTGCATGGGGTCATTGGGGAGCTGCCAATCTATACTGCCAATCACCCCCGAATTGCACTCTGGCCTGCCACTTCAGTCGCCCCAACAGGCTTTGCCCCCAAATTTCCAGGTAGACACAGCCTGCTGGAGCACATCTTGGGGGAAATTGGTGGTGCAGAATGGTGGCTTCCCGGTGGAATGGTAAGCTGCATTAATGCCAGGGAAACCATTTCTGGCATGTAGTGGTCTCCAGTTTGGAAACAGCTGAGTTAAAACTAATTGAAGGGTAAAGAGGTTATTTTCTGGAGATTGGATGAGCACTGGTGAGCTACAGCATTTAGTGGGAATCCTGTTGGATGTGTGCAGTAACCCAAGAGATTCTTTGAAAAATGATACACTGATACAAGTTGTAATATGAACAGTATTTTTTGATATTCAAAAGTGTTGCCTTTTCATTTATTTTTATTATATAATGTATGTAATTTGAAATGCAGATTTTGATAGATCTTAAATGTGCTCAACTGATGCAAGATTGCAAACAATATATCACAAGTGTGTCCTACAGCTCAGTGATATATGTATTATAGACTGCTTCTTACAATGCAGATTGGAAAATACTGTTTTAATTGGGTTTTATTCTGATTCTATGACTTCAGTTTTATCTGCTTAATTATCTGTGCCATAGACAAGAACACATATGACAGCTGCTGAAAATAGTCTAGTTCTTTTCAGTGACAATGAAAATAAATTCTATATATTGTGAAGTGAATTTCTAGGGGTTTTTTTTTTGTAAAAAGCAGAAAATTGCACTTTCAACTTTTCCTATTTGGCAGCTTTTCAGTCCTCTGAGGAACAAGTGACAAAGGTGTTCTTGTGGGGATGACATGATGATCTATGACATACCAATTTAAGCATTGCAAATATGACTGTCTTTACTTCTCCCTTTGACACATTCTTCAATTTTGTCAATCCCTTTGACACACTCTTCAGTTTTGTCAATCTGCACTTCATGACTGTAGTTTGCTACCCTATAGGGTGGTGGGGGGGGGAGGAAGGTAAAGGGAAACCTTTCATTTCTATGCACGAAAATGTATATGTGGCTCAGTTCTGTACTACTTCCTCTATGGTCCTGATTCATTGATTCATCCACCTACATCAATTGTAAAGTACAGTGCATTGAACTATCATACTGATCAGGGCCACTCTTACAGCTTGGATATTTGATTCTCATTTTCCATGGTCTGTCAGGTACATCTCTAATCAAATGCATATTGACCAGTTTTGAAGATCTTAGGTCTTCGCTTTTGTTACTCAATGGAGGGTTACTCGAACCTAGCCATAGTGTTGAGCCAAAGCATCGAACTACAAGGCAAGTGATCAGAAGCAGGTCAAGTTCAGCGCCCAGAACTTAGGCTACCATTCTTGAAAGAATGGTAGAAGAAAATAAGACAGAAGAAAATCTTCACTTTTCTTGAAGAAAATAGGACAGGCAAAGCTAAGGAATTGGGGCAGTAGTTAGAGAGAGTGGAGGGAACAGGAATAGGCAGGGGCAGAGCAAGGAACAAATCTATGCAATTATTGTGGCAGTGCTTTGTTTCACCAGCAGTCTGCTGACATGAAAGGAAAGATTTTATATAGGACTGGTTAGAGACAAATCCTAGTAGGGAAGGGTGGAGCAAATACAAAGACTTCATAGAACTTCTGGGACTTGAGAAAGTACGTGGTTTGCAGAGATTGCAGTGGCTTAAGCATGGCTTCCTAGAAGGTCTGCAGATTGGTCCACCCACAGTTGATGAATGTGACACCCAAAGAGCTATCCAGTGATCAAACATAAGCCCGGGCCCTGTGTTGTTATTACATCTTATTAGTTCACACTTACCAACTCTTCATTATCCAAGCATGAACTGATTGGTTACCAAACTGTTTCATGATTGTTAGCTCCCTCCTTGTCTTTGCTCCCTCTGCTTTGTAAGATGCTCACCTCCTGCTTCTCCACAAATTATTTCTAACTTGCTCACCCAAGTGTCTTCTCTTTTGGGTTCCTTCTTTGGACACTTTTCCATTCCTGCTTCCAGCTCTGATTCCTGTCTCAACTCTCCAACGTGTGATCATGCCAGTTCCATTCCAACTCCCAATTTCTTTTAAGGTCTAATTTTCCAATACTGATTCCCTGGCCTGAATTCCAAACAGTCACTTCTCACTTGCACTTCACATTATCTACAACTGTGATATTTACATGAGAATCGCAGCCATTCGTTAGACTTAGTACAGGCCACAGAGGTGCTACTAGACAACCAATGAATGTGTGTGCATTTCAATCAGTGCACAATAGACTCTTGACTTTGTAGAATATTCACAGACAGTGCTGTATTTTTCTGCACTGTCTGTGAATATCATTGCCCCCCCCCCCGGTTTTGTCTTAAGCCACTTTTTAAAAACCTGTGTGAGAGTTGTCTCCTTTTAAATGAATCTGTGAGTATTCCTTCTGGGAAGACTCTTCATGATTTGAACAATCTCCTCTGCTTTGTATGGCTGACTGAACCAAAATTGTATTAGGTAGCATTGTACACACATATTAGTAACTTCTTTCAATGTGCATTTGAATCATTCTTCAAGCTAGAACTGTGATAACATATCCATTAATCCATGTATATTCGTCTTTGTAATTAGCAGCTTATTTGAAGTCTGACGTTTTCTAAGCTGTGCTATTTGTTCTTTATGGAAATGAAGTTAAATTAAGGAATGTACTTCCTCTTTTTTAAAATATGCCTGATCAATTCAAGATGGATAGAGAAGTGTATGCCACAGTGTCAGCTACATAAGTAAACATGATAAATGTTAAGTTGGTTTTGAGCCCAGGGATAAGCTGTTCAGCACACAAGCATAGCTGAATCTCTTTGCCGTGTTGTTATTCGTGGCAGCCAAATAAATGTCAATAATAAAAGAGAATTAAAGATTTTCATTTCCCAGAGGCAGTCCCTCTAATACAGCTTGATCTTCCATTTCATTTGTAATTCGTTCTTGTGTCAGGACACAGCCATTTTCCAGGCTGCGTGTGACATGAAATCGTTTAATAATGATTAAGAACATAAAAATGCATGGCCTGTGGGGCAATTCTCAAAAGATATAGCAATTTGTTATTGTTGCCCCCATACATCTCACGAACCTTTCGCCTCTTGCATACGGATATTTCTCCATCTTCCCCCCCCCACACACACACCCCCACGCATTTATAAAATAGTTAATGAGGGGAGGGGAAATGTTTCTTAACATAAGCCTGTAGTAACACCATGGAATGATGACATCAAGTGGCGCTAAGATGCTCTTCCTCATGCTAATGAGGGCTTCGGCTTTAAATTGTGCAGTGAAGAATTTTTCATCCTGCAGTAGCAACCTATTTGGGTACAAAATCTAGTCTTTGTCCTGTAAGCAAACCACTAAGGCAGCTTCACAGGAGTTGATGGGCAGCACGGTTTACTCTGGTGCCTTTTTTCAAGCTGTTTGGTAACTTATAGTTAGAGGTCTTTGTTTCCAGTGAGTAAGATAGGCTATAATCATATGTCTTACTGAATACTAGGCTGAGTAAGGTAAACAACACAGTTTTCAAACACTTCTACTTATTGTGCAATCTGATACTTGTGTACTCAGAAGTATGCCCTATTGGATTCAAGGAGGGCTTACTCCCAGGTAAATGCATATAAGATTGCAGTGAATGTTAGGTATTGAAACGGTTCTGATGAAGGCACCTTCTGAGTTGTGCTCCAAATGAATAACACTCTTTGCTGAATTCTGAATAAGACTTCTTCCCAAAGCAACTCGTTCTGCAATTGGTAACCCTGCACACAGGAAGAGTAACAGAAGGTATCTCAAAGAAGAGAGGTTTCTTTGCTGTGAAAATTTTGAACACTGGGTGATTCGGTGCTCCTGATGGTCTGCTGATCCTACTACTCTTTTACAACTAGCATTGATCACAATTCACAACTAGCATTGATTGGCACAATTCCCTCTCTGGTCTGCCAGAGTCAAATACGTTGATGGAATGCACCTGTTCACAAAAGCACTACAGTTAAGGTGGGGAAGAGAGGGTTTGAGGGGTCTTCATACTGCCTTCTGCTAAGGGTTGCTCAGCCTCTGCTGTCCATCAGCTTTTGGCAAAACAGCAAGATAGGTTATGTCAGAAAAAAATAGTTGGTAGGACATCTTCCAAGGTGCCCAGTGCAGTCAGCTAGTAGAACTAGGTGTTTCACTAAATGCACAGGACGACTGGGTGCATGAAACTGTTCATCGCTCTTGTAAGGGCTTTTGCCTGCAGGGAGCCATATTGGTAATATTGTTTTGGGAAAATCTTGTAAGAAGTACAGTATAGAGCAATGTTCTAGACCCCACATCAGGGAGCCCTTAGTAAATTTCCTTAGCATACTAAAGAGCTTAAATATGATCGTCCATGGAGAGGCATGATCTACCAGTTTAGCTCTCAATGCCAGCTAGTTCAGTTGCAAATCATAAGAGAATGTAGAGGGTTGGGGGCTCAGTCACATCTAGGACAGCCTGCTTTCAAAAACTACAGTTGCTAGGGGGAGCAACTATCTAGAAGATTCCTAGTATGTGGCAAGCCCTAACAGAAGCTGCTGAGGCACAGTGAGATGCTTACAAGGCCAGCCATAAGCTTATTTGAATTAGAGAAAGGTAAACAGGTTAAATATTCATAAAAAGCTTCCTAAATATAGGAACAACAATGGAATAATCTCCTTCCATTAGTGTTTTCAGAAAAAAATGAAGATGTGGCTAGTTTAGCTTTATGACGTGCTCTGCTTTAAGGCAATGCATTTAAAGACTTAAAGGACTCCATCCAACTTTTAGATTCTGTTGTTTCTATGTGACATTTGAGTCAAAATTAATGGGCTCAGGCATATGGAAGGAGGTGTGGCCACTGGATACCAACTTAGGAACATGCACTTACTATCTTGATATATATCTAGTTCACTGGACAGTTACCTTGGGCAAGTCTATAATATGCATATTTTTCTCCTGCAGTGCTTATACACAGCTCCCTTTAATTTCAACTTCCTGGTAGTGATGATGCTGAGTTTCAGAACTGAGGTTGGAAAACATATACCCAATTCAAAAATAATGAAGTGTTTACATTCCAAACCAAACCCCTTTCAAATGTTGGCTAGGCTCATAAATGTCCAGGCCATTCTGAGATAGGCCGTTCTGAGCTATCCTCACTCCCTTCTCTTTCCATATTCCCCCCAAATTATCTTCCAGCAGCAATAAATGGACAGGCTACTCCACAGGCTTTCATTCATTTCTAAAACCTAACCAGCTGGAAGTTCCAGGGCAGATACCACTTGTAAGGGCTTCTAGGGTCTTTATGAGCCCTGGATGCCCAATAGACTACATTTTCTCGATAGGTTTGTGCTTCCTGCTAGTAGTATTTTCTGGTCTCCTGATGGCCTGGGGAACTAAATTTTTTGCTAAATTTTCTCTGGAAAACCTTGAAAAGAACAAGTTCATGCAAATGAGGAAATCTGTCCTTTTCTACTTTCCAGTGAATTGTACAAATTGTTTTATGCCCCTGACAAATATTCACTTATTCCCCAACATGGCACTTTCTTTTGAGTCCATGTTACAGTGTTTTCTCTTTGGAAAAGGAGGTAATTAATTAATTCATATCTCACACACATCTTATATGCTGTGATTAAACCAAGGAACAACTTTTTTCAGAATTACTCCTAACTGTATCACACAAGTATTTCCCCAACAGTTATTTTCTGTGCTTCACCTTCATTAACAAAGAAATTCGGAAAGACCTTCACTACTTGGTGAAATACACTTCAAAAATGAAATATTTATACAATTCAAAAACAACGGACACTAGAAATTTTAAAATTGGTTTATTTTGTGGTCTTAATAGAAGAATGTAGATACAAATAGTTTTGGGTGTTCTTGGCCCATCTAAGGCTGCAATTAAATCCTCTCCACGCTTACCAGGGAATAAAGCTATAATGAGATTTACTTCTGATTACACATGTCTAGGATTGGGCTCTTTAGCTTGCTATGTTTTGTTCCATAGTGTCGCACTGACTCTTTTGCTGATTTACCATACCATCAATGAACCAAATCCATACAAGGAAGAGAAATGAAGAGAGCCTTATGGCTCTCTCAGACATTTAGGCTTTTTCACCATGCTTTATAGTACAGCTTTCTCTCACTGGTAAAATCTTCAGAAATTATCTTGCTTTTTTCTTGGTTCTTGGATGGCAGAGAATATTGTAGTTATTGAATGCTGTCCATGGACTTAAAGCTTAATGTATTTTACCCATTGAAATCAAAAGGACAGCCTGATCCAAGGCATGTTTACTTGGAAGTAAGCTCCACTAAGACTGCAATTCTATACACACTTACCTGGGGGTATGTCCCATTAAACTCAGACATGCATAGGATTGCACTGCAAGTTATTGTTAAAATGTATGCACTACTTTTTTTGTAGACATCTAAAAACATATGGACAAATGATCAAAATGTTTATTTGGAAACATGTGTCCTTACGGTGAGCCAATCAGAATTGGCTGCAGTTCCTTTTTTATAATCTCAAGGTTTAAGTGGTTTTTCCCCCTTGTGAAATTGCCCTCATTCACTGTTGAAGTATAGTATAACTTTTGCATACCTGCCACCAGTTTTACGTGTATAGATGCTTAGCTATCAACTTACTGTACATGGTTTGATCTTTCTGTTGTTTTTATTCTAATAGGGCCTCACTCATACTTGAGCTTCAAGTGTATTTACTCAACTCATACTTGAGCTTCAAGCGTATTTACTCCATTGTGGGTGAACAACATTTGTGTGAACGGCTAGGTTCTTGACAGGACCTGGCATAATACCCTCTACTCATGTAGTTTTGTCTTCCATTATAAAGAGAGGGTGCACCGCAAGCAGAGAAGAAAAGAAAAAAACATTAGAGAAAGTAAGTAGGTTCCTGAATGAGAAGTATTCTCTGGGGAAAGAAGCTGACAGTTCTTGATTTCTCTCCCTACTGTCTCCTGCTTGGAATTACACTAGCAGGACAGCAAAGAGAAAGGAGATGGTGTGTATATGAAAGACTGTAAAGAGAAAACAAGAATGTGTGGACCTTTTGACAGTCTCCAGAAGGTGACTAGTCCCTCCTCCTAGAGCCAGATTGTTTGATTCCAGCAAATTAGAATGTGTTTATTTAAGATTTCTTTCCTGAGCGGACATTCATTGTATAGTTAGGGGTACTTAACAGTGCGTTAGCTGTAATCTGACTCTTCTATCATCCTCTGCTCCCCCATGTTCTTAAAGTGCAACATTTCTTGTGCCTTTTAATGTGGGGAGCCAAGGCTTACATACTTAAGAACCACAAAAAGTACTATAAAAACTAGATTAAAAGCACATGAAAGACATGGTTGTCGCAGTTGGAAAAATCAGTAATGGCAGAATATACAATAAGAATGGGCCACCAGATCAGCTTCCAGCTCATGTAAGCTTTATCCAAGGATAAATAATACCATACCAGGATATACAGGGAAGCAATGGAAATTCAGAAATATCAGCAAAAATGAATAGAAAGGAGAAACTTTAAGCAATGCTTGGATCCTTGCATTAAAAGGCACAATAACTTTTTTGCTTTAAGAACATGGGGTAGCAGAGGATGGTAGAACGGTCAGATTCCTCTTTAAATCAGGCCTGAGGCCTCTGCCAGGGCTGATCAGGGTTTTGGGTTTTTTTTAACTTATCTGCAGCCTGCGCCAGCCTCTGGATATGTGTGTGCGGGTGCCCCATGGAGCCCTACGCAGTGCTTCCCTAGCCTCTGTTTTTGTAAAAAAAAAAAAAAAATGCTCACAGAAATCAGAAACCAATTCTGGTTTTTGATCATGAAACTGGAAGCTGTTTCTGATCACATAAATACAGAGGCTTGGAGAGCCCTATGGAAGGCTCCACAGGGCACTTGCACCCTCCCCCCCCCCTCCGGGGCTATTGCTGGTTGTACGTACATTCAAACCCCACCGATCTGCAGCAGTGTGATCTTGGGGATCATGTTGCTGCCTTCCTCCCCTTAAGGTGCCAAAGGCAGGGCTTCTCAGGCTAGGTCGTAGTGACATCCCAGTTTGAGAGCCTCTGATCTACCGGATGGTTGGCGTTTCTTTGTTCTGTCATCCAGACAAAACCCAGACAATTTTAAGTTTAAAATTTCTGTGAATTGTTTGGTCCTTTATTCAAAGATTTTAAAAAATGATGCAAAAATCCATAACTAATCAGGATCCTTGGTTTCCACTTTCTTCAACCTCTGATCAATGTGTTGATTGTGTAAGTTCATTAGAGATCCTGAATTTAAATGTATTAAAATGTTGTGTTGAGAGAAGTCTCATATAATTATTCCCCCAAATTAATATGGCCACAGAAATCAGTAATTTAGGTTGCAGTCTTAACTTTGGTTACTTGTGTATAATCCCTATTCATTTCTACTCAGAATGAAGTCTCATATTCAGTTAGGCCTACTCACAGTGAAGTGTACATAGGATTGCAGCCATATTGGAGCTTACTCCCAAGCAAACCTGCCAGAAATTAGGCTGCCCATCCAATTTCAGTGGGTAATATAATTTAGGCTCTAAAGCTGGATAGCATTCAATAACTACAATCTTCCATTTGAGAGCCAAGAAACACATAGAACCAAGAAAAACATACAGTAGAAAGACTCTTATCTGCGACCCATGGTTATATAATAGTTTCATGTGATGCTATTTAGTTCTATTTAGTTCTAGATGCTATTTGGCCGGAGTGAGAGTCTGGTCAGGGAGTGGAAGGTTATCCCTGCCTCTGTGAGAGGGGGGCAGGGAGGGAAGGAGCGAGGACCTCTGCCTCAGTGAGAGGGAGGCAGAGGCCTGCAGCAGCCCAAGCCTCAGTGGGAGTGGGGTGAGGGCTGCTGCACCGGTTGTTGGTGGGAGTGTGTGTGTGTGTGTGTGTTGGTGTTTTTTAGTTTTTTGTATTGTGCTGGTGGTTGGCTTGTAGGTCACTCCCGCCGGAATTATGTGTTTGACACCTCGAGGGAGCTCAGGGGGAAGGAGGGAGGCCACCATTAGCAGAGTTACGGGTTACGGAAGATATGGCGGTGGGGTCGGGGCTGGACATTACAGGAGAAGGAGGGTCAGTCGTAGACAGACTGTCCCTCTTTCTGGCCCTTCCCTCATCCCTCTGACCCTTGGAAATCCTGGCAACAGTCCCCTGAGTCTGAAGCTGCTGCTTCTGAATGCCAGGTCGGTGAATAATAAGACCTCTCCTATCCATGATTTAATCTTGGAGGAGAAAGCCGACCTGGTATGTATCACGGAGACCTGGCTGGATGAGCTGGGCGGGGTTAATCTTTCCCAGATTTGTCCACTGGGTTTCCGGGTACTGCAGCAGCCACGACTACAGGGGCGGGGAGGTGGGGTTGCGATGGTCTATCGGGATTCCATCCGTCTCACCAGATACCCTGTTCAGCAGTCCACCGGGTTTGAGTGCCTTCGCGTTGTGTTGGAGGGGCGAGACAGAACGGGGATTCTGCTGGTGTACCGCCCGCCTTGCTGCCCAGCAGTCTCCCTGCCTGAGCTGACGGAGCTGGTCTCGAGCGTGGTGTTGGAGTCCCCCCGCCTTCTGGTGTTGGGGGACTTTAATGTCCATGCCGAGGCACCGGCAACATCTGCAGCTCAGGACTTCATGGCCTCCATGGCAACCATGGGTCTGTCTCAAAAAATATCTGCCCCGACACATGAGGCGGGACACACGCTGGACCTGGTGTTTACTGCGGGGCAGGTTGATGGTGATCTGGAGGTGGAGGAGATTAAGATCACTCCTTTGTCATGGACAGATCACTGTCTGGTGGGATTTAGGCTTGTTGCGGCTTCTCACCTCTGCAATGGCGGGGGATCACATTTTATGATCCCCCTCGGAGGCTGATGGATCCAGACGGATTCCTGAGGGCTCTGGGGGATTTTCCTGTTGCCAGAGTTGGAGATCCACCCGGTGCCCTGGTCGACCTCTGGAATATGGAGATGGCCAGGGCCCTGGATGAGATCGCTCCTGAGCGTCCTCTGCCCAGTCGCAGAATCAGAGCCGCTCCTTGGTTTTCTGAGGAGCTGCGAACGATGAAGCGACAGAGCAGACGACTAGAGCGTCGGTGGCGAAAGACTCGTGCCGAATCTGACCGGACACGGGCTAAGGCCCAATTAAAAGCTTATTCCAGAGCAATGGTGGTGGCGAAGAGAGCTCACCTCTCTGCCACCATTGCGTCTGCAGAGAACCGTCCGGCTGAGCTCTTCCGTGTGGTCCGCAATCTGTTACATCTTGCCCCCCTTACTGGTAGGGAGGAGCACACGGAGGCTCGCTGTGACGAGTTCGCTAGATATTTTGCAGACAAGGTCAATCAGATCCGGCATGACTTGGACGCTGCTGTGGGCAGATCTAGAGATGTCCCCGGGGAACCTGTCTATCCTATCATTTGGGATTCTTTTCAGCTTGTAGAGCCTGAGGATGTGGACAGGATTCTCTGGAGCGTGAGACCTGCTGCTTGCCCGCTCGACCCTTGCCCGGCATGGCTAATTAGAGCTGCCCGGGGAGGGCTGACCGAGTGGACGGGGAGGGTAGTGAATGCATCTCTGAAGGAGGGGGTGTTCCCGCCTGCTTTGAAGCGGGCGGTGGTTCGCCCCCTCCTGAAGAAGCCCTCCCTGGATCCCTCAAATTTAAACAACTTTCGGCCAGTATCCAATATCCCATTTCTGGGCAAGGTGATTGAGCGGGTGGTGGCGTCCCAGCTTCAGAGGGTTCTGGAGGAAACGGATTATCTGGACCCATTCCAATCTGGCTTCAGGCCGGGGTTCGGGACGGAGACTGCCTTGGTCGCCTTGGTGGATGACCTGCGCCGGGGGATGGACGGGGGAAGTGCGACCCTGTTAGTCCTGCTGGACCTCTCGGCGGCTTTTGACACCATCGACCATGGTGTCCTTCTGGGTCGATTGGCCGGGTTGGGGCTTGGAGGCACTGTTTTGAAGTGGTTCCGCTCCTTCCTGGCTGACAGATCCCAGAAGGTGGTGCTGGGGGAGGCTTGTTCGGCACCCCGACCTCTTAGGTTCGGGGTGCCGCAAGGTTCCATCTTATCCCCCATGCTGTTTAACATCTACATGAAACCGCTGGGAGAGGTCATCCGGGGGTTTGGAGTGGGGTGCCATCAATATGCTGATGACACCCAACTTTATCTCTCCTTTCCCCCTGATTCTGAGGAGGCGGTTGAGGTCCTGGATCGCTGTCTGGAGGCAGTTGGGGGCTGGATGCGGGCGAACAAGCTGAAATTAAATCCGGATAAGACAGAGGTGCTTTTGGTTCAGAAATCCACAGCTCGGGTATTGGACTATCGTCCTGCTCTGAATGGGGTCGCACTTCCTCTGAAGGAGCAGGTTCGCAGCTTGGGGGTTCTCCTGGATTCACAGCTACACCTGGAGTCCCAGGTGGCGGCGGTGGCCAGGGGAGACTTTGCTCAGCTTCGGCTGATCCGCCAGCTGCGGCCGTACCTGAGCTGTGCGGACCTGGCCACAGTGACCCATGCCCTAGTGACATCAAGATTAGATTATTGCAATGCGCTCTACGTGGGGCTGCCTTTGAAGACGGTCCGGAAATTACAACTAGTACAGAACGCGGCGGCTCGGGTGGTTGCTGGGGCACGTCGGTTTGACTCTGTCGAGCCGCTGCTTCGGCGACTACACTGGCTGCCGGTTCTGTTCTGGGCCCAATTCAAAGTGCTAGTTTTGACTTTTAAAGCCCTTTACGGCTCGGGTCCGGGGTATTTGAGGGACCGCCTCCTTCTATATAATCCAACTCGTACTCTTAGATCATCTGGGGGGGCCCTTCTGACTGTGCCGCCACCAGGAGAAGTAAGAGGAGTGGCGGCCAGGAAGAGGGCCTTCTTGGTGGTGGCCCCCCAACTCTGGAACACCCTTCCCCTCGAATTGAGAACTGCTCCCTCTCTGTTTACATTTCGGCGGGGGCTGAAGACCTTTTTATTCCAAAAAGCTTTTAATTGCTGACAGGTTGGCTGGCTGGTTATTATGATCCACGGGGCTTGTGTCTTATTTTATTTTTTAATTGTTTTTAAATTGTTTGTGTTTTTTAATCTTGATTGTTTATTGTTTAATACTGTTTTTAACTGTTTTTAATGTTAACTGTTATACTTTATTTTTATCCTTTTTAATATTGTAAGCCGCCTTGGACATCTGCCTTGGCAGAGGAAAGGCGGGGTAGAAATTTCTTAAATAAATAAATAAATAAATAATAGTTATCATTAAGGTTGGCAAACTGAATGTATGCACATCTCTATATACAATGCTTCGGAACATTCTTCTGTGTGACTCATTAAAACAAATAGGAGCTATACAATAAAACAGTACATTACTGTTCTTGCAGAGCTTCTCTTTGTGTCAGTAGAACATGAGCAGGAGAACCTCTCAGCAGATTTTGTTTAGTGAGAGATTTTCACTTTCTTCTTGAGGCACTGAAATATCTTCAGGCTGCTCTTTTTGCAGTTCTCATTGTGGAAGTAAATATTCATTGTATGCTTGGAATATTTTGTTTATATTAACCCAAGTTCTTAGAAATCATGTATATTTTCTGACAGCCAGATGATGAGAGAGGAGTAATCACTATCTAATCTACAGCAAGGTACTGTAAAACTTTGTTAAGAAGCCAGAGGGGCTCTTGGCATGCAAATACCTCTTAGCAGAGGTCAATAGATTGCTTTTGAGAGGTTGATTTCACAGGCACAACATAGCAGATTCCTGAAAGCTTATCTCTGAATCAGACATATATCCCAGTTGACACTATTGGCATGTTATACTTTCCTGTTGAAGAAAGCTTTCCATAAGTGCTCATTAGAGATCTTATGCATTTGAGAGATCCCAGAAAACCAAACTTGGTTTTAATTTCACTGTTTCATATGGAATATTTTACACCCTAACCATAACATTTTTGTGTAGAAAATATGTATAAGGAGATGTGTGTTGAAAGGTGCACATGAAATTTTCCGTACTCCTTAGTGGCACTAAACACAGCTCCTTCTAACAAAATGGACAGTTTTCTAATGTTGCCTTTCTTATGCTTCATTATATGTAATCTGTACATATTCATGGCCAGCTCAATCCTAATGTGTGCTATATCCAGTGGAGGTGGATATAGGAGGTGGCTGGAGGTTAAGGGGCACAAATCTGAACAGCTCATGTAAGCTCATGCCTTGGGCAGGGACAGGAGTTAGGATTCGGCGCAGGCTGCCATGGCCAGACCTACCCCCTCCCGGGCCTGATCTCCCTCCTTGTCCACCTTCTTCCTGCCCCAAATGCCCCCTCCCTGCCTCTGTTACACCCTCCTGCCACCAAAGCCCACCCCCCCACGCAGGCCAGCACAAATTCACTGTGTCCAAGGCTGACGCGGGCCTCCATGCTGGCCCAGCCAATTTTCAAGTCAGCTTTCTGTGCTGTGGATAGTGTCCTGGGCTGTTGCTGACCTAGCAGCAAGGGGGACTTAAATTCGGACTCCTTCTTTGCCATGGAGTCATTCCTTGATCTAAAGCAGTAGTGCTCCAATATCATTACACTGAACATCACTTTACAACCACATTTTCTTATTCAACAGACACCACTGATGCTCAAAAAGTTTTTGAAATGAAACTTGTAGGCTGCAATTACTCCTGTATAATGATTCACCAAGCCATATACTGCGAGTCTGAATTCTCAGCAATGTTTAAGGGTTGGAGTCTCTCGCTATAACAATTGAAAACAGCCACATGTCCTACTTGGCTGTTGCCAGCCTTTGCCCAGTCCTGCTGTTGATTTCAATAGCAATAGCTGAATACCTGGTAATAGATGGTGGGCTAACTTTGCTCAGTTCCCCCTTTTGTAAATCTGTCCAGATATGCACTTCAGCACATGAACCAACCATTCACGCGTCAAATGCAAAGGCTCCAGTCCATGTAGTGGTGGTGGTCTTTTTTTAAATTGAGTATACTGCGGGTGCTGCAGGGGTAGCCTTTCTATTGTTTGACCACTTTTTTAAAAAACAAGAAAACACACGTATCTGGCTAGTTATTCAGTGCTGAAAGAGATGTATAGCCAAATAAGTATCAAAGCCCTCTTTTCCTTGTATGCTGTTCATGTTTATTGACATCAACATTAATCCTCTTGAACGAGCGCAGAAGCTTGGCTTTATTTCTCACTCATCTGTTTCCTTTTCTCCCCCACTTTCAGTTAGTAACCAAGTCAGCACCTTCTTCTTCATAATTTTTGCAAACATAAATCTTCTTGTCTACTCTCCCAGGGGGAAAAAATGTTGGTTTAGATCCTTTTCACCTTTTGCTGGGAATTACTAAAGCTTTCTCCTGTTTGGTCTTCCGTTGTCTTACCTTGTCCCTGTTACCTCTCCACAGAATTCTGCCACTGAAATCATTCACCTCTCTCATTGTTTTAATTTTAATGGCATTGTCCACTCTCAAATCCAACACAAACTCTTTAGCAGGTCACCCCACACACTGATGCAAACAGTGAGCTGAACAGCAAACTGACAGGGGATCCCCATGTCCACAGTTTCTCCCAGCCTGCTGCTTCTCTGACTGCTTCACCCACTCGCTACCCCATCTTTTCACTTGCTATCCTTGTAGAGTGCGAGAGAAGAGGAAGGACAGGCAGCTGAGGGAGGAGGGGCAGCCAGTACACTACAGCTCTTCCACAAGCAGAAAGAAGATTGCCACCTTCCTTCACCATCTCTCCTCTGCATCTTCACTCCCAAGATTCTCCCTTCCTGGCCAGTTTTGAAGATATGATGGGTAAAGGAGGAGGTAGAGGCAGTGGGAGAGAATGAAGCATGTGCAAAGAAAGGGGTGGAATTTTGGTACAGTTTTGGATGCTGGTTTGGCTGGGTCTGGTCCTCATCCTTACCATGAAAGCCCTCCATGACTTTGTTCTTCCCCCTTTTCCTCTCCATTCTCGTATATGTTTTCTTGAGGTGTTCTACTGGAACCCTCCACCACCAGCAGAAGTTCAGCTGATGCTGACAAAGGGGAGGGCCATTTCAGTGGTGGCACCTTGCATGTGAAATTCCCTACTAGTAGAGCTCAGGAGCTCCCTGTAATAAAGCTGAGGGTTCTACTTCTATAACCATGAAGAGACTGCAGCCTAGGGAAACAGTCCTGTGAGGTGAGGAGGGATGCTGTACACCCCTCTCAAAACAACACTGAGGCCACGAGGGAAATAAGCAGGATCCTTGTAGATGGACAGATCCTTGTAGCGGCAACCCTAAACCTCAGTGGAATGGTTCTGTGAGTACAGTAGGAGTGATGTCCCCTTCACACTGAGGAGTGATGCCTCAGGGTGGGAACCACCACACACACATATGTAATCATGTTGTTAGACTGAAATTGAAGCTGGTCTGTCATAAACCTATCTAGATAATTTATTACGAATATATTCTCCCTTTATTATACTTACTCTGTGGTACTTTTATTCAGTGTAAAAAAAACTTAAGATTTTAAAAGCTGACTTGTGTAGCTGGTTTCCTAAAAGATCAATAATATGTTGCAGCTAACATTTTTTCCGTCTTACAGGGATGCAGGAAGATCGATGTTTGCGGTGCCTTAGGTCATGATCAATTCTTTTAATAAAACTTCCCTTTTTACCTTTGTATGCTTTTGCTTTTATGAATGAGCATTTCTTTTTGTTCCAGATCATTAATGGTTCTCTAATAATGTCATTGTGCCCAAGGTCAAGGCTAGTTTGAACTTAAAACTCTAGTTACCAGTGATTAAATCTGCTGGCTTCTCTTACCTGTTAGAAGCTGTGAGAATCTGAATACAGTTATTTTATTTTGAAGCTCAAAAGTTGCTGGTTTTTGTTTGTTTAGTTGGATAATGTTTTGAGAGAAAGCGATTTGTGGGTGTGTCTTTGTTTTTTCTAAAAGAATAGCTGTCCAGTACCGGTAGTAAAATTCCAAACTATTACTGATTTGTGACTGAAAGCCAATTCAAACAGAATTGTTACAGAAGCTACCATTTCTACAGGCATATACCGTCAACCAAATTTCTGATTGATTCCTCCAAAGACATTCTGAAGAGATACAGTCTTGATGTAGTGGTTTATGATTATGCGTTATGCTTTAGAGATGTGTAATTGGCATACCTTGCTCCTAGCTAATAATTTTGCCAGGCAGTAGAGCCATGCTCTGATGCCTTGATTGGAAATATTTATGTAGCTAGGAGTTACTGTTCCCTGCGAACACTCACAAAGACTTGGTTTGCTGCCTTTGGGATAGATCCATTGAGATCAATTGTCATCACATTAAAAATGGGCATTGGTTCAGGTTAAGTAAATTTATTAAAGAATTCACTTAATAGTGAATTATTGCTGCTGTCACTGGTTTTGTTCATCTTTTGTGTTGGCTGCCATTGCTGTTTTTATCCTTCTGAGTACATCCCCGTCAAAGTGAACATGAAAAGAAAACCTTCTGTTTGTAACCTATTTTATCTTCATATATTCTTTTGATTGGCCCTTCAGTCTCAGCTGCTTACCTGCTGCCAAACTCCATCTGCTCTCTATCTCATTTCTTCTTTCTCTCCTTTTATTTCAGAATTGAGTACATGCTATGTCATTCTCTGACCCTCCTCTTCTTCCAATTGGCCTGGAAGGAAAGAGGGCACAGAATGACACAGTAGCATCGTATACTAGTTGGTTACCACCAAGGGAAGGGGAGGCTGCACATTCACCCACACCCTCACTTGCTGCACTCCTAAAGGTGGGTTTCAACTCTTGACAAGTTGACAAACTCAGTTAAGTCATCAGTTGGCTTTTGGTCACTGCTGGAGCATCATTCTAGCTTGCTCTTCTTGATTGCTAGTATCCATCCTGTATCTACATTGAACTGTCCATGGTCCTGCTCCCCTGCTGGATCTCCTGCTGATATGCTCAGCAGAGTCTCTTGTCCATATGCCTTGTGGGCACCAGACTGGAACAAACTGATAGTTTGTGTGCTTTCCAAACTTGACACCATGGCCCCTATTCAACTTGGTTGTATTCTGTGAATCTATACCTACCAACAGGCCATGCACCAGCCTGAAAGTGGGAGAAGGAAGTACAAGAGCAAGGAGCAGGAGGAGGGGTGAACCCTAAACAGGTTTGTCCAAACCAAGTCCTCCGTTTTTGTATCCAGCCTGCTTGAGCAAGAAGGGCTAGGGATGCCAGGCTCCCAACTCTAACAGTGCAATCCAAGCACACCCCAGACCCAACGCAAATGGTTTGTGTTGGCCCATGCTATCATGCACGTGCCGTAAAGCATGTGTACGCCAGTGCAAGGTGTGCAGCATCGTCGCAAGCATTTGCTTTGACACTGCAGTGCTGAAGCAGCCAGCAGGCCATGTTCAGCCAGTGCAGCAGCTCTTCTGGGCAGGGGGAAGGTGGGCTAGGCAGACAGGCCTGGAGGTGGACTGGCCCGGGGAGGGGGTGGAGCTTGGATGCAGCCGTTTGGCTGTATCCAAGCCCCTGGGCCACGTAGCCCTGATTTGGGCTGCGCGGCTTGCTCGTGCCTGCGCCTGCTATATAGCGGGCTCAGATCCAAGCAAGTCCATCAGGGCGGCTGACACCATGGAAGCTCCAGCGCACTCCAGACTGCATTGCTTACAGTGCAGGCCCACCCGCCTGTGCTGTTCCGGCGCAGGTTAGGATTGTGCCCTAAGTTACGTTAGGGCATAAATGACATTTTCAAAAAAAAAAAATCACGTATTTGAGGGCATAGGGAATTGTGAGAAAGGCAAAATATGGTAGCAAATGCACAAACACAGAAACATGCTGGCTTGTGCAAGAATAGGCACTACCATGTTAAGAAATTGCTCTCAATCTAGGTAAATGAGGCAGAGTTGGTGTACAGTAACATCATAAGGAAGAGACAGCTGCAAACCATAACTTCCTCAGTTCAAACTTCAACTGCCCTGAACTCACTAGGTGGCCTTAGGCAAGTCAGTCAGTCTATTATACCTTATCAAGGGTTTATACTCCAACAACGTGTGCCAAGTCCGCACCTCTAAAACTGGGAGCTTAACAAAGGAATTCCCCTCTAATAGAGGGGTTAAGCAGGGTTGCTTGCTGGCCCCAATTTTGTTTAACATTTTTTTAAATGACCTGGTTCCCTGCCTAGAAATATCTAATGGCCATCCTCCTAAATTGGGAAATCGTCATGTTTCGATTCTTCTCTACGCCGACGATGCGGCAGTTATTTCTCGAACTCGTATCGGCCTCAAAAGGTTGCTGAATAAAAGCTTTGAGTATTTTACAGCTAATAAGCTTTTACTTAACTATGAGAAATCCAAAATTCTTGTGTTCGCTAGGACATGGAAGCCAAGAAAATGGAGGCTCAACAATGTGGAGTTAGAGCAAGTAAAATCATTCAAATATCTTGGTTTTCATTTTACATACAACTTGTCCTGGACGGCACAACGCAATTACGTGCGTACGGCCGCTTTTTCGTCTGCTCAGGCCATTTGTAATTTCTTTTTCAGCAAAGGTGGTTCATTCATCCCAGCGGCAATTAAAGTTTTCTCAGCTAAATGTATCGCTATTATACTGTATGGTATCCCATTGTGGATTCGAGATCTCAATCACTTAATTGAACAAGTGCAGGCATCCTTTTTGAGAAAGATACTGGGTCTGCCGTGTTGTGTCCCGTATGCAGTGCTATGTTTAGAATCTGGACTACGAATGATTGAAACTGTGGCTTGGATCCGCGTGACAAAGCTTTGGCTTTCAGTTTTTTACTCACAGGCTGACGACGACCTGACTCAGTGTATGATTTTGGATACTTACTTTTCCGCGGAGCCCTGGACTTCTAAACTTGTTGAATTGGGGTTTGATCCAGATCTACTCGGCTCGGTCTCACAGTCCGAAGCCTTTAGATTGATTAAGGGGAAATTATTAGAAGCGCATGACCAAAAATTACTGAAGATGGCCAACACTCGCTGCTCGCCCCTTTTTCTTCAATTACGAATGAATATTGGCCAAATACCACCTTATTTGTATATTCTGGACATCCCTGTAAGACGTAGGGCCATGACGTTGGCCCGTTGTAATGTTCTACCTTCTGAAGTCCTGTGGGGTCGGTTTAAAGGGGTACCCTATATTGAAAGACTCTGCCCTTGCCAACAGGATAGTATTGAAACCCTAGTGCATTTACTCTTTCACTGCCCTTTACACTTAAAGAGCAGAGAGTTATTTTTCCAAGCTCTTATGTACAAGTTAAATCTGGACAGAGAAGAGGTGACCTTAAATTTTTTATTTGATTCTGAGGATCTTGTTGTGGTTAATCAACTGGCTCTCTTTCTGGTGCGCATTATTAACACTAACAATCACCGTATTGCTGGCTCTCTTGAATAGGTGATATAGCTAAACGGAACTTGATATGGTTATTGGTAATTATATCATTTATTTTATGTTTTTATATTATTGTATGCCAAATAAAGGTATGAATATGAATATGAATAAGTCAGTCAGTCTCTCTTGCTCTCTCTTTCTCTCAGAACTGCAATATAAGGGTAAGACCTTACAGGGTTCTTGTAAATATTAATCAAGATTAATATTATATCGCTTTTTAACAAGAGTAGATCACAAAGCTGCTTACTTAGTAAAATAAATCAGTAAATATATGTGATGCACTTTGAGCTTTCAAAAAGTGCTATACCAATGGAAAGTATTATTAACTATAATAATAGTTTGATCAAACAGTATAATCAATCCAAGATTAATTTGAGAATGCATATATTCTGCATTTATGTAGTTAAATTATCCTATTAGTTTCTGTAGAGATGTAGAAGGAAGGGAGGGAGGTGAGTATGTTCTCAGCTCCATCTTCCAGTTTACAAACTGTGGTTTCCTAGAAGCTGCCTGCCGTTATGTCTGCAGTGAGCCTGTGTGCTCACTTTGACTAATTTGCACTCAGCAAGTCAGATCTGTAGAATCGGGGGCAATGTGGTGGTCAGACATACATCCATTTTGTGTGAATTAATACACTAACCTTTTATTAACTGACATTTATATTAAGAAAAGAACATTAATGAATCGTCTGTTGAACCCAGTATTCAAAAATCTTACGTGCGTATTCATGCACTAAACCTTAACGGGTCTTGCACCAAATATGATGGATATCAGAATCTAAAAGAAGTAGCAGAATTCACTTTGGAGATGATCTTAAAAATGCAGCAAACTGTGACCTCTGCCTTCTCAATACCACCTGCTCAGTAGCTCCACAGTGGTGTTTGTACAATATATTGTTGTCAGTGACAACTGAACAAGAATTCCTGAAGCAGTTGGCTATGAAATAATGGCAAATTTAAAAGCTATGCAAATTGCGCTAGGACAGCCCAGCTTGTTTCAGACCTCTTTTCTCTATTATCATATCAATTGAGTAAGTTCATAGCAGACAAAGTGAGGTTATGGGAACCACCTAGAGCATCACGCACCATTAAACATCAATGCCACATACATGGACATCTGCAACGCCGATCTTATTAACAGAGAATACAGCAGAAAGGGAGATAAACAGTTTTCTTAGTCACCTCATTATAAAAAAGTAAGATCCTAATGCTTGCATTGTTTATCAACAGCACGTTCATCAATAATTGTGTGATTATAGTAGGCTAGATTACCGTACCCATTGCGCACTGCCGGTTAGTCCACGACTCTCTTGAAGTTCCATCTGTAAGCACTTAAGCAAACTGTAGACTAATATTGCTATTTCCTTTAAATGGCCTTTGTACTGAAGGGTAAAAGTCTTTGCCTGGCTTTTACAGGGACCTTTTTGTAGCTGTGGCCCATTTTTTTTTTATTTACTTTGTGACAGTTTAAAGGTTTGAAATCATGAAAAACTTGATTTGAGTCTTTGGATAAAGTAAGATTAGCACCTGTGCTTGAACTAGAGGCTTCAAAGCAACATTCTTAATGCCTTGTATTATATATTTAAAATGCCAAAACCCTTTGTAGTTAAGATTCAGTGTACTTGAAGTGATTGAAAAACATGTGCCAATGCCTAGCCTTGTACTTGTGCTTCTGGGTTTTTTCATGATTGCTTATCGCACATTTGGATCTGTGTATCAGAGAGGACCTGCCACTGTCTTCTGAGTATCAATGTACGAAGTGGTGCCCACTCACTAGCTAAACATGAACTCTTTTAAAATTATCCCTGTTGCAAAGAATTATTTGTGACATGGAATAATGCATAACACTCACAAGACTTGCTTCGTTATAGCTGCTGTTCCAATGTTTTGTCACCCTGGATTTTAAACTGTGATTCTTATCTCCCTGAAGATATGTACAGAGAGGAAATGCAAGTTATACCCTGACTTTCTCCCCAGCTTAGGTTTTTCAGATGGGTGAGTCTCTGCCACTTTTTCTTCCCTTTGAATTGTCAAAGGAGGCTATAGGTCTGCACTGTTCTACAGGTGCCTCTTTCCTTTGATCTCCCAAGCTCTATTCTCGGGACCAAAGATCAGACCAGAAAAGGTACCTTAATTGTAGCAAAGATGGTAAACCTGTATCTATTTATTGCAAACAATGCCAGATACATTTTAATTGTACAGCATACTTAAAAAATTATCAGCATCCACCTATAATATGTACTATTTATGCTTGTTTTGAGATGCCTATGTAAATTTCAAAGCAAACATAAATTACAGTGCCACATGGAAGACATAGAGCCAACACAACATAGACAGCCATTTCAGTGTCCACCTAAAATGGAGACCAATAGGACTCTAAACTGCTAACCAGGCTTTCATTTTAAAACAAGAAGGTCTTACTAAAGTTCAAATCCCGATCATATTTTAATCTCATGAGTTTGACAAATGATACCCACATTAAATCAAAACAGTGTACTTTCCCCCTTCCTTCAGCCAAATGGCTTCAGTTCATTTGAACAATTCCGCCACACACTAAACCTTAATTAACCACTTCAAATGTGGAGCAGAGGAATTCTGAAAACAGACCTTGTTATAATTTCTTAGCTGCCTAAGACATAGTGCTATACATAAATAAAATTTATAACAAGTCTGCCTGCCAATTGACAATCTAAGTACACCTAAGGGAAAAGGTGACAACAGTGGCAAGGGAGGACAGTTTCAGAATGGAGTCTAAAGGTATTTAGCAAATATAGCAACTCACGAAAGGTATTGGAGGGAAAAAATGCATCTTGAGGGGCTTCGTACTAGAGCAGGAGAGACCTTTCGAGGAGGCAGCAAATTCTAAAAATAAGTTGCTGCCAAAAACAATGGACACAGGAAGGAGGCAGCTAGTAAAGACCTTGGTCTAGCTAAACGTTTGCTGTTGAAGAACATCAGTTTGTAAGAAGTAGAAAGACAAATGAGAGAAGAAAGACAGAAAAGAAAATATAGTACAAAAATTTAAAGAAGGTCTGCAGTAGAATTTTTAACTAAACACGGTGTGGCCAGTGTAAAGAGGAGGAGAAATATCATATTTACAAGTAAGAAAAATGGAACTGAAAGTTATTTCCCCTCTCCTGGGCCTTCCTCTTGCCCCTCCCCTGCAAGAAGAATGAGCTCTCTAGCTAGCTAGCTAGCTAGCTCTCTCTCTCTCTCTCTCTCTCTCTCTCTCTCTCTCTCTCTCTCTCTCTCTGAATATGTCATTTAGCCTCTCACTGTGTCACCCTTAGACTCCCCAGGAAGCAAAGTGTACGGGGACATTTTTACTCTGCCTGTTCTGCCTCTCTGTCTCTCTCTCTGTCAGTCAGTGTGCAGAAATCTTGGTCTTCTTTGTGGGTGGTCCCACTATGACTACAATCTGATTGGCATGCAAAAGCTGACTGTGCAATAATAAGGAATGTCAAGACACGAGTTGCCTTTTGGCTATTCTGTGGTAGAAGAGTACCAGAATTGTATTAGTTTTAGACTGTGAGTGTTGGCGGCTCCAGTAGACATTTGATATTTCACATATCTACCCTTCATGATGCTGTACAATTTTACATAGATATCTGTTGGGTGCCCAGAGCCTGAATTAGAAGACCCATAACACAGCCCTTGATTCTTACTTCATAAGTCAGTAGGGCTGTTGTTCAGAAGCATTTAAAATGTAGCACAAAAACTACAGACCTGAATCCTCTTTGTCTTGCATTTCAGGTAAGCCTAAAGGGTTGTGCACTGCTTATATAGATCCCAGATTTGCTTCACTTCCTCAATCTGGACAATTTGTCACTAAAAAAATAACTAGGGGCTCAGTCTTATCCAGCTTTCCAGCACTGATGCAGCTGTGCTAACAGGGAACATCCTGCATTTTGCAGTGTGGGAGCAGTCATGGACACTTCTTCAAGATAAGGGACCATTTATTCCCTGACTTTCGGATTGCATTACGGCTGCATCGGCACTGGAAAGTTGGATAGGATTGGGCCTTAGGTTACCCATTTATGTTTGTAGTCTGTTCCCGTTATCTGTCTTGTTACCTCCTCTGCTCCAGATACACTCAATCCTCATTATCTGCTAGGGTTCAGTTCCTGGAAATCCTTGCAGATAGTGAATTTGCAGATCAATGGGGTTAGGTGCAATGGGTATCTTTGCCATCAGAAGAATCCAGCAGAGACTCTCAGGAACCCAGCTGGAAGTGCCAAATATCTCTGAATGTTGCAGAGACCTTCCAGAGGCTGCAGGGAGGCTTCAGAATGGCACCTGCAACCAGCATGGCCCCCTTAAATATGGCTGGCGGATGCTTCTGCCAGCCATTTTAAAGGGATCAGTGCTGGTTGCAGATGCCATTCTGAAGATCCTTGCAGCCTTTGGAAGGTCTGTGCATAGTAGATAACAAGGGCAGAGGCGCAGATAACAAGGAAAGTAGCTTCCTGTATCTTAAAGCTGGACTTGATGGACCTATGGCCTGACCCAGCAGGGCTCTTATGTTCTTATAACCTGATTGCTGGTGGGTCGTGAGTTTCACAAATGAAACTGAGCCACACTTGTCCATGTACTTGTGACTAGGAGACCATGTTTCACTCCTTTTAGAAGGGCAGAATGAGAGGAACACAAAGCCACCAGAGTGGTCCTGATCCGATGAATGCAGGCCCCAAAGAACACTGCAGAAGCAAGTCAAGGCTGTCAAAGAAAGACTCGTGTGAGCCCAATGTGTGTGTTTACCTGTGAGTCAACAAGCATGCCTCAGATCCTATCACAGGCCAGGCAAAGGGGAGTGCAAAGCTATCAGAATGGTCCTAATCCAATGAAAATGGAGTTCAACAAATGCTGAAGAAGGTGGCCCCCCACCAATGTAAAAAGGATAAAAACAGTGGTTTGAGCAGGTGGTAAACTCATGTTTTTTAGTATTGTGAAGCTAGGTGGGTCCTGATAGTGTCTGAGCCACTGTTCTAGATGCATAGTGTCAGGCACCAGAACTGTCTATCAGTTGCTACTGTTCTGTCACGCATAACATGACCAAGAAAAAAATTCAGGATAGGCTGAGCAGATGGTAATATTCTTACCTAGCTGGTGCCCCCAAAGCAGTTGTTACCAAATGCACCTCCTTTCTTAAGGTTACCATTTATTTCTCTAGGGAAAAGAAGGCTGTTGTATTTGGGGATGCTACTTTAGCAAAGGCAGAATCTGCCCTCCATCCTGCCCTCCCACCAACAGATATCCATAGATATCTGGACTAGCACTCTCAAAGACTCACTGCATCACCTTCTAGTCGTTCTTGCAGTATACAAGTTCTTCCTTCACAATCATTCTGCCCATCATAATGTTGGACATTTTGCTAGCTTATAGGTAGAAGTGAATAAACAGAAAATGGAAACATAAGTTTAATATGCTAAGTGTAAGAATTGCCAAATTCACCAATCGATGGCTGTTTTCTCAAGAAGCTGATTCAGCCATTAGTGTCTTGGGTCACATACCCAAGGATGCTGGTGCATAATAGCAGACTACTTGATGGGACTTTGCTGGCATTTCCTTTGTATGAAAAGTCTATGGTACTTGCATCTTGGCAGAAAACCGTAATATGTACTTAAGAGAAGCAGCTGCATGTGGAATATACCGATGAATGCTGAGCTTACCAGTAGCTGTCTTGACAGTCAGCAGGAATAAAGTGGCAACAAAGAGTAGGGATAAAAGAGATGTTGACAGTACAAGGTGAGCCAAAGATGATAAACACCTGTGGGGGAAAATCAGGTGCCAGTATAAATGTGGAGCTTTTTAAGAGTGGCACCTTGTCGCTTCATCTCCATATCAGAAAGGGCATTCTGTCTTTTAAAAAAAAATATTGAGAAGAATCTCTCTTACAGCTGAGGGTTATGTCATTAGTTGTTTTAGAGAATTCACTTTCAAGTATATCTGCCAAACACAAATGAAAGCTGCTGCTGAATTAAATTTAAAAGGCAGCTAGTGAAAAGTAATTTCTGTTAGTCTTGGCTGTAAGAATGTATTATCTGGTTCTCTTAATCTCACTTGCAAGTTTTTTGTTTTTATAGGCTATATAATATGAATCTCTCTCCAAGAGGACTGTTTAGGGATAGTACTTTTAAAGGAGCCAAACTAGCAGAGGTTACTTTTGATTGGAAGAGTTTGTCAATGATGGGCTACTCCTGCACGGCTCAGGCCTTCAGTTTGTCAGCAAGGCCAAACATGGTAACACCATTACTGGCCAGATTGATAATTTTAAACAACACATAGCAAGTATAGATGAATGGATACAGCTCCATTGATTTCAGCTGACTCTTCCTGCACGAGTGCACATAGATAATTTAGCCCCTTCTCTCTACACTAAATCAATTTATATTTGCTGTCTTTTGCTTTCCATTCATAATAATTAGTAGCTGCAAGCAGAAAAATGTCCACAGATTTGACAAAGCATTTAATGTTTGTCTGTTTGCCAGAATATTTTTAAGTCTCTCTTCTCCTGATATGCTTGTTAAATCTGATTTGGGGGATTTTTTAAAAATGGCTCAGAATACATGATCAAAAGGTCAAAAAGTAAAGCCTCAACCAAGATGCATTTAATAGTTCTGTAATGAAAAGCTTTAAAAGAGAAGTAATTAAAAATGACAGGCTGTGACATAAACTTGACAACATTTTAGAGATGTGGATGGAGTATTTTAATTTATGCCTTCTAGCCTTGTTGGTTATTGTGTTTGTGTTGAGCAGCCTGCTTTTATAGCTGCAGGTTTTACTGTGAGTGTGTATGTGTGAGAGGGAGAGACATGCGAAGCTCTGTTCTGCTATTTTTATGAGTATCTTTTCTCCTTCAGCCGTGCTTTTAAAAGGTTTGCGGTACAAACATATGATTCAGGAGCTATTGCTAGAAAATGTCTGTCAAAACTACGATTATAATAACTAGCATCTTAATGAGTTGTGTTCCATATGTGGGAAATATCTATAAACTAAATAAACTGTTGCATAATTTATACTAAAATGTGCATGTAATTATTTTGAAAGGAGGTAAATCCTATACATTCCAATTATAGCAGCAATTAAGTGAAATCATTTGGATACTAATTAGGTGATCCTAAAAGGATCATAGACTTGTGTACTTAATTATCAAAGGAACAATCAACAACTAATTTAAGCTGAATAAATTTCTTTCATTTTGAGGGGCAGATCCTGCTGTAGATTTTAATGCCACTATGTTTTGGAAATAATTCAATTGAAATCCATGTGATTTACTCCATACTTCGAAAATGTGGTTGAAAGTGGAGTCTAACCCTTGGAAAGTTGCACAGATTTCAAATCTCATTGTTTCATCATCTTCTATTTCAAATAGAATTAAAAGCTACATGACTTTTAAGAAAACCCACTTAGTAAGCAAACCCCTGTTTTTAGAAGCAGCAAAAATTAGATGTCTTCTGAAATCTTAATTAAAGTCAACAGTGTTTACAAATCCTGAGGGAGGAATTGGTGCAATCAAAAAAAGCTTATAACTCTGTAATTTTACTAAACACATCAGTGATAAAAATCAGAACTAAGAGTTGAAAAAAATATAGTGGGAATTGGCAGTGTGTGGCACAAGTAATTGAGCCATGCAAAGGGAAATAGAGAGATTATATCACCAGTACCTTGAAAGTTAAGGATTAGAAGTAATAGGAAGCAACCTTATCAAGCTGTTGGCCTATTGCATACCTACCCATTTCAGCTGGTTATGTAAATTGCCTGTTCCAGAGCATTAAAATGGTGCAAGGTCCTTCAGCACCCATTACTTAACACATTAGCTCTCTTCCCTGACTCAAAATCCTTTTCACTGCAAAGAGAGATGTCAGCATTTAATGCTGAAAGCTGCCTTCTGTCTTTAGCAGCCAAGTCAAAGTAGAGTGGTGTGGCAATGTGGTGGAACTGTTTCAGCTTCTATTTAAATGGAGACAAGGCAAGCAAAAGCCATACTTAGTGAGCAGGTAGAAGGACCTTTCCAATATAAATCACTGTGCTGTAAATTTTGGTCTTTGTGACAAAGACCCCCCCCCCAAAGAAGAAAATCAGCATTTTTGTTGTTTGTTTTGGACAATTATCCCCTGTCCACCAAAAAAGGACAAAAGCCTTAGTGCTGCTTGTCTATGTTGAATTTTCTTCCAGAATACCACTTTTGGGTAGGACATTCTGTGTATACCGTCATGTGCAAAACATGCATGTTGTGTTTTGTTGCCTGCAAACATGATGAGAACAGAAGCTTCAGTTGGTGACAGATTCTCAGTGTGTCTATACAGGTAAATGCAATGTATGTGTATTTGGATCATCTTCCCTAAAAGCTCTTGAGGCTTTTTGCATGGGGGGGAAATGATGGAGGCATGTAAGATATGGTAGCAGTTTATAGAATTATGCATGATTTGGGAAAAATGACCAGGCATTTTTTTTTCTGCAATCTCTCATAACCTCAGGGTCCCCAATAAAACTGATTTAGGCAGTAGATTTAGGACAAAGAAAGGATGCATGCTGTATAAGTAACTAAAAGAGTTTGTTTTCACAAGAGGCAGAGAGATTTGCTAGCTTAGATGGCTTTAAAAGGGGATGAGACAAAATTCCTGGAAGAAAACATTATCAATAGCTTCTAGCAGCAATAGCTGCATTTATTGATTTAAAATATTTATATGCTCCTCCTTAACTATAGGGATTCCTGAACCAGCTAACAATATGAAGCTAGAAAATCACCACTATAAAACCACAACACATATACTCTTTTTAAAAAAAAAGAAATTCTTCAAGTGGAGCACTAAATGGGAACATTAGGGGCATGTGAAGCATATATTAGACTTTCCTTGGCTGCCAGACCACAGCTGTAAATACCATACATCCTTGCCTGTAGTGCAGTCTCATAGATAAGGTGAGGACAGGTTTCCAGGCAAGAATCATGGAATGTTCCATGACCTTAGGATAAGACTAGGGGGGGAGGGGCCGTAAAACTTGGGGAATTATGCTTGTGCGGAAGAGCTTGCCTTGGAGACTGATTGCCCTGCACCTGATTGAAAGGTGATAAAGAATCTGAGCTGTGCCACAGTTTTTGCAGAAATCTACATGGTGCTTGTGCAGTACTGTGTGCATTCCACCCTTCTGTGCAATGGAATAACCCAGAGGGAGGGAGGAAAGAGGAATGCAGGGAATCTGCAGTTGTATGGTACAGTTCATGATCGCTTTAAAACCCAGCGGCACCCTGCCTGCCTGACTGATGTAGCAGCTGAGGAGGAGGAAGATTGTTAGATTGACAAAATGGAGGGAAGGAGGAGAAGTGATCACAATGGTCGTTCTGTATTCTCCTTCCTGCTTAGTGCTCCTCTGGGCTTCTCATGGCTCTTGTTTCTTGAGACCACCCACACTTCATTTTCAGGTACAAATTTTTTGCCTTATAGACGATCTATGTTAAGTGTAGGCCAAATTAACAGCACAATTCTGTGTTTGGCTACTCAGAAGTAAGTTGCATTGTATTCAGTGGAGCTTGTTCCCAGGATAGATTGCAGTTTAAGTCAAGAAACCAGTGTAGTAGTAAAGACTGCGGTGCTTTATCCCATGATGCTGGATAATAGAATAGCAAGTTAACTGTGTACGCAAAGTTCCCAGTATATGTACTGTTTCTATTGTGGCTACATTGGCCCTATTGTTGGATAGTATTGGCTCTTGCCTCAAGAGCAAAATTATCTTCAGGGGTGGCGGAATGCTACATGGTAGACCAGACAATTTTTCGAACCACCTGATGCCTTTGCATCTTGTTGCTTGTGGCACATTGTGGTAGCGGCTGAGGCATGCCAATCACATGTTCGGTGATTGCCTTTGCATCACATTCAACCCATTGAGCTTTGTTAAACAACATAATAAACTGTAACGCAAGCTGGAATGGATACTTTCTCTTTACGATTGTTACTTCAGTTGTTACTGGAGCAAAGAGCCACCAGCCTGAATATTAGACGAGAAATAATACAAGCATCCACCAAAAGAAAATTCCATATTACTAAAGGTAGGGGGCAGAATCCTTCAGCTTACAGTATGTGTAGCCCATAGTTAAGAGATGGGCCTTCAGGAACCAATTTGCTCCTTGTTAGCTGGTCTTCTCTCTGAGCTCAATAGTATCTCCCTTTTTTCAGACTGCAGCTGTTCATGTTGCAGTACGTGCTTCTTTTGAGGCTCTCAGGGGGAGCAACATGGAGGACTGCTTTTGGGAAGAGGGAAACTGGAAGCCTCCCTGTGGGCATGAAACGCAAAGTGCCCCTCCTGGATTGGTGCACCTGTGAGTTGAGTGAGAATGTGCATGCTGTGTTACGTTGAAGCAACACAATGGTGTTTTGCACCAGAGGTATTTTTAGTGCTAAGTGTTCACAGCATGTCTTCCTGCATGAAAAATACATGTAGGGGTAATATGAGAATGCGCACTGTCTCAAAGACAAGACCTGTGAACTCCTCTCTCTTGTGGGCGCTCCAGGTGTCATTGATCTTGGAAAGTAAAATAAAATCTTTAAAAAACAATTCTGCATCCTTAATAATCCATCGTACCCCCAAAACCTGTACGGAGAACTAACAGCACAATCCTATGCATGTCTACTCAGAAGTAAGTCCCTTGTGTTCAATGGGTCTTACTCCCTTGAAGGTGTGTGTATAGGATTGCAGCATAAGGGTATTAGGAATTTTTTTTTTGCTTTATTTTTCTTTAGAATAGTTGAATTTATTCACAGGGGTTTTAATCCTTACCCACATTTCATTATTACTTACAACCATCAGAGATTAACTCTCCCTGTAGAAATGACAGCATTTTAGATTAAGGGAGCAACTCACCAAAGGGAAGAACATTTCCCTACCTGTTTGTCTGGCTGACCATCATGTGTAAAAAGCAGGGCTACAAATGCTACTCAATCAAAAACATGTTGATTGACTTGAGAGTTGCCCCTAGCTAACTGATCAGCAGTTTTAAAAAACTATGGCATCCATTAGAGCAAACTAGATGTTGGATGGGACATCTGGGATGGGATTTCCTGAATTTTCTTCAAAAAGCAGCTAGAAGGGATCCAACATTCCCTCCCCTGTTCTTCAATCCCCACCCAAATAATCATCCTGGAGATCCTGTTAGCCAGAAATGCAAAAACGTCCAGGCTCACTAGAAGTGTGGCTGTGTATTTTCCCCTCCATAGCTAACAGGCTTGATGGAAATCACAGAGCTATCATTGAAGATGACCGCCCTATGTTGCATTTCCTTTCCTCTCCCTGTACAGTGGTTCCCAAATTGTGGGTCGTGAAACGGACAGGGCCAACTAGGCTATGTCCATCAAGGTTCAACAAGCTGATACTTGTGGGGAGGGGGGAAGCACTGCTCCCCAATCATCATTATAGCCACAGAGGCCTGAGCGGCTGGTAAAGTGAAATGTTTTTAGGTGACTCTCAATGCTAAAACATTTGGGAACCACTGATGTAGTTCAATTTACCCAGTGTCCTAATGTAATTACAGTGTGTTCACCCCATTCCACATCACATGCTTCAGTAGTTTGCTCTGAACTACCATATGCTTGGGGGAAGGAGGAACAAAGCTACACGTTTAGCACTTGTACAGAGAAGTTTGTTTTGTTAAATAGAGGGAAAGTAAAAGTAGAATCTGAGTCTGTGCTTTGAGCGATGGCGCTATCAATGTCTGAATCCCCAGCAAGTTATTTTAGGAAACTGTTTTTATATGGAACCCTCCCCTGAGCATCCACATTAAGGGTACCACACAGTGCTGCCCTAAACTATTCTGTCATGGACAATTACATGCAAGTTTACAAATTTAATCTACTTTTAAAAGCAAGAGAGACTGGCAAATGACCCAGTTAAGAGAAGTGCTCAGCCTAATTGGATGTAATCATTGTTTGATGGTGTTTCTACTGTACATCAAGGAGATGTGTCATTTCATCTTGGATTTCAGGCTGGTTTAGAGGCAGAACCCAGCAGCATCTGCAGCTACTGGCAGAATTGGATGGGCTGCTCAACTAATTCTTTAAAGCCAGCTGTGTGTTCAGGAATTCTAATTACAATATAGTCTAAATCATGACAAAGATTTTTCAATACTAGGCTGCGTTAGCACTAGGCTTCTTCTTAGGTACATGATTTGAGAGAAAAATCAGGATATTAAAAAAATCAAAGAACAAATACATTGAAAATATTTGTAGATAAGAGATGCAACCAAGTGAGGTTTATTTATGTTAATGATCTTAGCCTTGGCAAAGATTCTTCTTGAATCTTCACCCATTTTGCCTTCATACTGTTGATCTTTTCTCAGGGGCGATTGTGGCAGCTGCTGAGCAAACACGTCCTAGGGACATAGATGTGCAACATCTCTGTTGGAATTAATAAATGTCCATATATTGTTGAATTGCTTACCATCTGTAGAGAGGCTGTCAGATGATCAGCATAGATGGATCCTATATGCCCAAACGCAGTGGTTCTTAAACGTTTCAGCACCAGGACCCACTTTTTTAGAATTAAATGACAATGTGTTGGGACCCACAGGAAGTGATGTCATTAACCTAGAAATAGTGTAATGGCTAGAAGTGACATCATCAAGCAGGCCATCATTTAACAACCCCATGTGATCAGTTCAAATTGAATCAAATCAAGTAAGTAAATTAGAAGTTTACAGTAAGTATAAAAATATTTAAAATGAGAAAACCCTCCTAATCCTCCCAAGCAGGTGCAGATCTCTTTTTTAAAAAAATTCCTCAAACATCCCAAAGTCTGCAATCCTATCCATATTTATCTCAGAGTAAGATCCATTGGCTATAATTGTGAAATGCATATACAATAATAGCCAGTTAGAAGTACAGTTCTGTAACATTTCCCTAAATGCCCTCACATACCATGGTAGCATCAAATGTAATATATTAAAAATAAAATACACATTGAAATGAATGGGGACCCACCTGAAATTGGCTCACAACCCACCTAGTGGGTCTTGACCCACAATTTGAGAAACACTAACAGATGCAAAACATCATGTTCTCAAAGTTTGGAATACCAAATCTCCACCCAAACATCTGCATTGGATTGAAGATGTATGGTCTCTTTCTATATTTGAATCTATCTCTTTTAGAAGTCAGTTTTCTACATGTAAAATCATAAAAATTTAGAAGCCTTTTCTTGATGTACATATGTAATCCTTCTGTATTTGGCCATCGGTTTTATATAATCTGCTGTGTATTATTCAAAATAAAAATAAAGAAAATTAACATCACTGTTGGTAGCTCTAGTGCTATGCATGTCCCCCTTGGTGATATCACTTTTGGCTATCATCCCCACACCCACTACAGAATAAAACCTCAAAGGCCCATTTGCAGCTTACTTTCACAGTGATTCTGGTTCATGTCTGTGTAGTTTATGGCAGTCTCCTGACAAATTCTGTTAAACTGGCTGCAATTCTGGCATCGCTAGATCTGCAGAATTCCAGGCATGGCATACTTAATTTGCCCCAAGTTGGGTGGGGTGACCATTATGGAAGGAAAATCATGTGCACCTACCACAACTTCTGTAAATATGACAGAGAGACATTTGGCATAACTTTTGCAAGGATAGTTTTCTTTGGAGAAGGAAAGAAAAAGGAAGGGCCATGATGAATCTGTGTTAATAGTAATGAGTATGCACACACTGTAGGTTGAAAAGATATTATGAAATTTAAGAACCAGTATGTTCTTAAGCCAATATCAGCCAGAAACGAGCTTTCACAGCTTATGCCAAAGAACAAGTAACTACTCCTTAAGTTGTGGACTAACACATTTGTCCACTTGCCCCTGGGGTAAGCCCCAACAGCTGCTATAGGTCAGCTAAAATTTGCACATTGAAACCCCTGGCACAAGTCCAGGTTGATCTGTGCATTTGGATCAGGCCAGGGAAGAGGATTTGGAGCGTGCCACCCTCCCTGGCCTGTTCTGCTTGCCCCTGCCCCACCTCTTCCCCATTTAATAGTGCCACTTTTGTTCTGTGGTTTGTTTTTAAGATGAGCAGACCGTCTGTAGGTTTTCTTCTTCTATGTGGATATGCCTGTACACAAATGAACACTGCTGGTGTGATTTGGAATTGTGGGTTCACATGTTTGAATCACCTCTTGATCTTTGCAGCAGCAAGTGACAACAAATACATGAATGATGTGTGAGGCAGCATTAAGTGGCAAACAAGAGATTCCCAGTGCTAAGTTTGTCTCTAAGGTGCAAAATGGGAGCAAGAATGGGAATTGCTGGAATTGTTGAAGAATGGGACTTAAGGTGGCTTCCTGCATCTTTGCCTTTACAGATCTCCTTTCACTGCTGTCTCTCACTTGACTCAAGTTTCATATATTATACAATTGGTGGTGGGGGTGCTGGGTATATAGAAGAACTACAGTACAGGTTGATTATTCCTTATCCAGACCGCTTGGAACATGAAGGTGTACAGAGTATAAAGTTTTAAAAAGGTCTTGGGTTAAGATTTTGGATTTTTATGGATTTTGGAATAGTCTAGATTTTGGATGTCCGGATAAGGGATCATCTACCAGTATTTTGATTTTATATTAGGTGGACATGCTTTCATGTTTCCATTTGTAATAAGGAAACATTACAAATGTATCTTAAAATGGAATCTGACTCCTTGGAGACTTATGAAAACAAAAGGTTTAGGAGCCAGGCTATGTTCTTAAGAGTGCGTATATGTATGCTAATGCCCTAGTTTGAGAAATGAGTGGCAGGAAATATTGTGTATTATGACAGTATAATTTACTGAAGTTTTACTGTTAGGATCTCTTTGTAATTTGAATTCCATCATTGAATCATTAATTTACAATGTACAAACATCACATGCGTTTATCAGCACTTCTCTTCTTTCTTAGTGAACCAAGTAGTGGTTTGCACTGGAGGCATCTTCAGGATGCAAGCGGATGGCACTTCATGAAAATGGTTACCTTTCTGGTCCTTGCGAACTTCCATCACTAGATTTTGATGCTGAAGATTCTGTGTTTGTTTTGCTAATGCTTGTTTTACCTCCCTGACTTATCATTTGACAAGAGGCTTTTGTTTTGGTGTTTCATGTAGTGCTGTTCCTGAAACCTACCTAAAGAAAATTTAAACAAAATGCTTTAGAAAACTCTGGTGGTCTTTCACAGTAGTTGGTGACAAGATGTTCTTCCATCTTATCATTACTAATCTGCCAAAGGACAACTCATTCAGTGCATTTTTTTCAGTTTGCATTGGATGAGGCACAACTTGTACAGTATAGGTTTCTCCTATGGTGGTAATTTACACATTAACAAGGTGGTAATTATGTTTTTATCACATTCTTGTGACACTACCCCCTGGAAAGCCCTCACTGACTAATTTAGTTACATGTATTTAATCTATGACCCTGGCACTCTACAATTATTGTACAGTACCCATACGTTGTAGGTTACATTGAAGAATGGTGCACTTAAATACATTTTCTTTAATCACGTTAAATAGTTTCTAGGATGCTGATAGAATTGCAAAAAAAAAAGATGGAAAGCATAGCTAGAATATGTTGCCATTAAGGATGTAAAACTAAATGTATCCTGTAGATTCATCGCATTTTTCTTCTAGAAAAGTGCAATAGATGTATTTCTCCTATACAATCTATCCTATACTATACTATTCTATGGATAGAAACCTATACTATCCAGCATTTCTCAACATTTGTCTCCCATCTTACCATTTCGCATGTGTACGTGTTGGAAGTACCACTGGAAGTTACTGGAAGTTAGCAATGGATGAGGCCATTGCTAGTTTCTTCTGGAATGAGAGGCCAAGCGCAATGTGAGAAACACCAGTAAGAGGCTCATGGCGGACAGGAGGGCTTTTTCAAGCTTACAAAAAGTGCATGCTAGAGTCTCCCCATTGAGCTGACCTTCCTACTGTTTGCTGTGTTGCATTGCTGGCTTATCTGGATGTCCCATGTGTGCCACCTGACGCTAACTCAAATGACAACTGTGGTACGAATACCACTGGGTGAGAAACACTGCTCTAGTCTCTGCTTAGTAGAGGAGTCATTGACAGTTGATTTTGGTATGCAAGGAGAAGCTGGATTGTGATTATTGCTTCTTTCCGGTGTTGATATTCAGGATCATCCTAGTCATGCTTACAAACACTTTTTCTTTTCCCTTGTAGAAACTGAAGTAAGAGCTTTTCCGGTCTTAATTAGCGACCAGAGTGAGATTGTTGACACCAATGGAGCTGGAGATGCATTTGTGGGAGGTATGTACCATCGCATTGTAGCTTTATTTGGAAGGTTTTCTCCTTTCCCCCCTCTCCTGCTGTGCTTCATTAGAAAACTGTTTGTTTGTGTTTGGTAGAGAATGTGAAATTCCTCTTTTCAAGCTTTCGTTTATATCTTGTGTTTTTAATGAACTGCTAATTCTCTCAAGGAAAAAAAATGTGGTTTGTGCCTTCAAAGATAATATGCTATTATTCAATATCCACATCATTTTCACGAGATTAATTGTATCTGTCAGAATGTTGCATAAACAAGCTGCATCAAATATGTTCTGTGGTGTTCTCAGAATCCCTCCTGGCTTTAAAATTTTAGCATGTTGCTGTTCTTTTAAACAGGTTGTAGTGAATATTAAAGAGTATGGAAATAACTGAGTGTAACATTTAAGCTGATTGTTTCTCTTAGCACAGCTGTTTCCTGGACTGTTGAAGTGCAAGTAAAAGAAGAATGCAAGGGTTAATCGTTTGAAAAGTCAGAACTGGGATAACATCTGCTACATTTATAGCAGCTTGCAGCAGCTTAGGGCTAGTGATGGTATCAGTTTGAGACTGGGGGAGAGAAAGGATGATATTTTAATTTGTTGTTGATGTTCACAATGCTTCAACATAAACAACAACAACAACAACACCCTTGAAATAGCTCAAAAGTTCTCTTGTTGACTGCAATCTTTGGGCTGGACCCTCCTTATCCATAGACTTAGCATCCACAGATATTGAGGCCATACCACAGATGGCCTCAGAAACCTCCCGAATACGAGCAGAAGCCACTTCCGGCTCGTGCCCGCAGCTTCCAGTTGAGTCTGGGAGGTGTTCTGAGGCTCGGGGAAGCCATGTGCAGCCTCCTTGCGCCTCAGAAACATTCTGGACGCTACCGAAAGTTGCCAGCACAAATAGGAGGTGGCTTCTGGTCACATCCAGGAGGTTTCTGAGGAGGCTGGGAGGCTGTGCACAACTTCCAGAAAGCCCGGGCTTAGACCCAGATAAGTTATTGCAGCACCGTGCTGCCCCCCCTGAATTTCAGTATCCATAGGGGGTCCTGGAATGGTTCCCACATAGACACCAAGGGCCCACTGGAATTTTGCTATCGCATTTTGAAGGTTGTAATCTGAGAGCTTCAAAGCCCTCCTATGAGATCTTAACATTCCTCAAAATAGAGTTACCAGGTCTCAGGGTAGAAAGATTCCAAGTATTAGGTGCCTCCTCAGGGGAAGAACTATAAAGCAATTGTGACGGCAGGCTGTTTTCTGCTTGGCTTGAGAGAGGTGTTTATTAATTATGCATCCATGTCCATCAGGCACAGCTCCAAGCCACCAGGCAAGAGCCATCAGGAGCTGTCCCCCACTGGGCTGAACCTACACAGCATTTAATGATAAAACCAAACAGCTTTCACATTAGTGTGGGAATAAGTGTAGCAAAGCCAAGCTCGTCGGGAAGCGTGGGGAGAAAGTGTCTGAGTGACTTTTTCTGAACTTCATGAAGCCTCTCCTTTAACTCAAAATGTGCATGTTTTAATCATTTTGAGTGTTTAAAAAATAGTTGAAGTAGCAAAAGATGGGGAGAGGACTTGTGAGCGGTGTCTGTGTTAGGTGGGGACAAAGAATGAAATTTCTCAGGTTTGGTAATTATGGAAAGAATTTCTGGGAAGCCATGGGTTGGGAAGCCATGGGATGGCAAGGAAGAAAATTCAGGATTAACAAGGAACAGCTCTTACTGAAACCCTTATTTCCAAAGGAAACAATTGCCTCTTTTTTCATGCCTTCCCTGCTTGAGTCACTCATTGGCTGTCTTATTAGAACTTTTCTGTGCAGCTCTCCCGACCCCTCTGCCTTATTGTAACCACCTCCATCTCTTTAAAAGCAGAAAGGATTTGCTTGTCTTTGCAGGATCTTCTTCTACGTGAGCTATTAAATTCTGCATATATGCACAAGTACACGTTCTCTCTCGCCTTCCCCCTTGTGGATCTGTCAGGATGAGAGCAAACTTTTGTCCCCGATTTGGAAAGCGGCATTTTTAAACAATGTGTTCTTTTGACAGAGCTAAGGTTATGAAAAAAGGCTAGAAATGTCAAAGAAATTAGGGACAGTTAAACTTTCAAATTCTGAAGTCTCATTGTGGTCGTCTTAGAGTCTCTATCAGGCCGAAGTCCTTTGCCAGTTCCAGCTATAATATTTTTCACGTGTTTGAGCTTCGCTGGCTGACCTGTGCACCTTTTGGTATGAATGGGTTTCACTATACTTTGTTTTGCAGCCAAGTTTCAACAGGTGATATCAAAAGCCTTTGGGGTACTACATACAAAGGGCTGTGTGTACTGTGTGCTAAAACGATACAGAATGCAGAATCCCGTGTTTTTCCTGTGCTTGCACAGAATTTATAGAATACTCATGGTAAGAAATACATTTATTTGGTGCCATACCAAGAAATAATATATACGTTGACCCAGCACTGTCATAAGGGTAGAGTGAAGCCTCTTTCTCTTGCCACCAGGTGGCAGATCTGAGGGTGGAGGGATAAGAAGGAAACTGTATGCAGGATTGCCAGACCTTGAAGTCAGGTTGGTGCTTGAAGGCCGGAGCTTGTTGAGTCCAGAGCCCATTTAATTGTTTGCTTATCCAAGGTTTACAGATCCCAGATGTGCTTAAAATCCCCTGCCATCTAGCCACACATGACATCGGATCCCTACAGATCAATGCAATCTGTACTGTAAGAGCATCTCGAGCACAAAATAAGAATTTCGTACATTCTCGTAACCCAAACATGTGAACTCATACAAACTCACATGCAGCTCATCATCACTTCACCTGTGATACAAGTCTCCTCCCTCCCCAATTCTGCCCAAGAAACACATTTTCACAACAAAAATAAAATATGCAAATAAGTGTATTATGTGCTTACTTTATTTCCTATTTGCAATCCAAGTTTTGGATGTGTTGGCAAAAATTAAACAGAGCGGGGAAAACGGAACCCTTTGTGCTGGGTCTGGAGAACACACATTCAGTGTTTTCTTTGCAGTTAGAAACTTAATCTTTTTTTTATTGAAATCTTGATTAAAATATCATGTGAAGTTGTCACTAGTTTTTTCCCCTCATGTATCCCATGAAATTATATTTATAACAGATTTGTTCAATTGGTATCATTTCACAGCCATGAAATACGTCCCTTAGATGATCATATTGCCCTGAGAAACACTATTTATCAGCTGGTCGAAAGCTGTGTATCAGCAGTGAAATATATATGGCTTTATGGTACACAGTGTCTTGGATTTCTGTTCTAACATTAATCTTCATGAGTGAAGCAGGGAGCAAGGGAAGAGCATCTTAGCTATAGTCTCTTTTCTTTCAAGTGAAGATGTATGTGAAAGAGATTACCTCAAGATAGGGGTCTGATTTGACTCTGTGCATTCAGTTCCTGCAGCTGTACAAAGTGTTGAAATGAAAGTTCTGTTTTAATATCATCAGCCTTTTGACTGACAACCTGTTTGCCCTGGTATAATAGCTGAACTTTCTGATGAAGCATCTGTCTGTACTTGGAAAGGGATGACGGTCAAACCAGCTCCCCCGCTTATGGCTGTACTGTTTGGCAATTTGTGTCATCCTTAACCTGCCAAGATAAATGTAGCATCTCAATCCAGGCTTTTATGAGGCCACTCGGTTTCTAACTGGCCTCCCATAAACTAGATAGTGCCAAATTATAGCCTTTCAATAGATTTTTCTCTGTCACATTTAAAGGATCCTTATCATTCTGATAAATATTTTGCCTGCACAGTGTGATGTATTTTACCACCTAGTTGTCATCCTTTAGAAATCTGCCCCCATTTTAAAATTCTTGCCATGGTTTAAAAATAATAGTAACAAGAGGAGCCCCACAACGTAACATTTTATTTTACATCTTTCTGTAAGTCCCACTGGACTCTGTGGGGCTGACTTCAGAGTAAGCATGCCCTGGATTACAGAGTTAGGTTGCAGATTGTAGAATCAAGTATTGAACAGTCAGACTTAGTCCAGTGGTGTCATCCAAATGATTTAGAAACCGGTACTCACTTTTGATTGGCACTTGTCCAAATGCCAAACAAATAATGATTTAGGCCAGCTCAACTTCTAGAAACCGGTACTCGCGTAGTGGTGCGTAGTGGGTGCATGACATCACTGACTTAGTCTCTATCTTACTCTTTCCTTCAAATCTTCTTCCCATTTTTTCCAGTCTTTCACAGGAAGCTATGAAATGCAGTTCTGATGTAATAAGGTTGAAAACAAAACTGACAGTTATTTCCTGTCTACTTGGCCAGAGGTTCCAAGAAATAATGATGTGCCTAGGAATCTCGACTCACCCTCCATCATTAGCTACCCTGGAGGCAAAGCTGGTTGGGGCCTTCTTTCCTTCCCCTTTAAAAGTGGAAATGTTATGCCTTTGCACACCTCTGGAGTACCCATAGTCTTTGTGAGTGGTCCCTTTCTAGCTACATTCCTAATGGCACAAGAATAAATACATTAGAAACTGACAGCGCAATCCTAGCGTGCCCTTAGCATCAATGCTACGAGGTAGAGTCAACGTGTCATCAGTACTGCCGATCACGTTGGCGCTACAGCAACAGGACCGGCACTGCAAGCAGCGCCAGTCCTGTTGCACCCGCACTGAGCCTCTCTCACGTCGGCCAAAACCAGCCAGCGCAAGGAAGGCTCTGTGTTGGGCCGCATGGGGGATTGGCTGCGGGAGGGAGATTGTGGGCGGGGGGAGGGCAGGACCTGGACAGACTCCGGATTCGGCCATAAGGTCGAATCCTAGGCCCGACCAGGAGGCCAGAGGGCCCCCCTTGGATCTGTGCCTGCTGTTTAGCAGGGCAGATCTGAGTAGTGCATAGGGGAGGCTGGAGCCTCCCCAACGGTAAGGGAGCGCATGTTCCCTTGCTGCGAGGAGGCTCCAGCCTTGCCAACCCAGCATTGGATTTGGCACAGGCCGACCAGCCTTGCCAATCCAGCGTTGGGTTGGAATGTATTCTGAGAGATAAATGTAAGGGTTCTTTTAAAAAACAAGAGGGTGATGTCTCCCCATCATGGCTACACCTCTCTTCCCTTTCTTTGCTCTTCCTTCTCACCTTTTTCACACAAACTGCTTCTTCCCCCTCTGTTGTTGTTGTTTTTTTTTGGGGGGGGGGCACATTCTGCAGTCTCCAGCTGGAACTCCTTCCCATTTCTCTTCCTCCATCAACCTCAATTCAGTAACCTCTTCAAAACCTACTTCTTGGACAAGGATCTTCCGTGGCCATTTATCGTATCAGCAAGCCCTCTCTTAAGCTTTCCTCCATTGTGCTTTTTTCTTCACATCTTATTCTTTTGACTTTTGGCTGGTCTGCCTTGTAAGGGCATTATCACTTGTCTGTTCAGTACAGTGCCTGCCACATTGCTGGCACTAAATAAATGCATAGCCATGGTTTTGCCGCTCTGAGCGTGTTGAAGCAATAATAATTCTGATTGATTTGTTTGTTTGCACTCAAAAATATAGTAATTGTAATGCTGTTAACAGAGCAACAAGCCCCCGCCACTCATTGCAGGTTTTCATGCAGATGCTGGATGACCCCCTGTCAGGGATGCTGTAGCAATTGCCTGCAATACACAGGGAAGATTCTAATATCTTATGATAATAACTGGACCATTTCTGATCTTTTCCTTTTTTCATTGTCTTACCTCAAAATGCCAGGGAAAAAAATGCCATTTGACTTCTTAGAAACAAATAACTGTTCAGCAGAGAACTAGAGTATAGCCTGAAGAGTACGTTCTCTCTTCCTTCCCCCTTCAAATTTTTAGATGCACTCAGGAAAAGGTTTCTTCAAGTGTATCTCCTCTGCAAGCATCTCTAATGCAATGTTCTGATGGCTCCTTGGAAGCCAGAAGCTGCCCTCTTTGTCTTTATCCAATTGGTTCGCTTTTTCGAAGGGCTTGTCAAATCATCTTGATCACTTATATGATTAAAATGTCACTCATGTGTAAGATGCCATGTATAAGAGCTTGAAAGAATGGCAACATTGATATTGTCCGGGTTGGTAACTAGAGCTGCTCGAAAAGTCATATTCTTCCTAAAATCCTATTTCTCTTCTTAGCTATGCCTAAGGTGGAAAAAAAATACTTTATTATACATGCATTGTATTAAAAAGGTATTGATTTGACCCAGTCAACCTCCAAATGTAAGAACTGACATTTCTGACCATATCCTCGTCACTGAGAAGTTTCTGGTCCATTATCATCATTTACCATCATGCAGCCGAACTCTTAGCTCTAGCCACAATCAAAACAAAGGGTGGGAAATGATGGAGCAAAAGTCCTCGCTGATCCCCTCAGGCTGCAATCCATACACACGTACCAAAAAGTAAATCTCATGGAACTCAGTGGGGCTCACTTTTGAGAAGAGATGCCAAGGATTGCGCTGTAAAACCTTTTTATTGCTAAAATAAAAGGATCTGTCTCGGCCCGTTTTTATTAATCCTCTGGGAAGGTCTTCTGCTCAAGACTGTGAAATAAATAGGAATTAAGTAAGGGCATGGTAGTGAATTTCTGGTTTTGTCTCACATTCATATAATCAATTTTGGGACAGAGTTCTCTGGTTTGCAATGTTAGGTTTCTGTCATCTTCAGACTGGCACAGTTCACATTCCAGTGCATCGCATCTGTTCCCATCTTATTAGTGCAGGCAACATTGCTAATTTGCACATACATATACAATATATGTATATACATATATGACACCCCTAATTTGCATAATAATATACAAATGCCCACAGTGAAATCGCAAGCTTGCCCTTAAAGAGGGGTATCCTGGGGCCTGAGAGGTGAATAATGTGGGCAGTTGCATTGTGAGCAGAGGGCTGAGGGGCTGCAAAGAAAGGTGATAATTGTACAGAGAGAGGCAACATTGCAATTAATATCTCTACCTTGACTTCTTCTCTAGCACAGTTGTCTTGTCTTCCATGACCTTATTCCCCCCACCCACCCACCTATCTGACCTGCAATCTTGATATATCCTTGCCCATGAGACAGGCTCCACCAGTTCCATTACCCTCAGCTGTCTGAAATTATCTTTCTTAGGCCCTTACTGCCCCTTGGGCCTGGAACCTCCCAGAACACCAGACATTGCCTTTCATCTTTCCTTAAAACCCATCTTTCCAATGAAGCCTTTGATATAACCTCATACACCACTGAAACAAAGCCTCATCCTGAACTGAACCCACAGACTTCTCCTGTTTACTCGTGCCCTTATTTCCCCCCTCTACACTTCTGTTAAATTGTATATTGTGAGTTCTGTGGGAAAGACCTGTTTTATTGATGATACCTTATAAATAGCAATCAGACTAATCATTGTGCTGAATAGATGGTTAAAAAAATGTTTCTATGAGATTGAATTTAGCTAGAAAATAAATAGTATTTAGCATGTGGTCCATTTGATGGGCAGTGATCTTATGGGCTTTTGTGTTCTTGGAGAGGAGAAATATTGATATTGAGTAATAATATTGACACATCCCAGGCTGTTTGTTTCAGCTTTCTGGTCTCCTGCAGAGTATTTTATAACAACCTTATTGATGGGCCTCTTTACCCAGCTCTCTAGGTTTAACTGAGCTGAGTCGATTTGCTACCACAGTTTCAAGTAGCTGTTACAGAACAAGCAAGACATCCTAATAAAGCTGTAAATGTGTTTGCTCAAACATGGTATTGATTTTACTTGGTGAGGGGGAAGCAAGTCCTTAGCATGGTGTCGGGTGGATGAGCTGAACTGTAGTTTTTCATTGTCGTCTGTCATGAATGTGGAAAGCTAAACAACACAGCAAGAGGCTGCAGGGCTTGCCAGAAATTTGGTCCTTGAAATCAGCTTACTACATCATCGTGTAGCGGTGTGGGAGTTATAGTTTAGTTAGCATTTACATAACCTTCCTATAACGATGCATTAAGAAAGGCATTCCTAATTTTGTTTAATTTGTGAAACATTGAGATTAATACTGGTTGAACGAATATGGAGTTTGTTGGGGGAAAGTTAGACAAAAAGGTAGTAGACTGTTCCTTCTTCCACATCTAATTTAGGGCCCAATCCTGTCCAACTTTCTAGCACTGATGCAGCTGTGCCAGTGGGGCATGTGCTGCTTCCTATGTTGGTGGGGCAGTCACAGAGGCCTCCCCAAGCTGAGCAAACATTTGTTCCTTTGCCCTGGGGCTGCATTGTGCTGCATCTGCACTAGATTGTGCCCTTAGTTGTGTCTGCTTGTGCCCAGGCTCACAGCCAAGGTCTGCAGGATCTTAGGGTGCAATCCTAACCTGGAGTTGGGCTGGCATAGTTAGGCCAGCAAAGTTACCTGGCACAAGGGACACCGTAAAGTATGTTTGGACCACTCACAGAGTCAGAGAGGGCAGCTCACAGATGTATGCCATCCTCCCTGACTCTGAGAGTGGTCCAAATGCGCTTTACGGTGGCCCCTGCGCCAGCCAAACTTTGCTGGTTGAAAAACGAACAGTTTCTTGTCCACCTGGCCAGAGGTTCTAAGAAATAGTGATGAATCCCTAGGAATCTAGGCTCACCCTCCATAATTATTAGCTCACTAATGTTAGCTCAATTATATTGGCTCATTGCTAAGTCAAGCCAAAATGTGTAGCTCCCTTCCAGAAAATGCAGGGGTCACTTGTGCAACCTCTTTGGGTGTCTTCAGTTACACATCCAAAGTCACCAATGGCCATTCTTATTGCAATGATTGGAGGTGAAAGCCTGGTCCATATTCAAGCTTTTTAAAGAAAGTATGCATATGCAAAGGAAACCAAAGAGCAAGCTCCCAAGAAAACGTGAGACCTTCCAGAAGTTTTCCATCACTTTGACACTCCATGATCCTGTCGCACCCAAAATGTGAAACAATGTGAATATCTGAATATGCTTTTCAGGGGTTGCACCCCAAAGTTATCCAATTTTCCCTTAGTGGAACTAAAACAGAACGTATGTGATCAAAAGTTGTCACCCACCCTGAATAAGGTGCCAAGTTTAATAGTCCTAATAAAATGTCCATTTAGTAGATTTAGTTCTTGGTTGATAAGACAAATCTACCGCAGCCACCATCTGCCACAAAATGAACTCATAGAAGTTGCATCATGTTGATGTTTGTTTGTTCGCTGACTGTGATGGCAAATCATCTGGTGTGAGCGCTGGGTGTCTGCTTTGCAAACCACCTAATTACAATTGACCAGCCTTGTGGGTATCCCATCAGCCATGCCAGAGACTCTGAAGGGTTTCCAGAAATCAGGCTGTCATTAGCAAAGAGCTGGGGATGATTGAATATCACAGCAGCACCTTCATAAATAACACATGGTGGGCTATTGTGAGCAGCTGTTTCCATCAAATATGATATAAAATGTCAATGAGAGCTTTAAAAGAAATGGCAGTCTTTTTCAGTTTGAAACAGCTATTTTGTCAAGTGTAGCTTACAAATGTTTCAGCTAGAACTTTTTAAAGATCTTGCACATACAGAAGTATGTAGCAAAATTTCTTGGTTCAAATCTCGCCTCTGCCATGAATTCTTATTTGCTGACTGTAGGCAAGCCATTTCCTCTTAGCTCAGCGATCCAGCTGAAGTATGGGAATAGCTGACACAGCACAATCCTGGGCATGTCTATTCAGAAATAAGCCCCACTGCTTTCAGTAAGACTTACTCCCAGGTATGTGTGTATATTGTTAGCCTTACTCAGAAGGAAGTCCTACTGATGCTTACTTTCTCAGATGAATGTGTATAGTAGTACTCTTCAATTGATGGGTTGCAACCCACCATTGAGCACAAAAACAGGCCATTTCCCCTTAAGGGAAGAAGCCCAAGAAATTACCGCCCGTCAGCACTGCAGCAATTGTGGTGCTGCGGGCATTTAGGGGTATTTGCCCTACTTGGAGTGTTGAGAGGTTGTCCCATTTAGGAGTATTTGTTGAGGGGGGGTCCCAAAGGGTTGTGGAGGCCCACTCCCACCTCTGCGGGTCTCCCTGATGCTGAAAATAGCTCCTTTGTAAAGCCGGAGCTTACTTCCTGTACTGACAGAAAACACAAAGTAAGCTCCAACTTTACAGTGGAGCTATTTTCAGCATCAGGGAAGCCGGCAGAGGTGGCAGCGGGCCTCCCCAATCCTTTGGGACATCCCATCAATCCCTCTGGGTAGGGCAAATGCCCCTAAATGCCCGCAGCGCCACGATTGCTGCACTGCTGCTGGGTCCTCCCACCCCGACCCTGCAAGCACTTACAAAGTCTTCAAAGTCCGAGTACTGATTTACTGAGTACTGGTCTGAGACTGGTTTATAGGATTGCTGCTTTACAGGTTATCATAAGGATAACAACTACTACTACATAATGCACATGAAATGCTTTACATACTTGGAAAGCATTACACAAATACTAAGTACTATTACTGCTACTAAGTACAAAAAAACTAGAGCTCCATTTTGGGGGTCAGTATGAATGGTTCTTGACATCTTAAAAATATATATCTGAGGAAGCAGAATCAAATTGTAAAAATGCATTAAGTAGCATTCCATTTTGGAAGAGGATTTCTTTATTAAAAATTGACTAGTGTCAGCAGTTTCCTTTTCATTGAAAACCCGTTTATTTGGCTTGGGTCTTTTAAAATAAAAAATATTTTGCTGTTCCCATTTTGGCCTGAAAATAAGCATCGTTGACAACTATGGCATAACAGTTCTCATTCGAACAGTCCTGCCAATATTCAAAGTTTTCTAATTTTATTTTAAATTGTTAGGGGTCATAACTTGAAAGATCTGAGCTTTCATGTTCAGTGTAAAACCATGACATTTATTGTTTTATCATTTTGTAGTCATTTTATTTAAAAACAATTATATAATTTTTCAATTGATAAAAGTAAAACATAGGTTTGAGTGTGTATGAATGCCTTCATAATGTAAAAAGGAAAGCTTTCATGGCCAGCATTCATAGTATTAAAATTAATCGTTGGTTTTAAACTCCTTATCTTTTAAGCAAAGGCAATGGGGGAGGTATGATTAAGGGCACAATCCTAAACTGAAATTATGTTTACACAGTTAGGCCAGCAAAGCTTAGCTGGCACAAGGGCCACTGTAAAGTGCCTTTGGACCACTCTTGGAGTTAGAGAAGATGGCGCACATTTCTGTTCTGGCCTCTCTGACTCCAAGAGTGACCCAAACACACTTTACGGTGTTCCTTGTGCCAACTAAACTTTGCTAGCCTAACTGTGCTGGCCTAACTCCAGTTAGGATTGAGCTCTGAAGCTTATGAAATGTTTTTCTCTGTCGTGTGAAGTACTGGAACCAAGGGTCTGTCAGTTAAACTGATTGGCAGCAGATTTTGGATAGATAAAAGTTCACACATTAGTCAGTGGAATTCTTTGCTACAAGATGTGGGAATAGCCACTAATCTGCATGATGTAAAAATAGATTAGACCAGTGGGTTTCAAACTTTTTCGTACCAGGACCCTCTTTGGTGGAAAGCAGGTCTCACTGAATGAATGATGTGCCACAGCCAGGACTATTTTTCTCCCTTCCGTTCTTCTTAGTTCAGTTGTGATGTGATGTGTGGGGAGAGGCTTCATCATGGCAGCCAGCTTAGGAGTAAAGTCCTGTCAGCAGCACATCCCTGGCCCCCGGGAACATTAATGTTGTGTGAAGCAACTGCAGCCCCCCACACCTCCAATTTCAACTGTTTGTGGTTGTGCACACACATGCGCACCTGACCCGCCCCACAGGTTGTCACAAAAAGATTCGTGAAAATGACTTGTGAAATTCCAGAATGGAGTTGCCACGGGACTGCGCAAGAACTCTTGCACGAGTCAATTCACAAGGGGGCAGAGACTCCTGAATTGACTCAAATTTCGAGAGTCGTGCGCAACATTGCCCAAGGATCTGCCTTAGGACCAATGCTTTTCAACTTGATCATAAATGATCAGGAGGCAGGCATAAACAGCAAGGTGGCCAAGTTTGCGGATGACACGAAAATATTTTTTGGGGGGGAAACCAGAAGGAAGAGCTCCAGAAGAATCTTTTCCAATTGGGGGAATGGGCAGCAAAATGGCAGGAGTGTTTCAATGTAGACAAGTGTAAAGTGATGCACATTGGGGCAAAAAATGAAAACTTCACAATTAGGCTAATGGGTTCTGAGCTGTGTTTGACGAATCAGGATAGAGATCTTGGGTACTGGTTGACAGATTAATGAATGTGTCCTTCAGTGTGCAGCAGCAGTGAAGAAGGCCAATTACATGGTTGGGGTAATTAAAAAGGGTGTTGAGAATAAAAAAATTGGGGACAAATTAAATGCTTACCAAATTAAACTGTGAGCCCCTACTACTGTGGTTCAAAAACAAACCGTGATTATACCAAATTTAGTAAATGTTCACCAAATACTGTATATAACATGACATTTACACAACAATACTATTATTTAGCTAGCAGAATTATACACTCCAAGCGTGGGGTTAGGGTTTGGGTTATATAATGAAAATTTGCTATTTTGGGGAGACAAAAACATTTTTAACTGTCAAATACTTTACGAAAACGATGAGAATTCAATATGTGGTTATCACTTTAGAATTATTAGGTTGTCTAAAATTTGGTGAACATTTACTGTTTTTGGGAAACGAAAGTATTTTTTTAAGCAATACAACATTTTCATTAAATTTGGTGATCACTTAAACATGAGCCAATAAAATTATCAATATTATTGAGATTATCAATATTAATGGCCAATATTATTATGCCTACAAATCGATGGTAAGGTCATATCTGGAATACTGCATACTATTCTGGTCACCACATCTCAAAAAGGACATAGTGGAACTAGAAAAGGTGCAGAAGACGATGACGAAAATAATTACTGGGCTGGGGTACCTTACTTATGAGGCAAGGCTGCAGCGTTTGGGGCTCTTCAGTATAGAAAAAGGTCTTCTGAGGGGGAACATGATTGAGATGTACAAAATTATGCATGATATCGATAGAGAGGATAGAGCAATGTTCTTTTCCTTCTCTCACATCACCAGAACCAGGGGACATCCACAAAAATTGAGTGTTGGGGGAGTTCAAACTGATAAAAGGAAATACTTTTTTATCCATAAGTAATTAATCTGTGGAACTCCTTGCCACAGGAGGTGGTGATGGCATCTGGCCTAGGTGCCTTTAAAAGGGGATTGGATAGATTTCTGGAGGAAATGTCCATCATCACAGGCTATAGGCCATGATGGCTGTTGCAACCTCCTTATTGTAGAAGTTAGGCTACCTCAGAATGCCAGATGCAGGGGAGGGGCAACAGGATGCAGACATCTTGTTGTCTTGTGTGCTCCCTGAGGCCACTGTGAGGAAGCTGGACTAGATGGGCCTTTAGATCCAGCAGGCCTGTTCTTATATTCACTTATAAATCCAGGAATTCCCTGGGGGATTTGGAGTGACACACACCTCAGTCAGCATACATCTATAGCAGTGGTGCCCAGACTGTGGGTCTCTGGCCCACGAATGGGTCACAACCCAATTATTGGTGGGTCACCACACTCAGGGCAGATTAGGCTATGTGCATCAAGGGCTAAGCAATCTGCTACTGGGTGGGGGAGCACTGCTGCCCAATTACCATTACAGCCACAGAGGGTCCAGAGTGAGCCCAGATGCTAAAAAAGTTTGGGAACCTCTAATCTATAGTATAGACACATGTTTATCTATAAGATGTTTATCTTTTGGTCAGCGCATTAAAAAGGTGTGAAGTGGAAGCATCTTTCTAGATGTGATGAACATTAAATGGCTTTTGATTCTGTAAGAGTTTTCCCAACCCTTGCTGGGAAAATATATAAGAATATATATATTCTTGAGTCCTGGCCAAACTGGGGGAAAAAAAAAAACATTTTTCATCTTTCTAATGGATTCATGCTCTGAATAAGTTTGCAAAACGTAGTTCTCTCTTTGTGGTGTTTGGAGGCCTGCCCAATACATTCTAGACATACTGAGTCAGAAATAGCTATTTTTCACAGCCTAATTTTTATGTACAGACAGACACCACTTGAGCTCTTGAGTTTTAAGCACCTACAAACATACTGGCAAGCTTCAGGCCTTCCAGGCAGTTCAGTTTTAATGACTGACACTCCTTTTGTGTCCAGGGATTTGGCCTATAAGAATGCATGTTAAGTTAATGGATAGCAGACTATTTTCCTCATGTTGTTCAGAAACCATCTGATTTTTGCCAGGCGGGCTGCTTTAGTTTTAAAGCAGGGCAGTTGCTTTTGATGGGTAGACCGTCTTGCCACCACTAGGAGGTGCCTGGCAACCTTAGACTGAGGGTTATGCATAGCTGAGATTTTTGTGGCATATCCTCCCAAAGTATTTTCCTTCCGTTTTAGGAATCCTTTGTCTTCTTCCATTAGTGGCCTGTGGACCACACATCAAATCTATCTATGAAAACCACACCAAACCTCTGTTGCTTAGAGAACCGCCCAGTGAGATGGACATAAATAGGAAATGCTTTCCATTTTCTTGCATTTGCAGTTCTCAGGACTGCAGAATATGAATCTTAACAGAAGCGTGCGTGTGTGCGTGCGTGCGTGCGTGTGTGTGTGTGTGTGTGTGTTTAAAGGTTTCAAAAAAAAACCTGCACTGTATGAACAGAGAATATACTAAGTAGATTGCTGTCACTACTGCTGGATAACAACAGTGACTCATATATTTCAGTGATTGAAGGCATTGGGTTTTGGAGCGGAGAGTGGTCCTACTCGACCAGGAGTCTCCAAACTCTGGACTGCAGTGCAACCAGAAAACCCCCTCAGGTGCAGCAAAGCCTAGTATCTTTGCTCCTGATCTCTGCAAAAATGCACGCTAGGCTTCCAGTGCTGATCACCCCAGAAAGCTCTGTGCCCCAATTTCTCAGTGGAAGCAGCTTCCCAGCATGCGTTTCTGCACAGATTGGGAGCAAAGATATGAGGCTGTGGTGCAGAACAGTTGAGCATTAGTGTTTCTGTGTGATCTTAGAATGAATATACCTTTCGTTCTGAATTACCATAATTAAAACTATCCATCCTCTTAATACTGAGATAGTTATAACTGGTGTCCTCTTTACAGCTGAGGTAGAGTTAAATCACCCGTCTCGCAAAACTTACTTCAAATTCTTAAAAAAGAGGAGCTAAGACCACTTTTGGGGCCCAGTCCAAGGCTTGGAGAAATGACCCAGCCTTCCTAACCCCCCTAAACCTTTGCTGCTGCCACCATCTCCCAAACACTTCCCTTTCTTAACCTGGGGAGTGGCAGTGCATAAGATGAGAAAGGAAGGAGGTTTGTGGTAGCCCTCGGCAGAACTACCAGCCCATTCTCCCATGATGCCTTGGGCTTTGTGCCTGAGTTCCCAGCTGGACTCTGTGATTCTATGATGACTTTAAGATTCTGTGGTTGTCCAAGCCTAACTTGGTAGAACTTTGCTGGCAGCTCTACAGCGGCTGCGGCTTCTTAGATCTCAGTGTATTTATGTTTTTCAGTGGGAAAGTTATCACTGGACTTCAATTGATGTTTCTGCCTGATTTTTACTTTGCATTCTTGTACCCCAAATTTCTCCTCCCGTTGTTTAGCCCTCATTCAGAAATAGGAGGGAAAAGATTTTTTTGTCTGTTTAGAGGTGTAACTATTTACCCCAGATAAATTTTATCATGGTTACAGGTGAATCCCAGTAAAATATAATTGCATTTGAAAGTAGGAGTGCTATGTATGGATGTTACTTGAAAGTAGAAGTGTGTGTGTGTGCGTGTGTGTAATTTTGTCTAATTTTCTGTAAACTAGTGGCGTTCCTCGGGGGGGGACGACACTATATTGTGCAGAAGCCTGAGCTCCTGTGTAAAGTGACCCCTCCCCATTCATGGCTCAGAGAGCAAAGCCTCAGAGCCAGCTCTCCAAGCCGCAAATGGCTCTAAAGGCAAGGGGGAGGGTCTGCTTTACACAGGACATCAGACTCCTGCACGACGTATCGTTTTGCCCCCCTCTGTAGGAACACCACTGCTGTAAATCACCTTAAGTTCCCCTTATTGGAGAAAAAGGTCTCGGTACACTATTATATGTTCTCTAAACACACACAACATCAATGTAATTGTCTCGTGTGGTGTAAGTTTGTATCATATGTACATTTACTATGTAATCCTAGGCATGTTTATTCAGAAATAAATCTGAGATTTCAGTAGAACTTACTCCCAGGTATGTAAGTCAGTAAGGTCTAAAATCAGAGCCTCTCTTTAGATAGATCTCTTTGGGTCATCCATTTGCAAAATGTTTGAACAGAGGGCAGCCAGGAGTCCTTTCAAATACTTTTCTAGCATAAAGAAATGAAGTTGAGAAATGAAACTTAGTAGGAGTGAAGTAATGAAACTTAGCCACAATACATAGTTATCCCAGTGAGAAATCCAGTTCATTTATGGGCTGAAGTTGTACCCTTTTTGCTCATAGGAAGGAAATGTTTAATGGTAATTCATTTTTGTTTGGGGATATCATGCACCAGGTGACTAAAAGAATAGAGCCACTAACTTTTGAGTTTTTGCCAAAAAGGTGCTCCTTGGGATAGGAAATTACCCCTAACAAAAGGTAATGGTTAAAAAGTGCTACATTGTAATAATCATTTATCATAATTTCATTTATTTGTTTAATAACCACCAATTATTACAAAGTTTTTTAAATGGTACAGAATTAAAAATAAACACATGGTGGAGAATGTAAACATATGAAATCTACAATAATGAGTCACCCCAACCACAGCATTCTTGTTTCAATGAGGCAAGTTGGAGCTGGTAAAATAAGCACAATGAAGTTGTTTTCTCGAAGATAAGAAAGTGCGCTTCTGTATGAAATGCTGGGAAGTGAAGGCAGCTCTCATTTTACTGGAGCTCTAATTTGATTACAACACCACTGGTTTGAAAGGCACATTAATATTTATAGAAAACCAGGTTGTCTGAAGCCATGTGCCTGTTGCCTCTTCTTCCTCAGAGATAGTGTTGATAGGTGCATTCCTAGATGCTATCCATCTCATGCTTTCTTTCTCTCTTGTCCTTCAGGTTTCCTCTCCCAGCTTGTCTATGACCGGCCACTGGTCGAGTGCATCCGTGCCGGACACTACGCCGCCAGCGTGATTATCAAGCGTTCTGGCTGCACCTTCCCAGAGACACCTGACTTCCACTGATATTGGGTCACTCATGGGATCAAGAGGGGGTCATTGCCTCCCCATTCCCCCCTCCCCAGTTACCCTGCATTGAAGCTTCTGTACTTCTGTTCACTTTTGTTTTTCACTGATCTCTGTTCTGATGGCCCTTTTCCTCTTCCCAACACCACAGTGTCTTGCATGACTTAAATTAGAGGCCAGGTTGCCACGCTTTGTTCAGCGTGGCACTTTGTAGCCGTAGTACTGTTTCCTAGGAGCAGCACTGTATGAAAACACTCTCAGCTGCTTAGCTATGGTATAATACTTCTTTAGTAACCTCTAGTATATTTAACCATGGCCCACTCTGCTTACCTCATGTAGGTGAGAAACCATTCACAGGTTCAATTGGTGTAAAATATAATTATTGGCATTGCACTGGTGTGAAAATTAGTGTAAGAAAGAAAAAAAATCCATCTTTTTACTACCCTGTATGCTAGATTTGTGTATCCCTTGGGCTTAATCCTGCTTCCATCACAGTAAATAGGAATTTACCCATGATTCATGGGGCTGTCCCAAGCTCATGTAGCTTGGTGCCATTTTCTTGGCTTTAGGAAATTTTGGAGCAGGGGCCTAAATGAGAGCAAAATCTTGATTCTTGATGTGTGTCACATTAAGGCTCTATGGGCTCATTTTTTTCCAGGGCAGAATCACAATATTCTTCTGATAGAAATAAAGCCCATAACAGGACCCTCTCCTTTTGTTGTGGGTTTGAGTTTACATCTCAAAAGTACATACAGTTGTGAAAATGAAGTACAGAAATATTCATGCAGGCGGTCTCATCAGGAAATGCCAAAAGAAAATATTTTGTTTCAACGCACAGTTTTAAGATAATAATGTACTTCAGATAATTGAGAAATCTTCTGGATTTTATTTGTATTCAACAGTATTCAAGAAAGATGTTCTGAAAATGCCATTCATTACTTTACTATGTAATTTGATACAAATAAACAAAACAATTGTGATACATGAGTTCTCTGGCTCTTCATTTGTGTGGCCCACCTTTTGGAATAAACCCCTTGAAAAAATGAAGCGGAAATGGGCACAACCTTACCAATATTGCTTTGTTTTCTTTCTCCTTATGCCTCAGCAACAATGAGAACAGTCTCACCATTAAAAGGTAGAGTTGCAAGTATGCATTACTTACCAAGAAATACAACCTTCCCACTAGAAAGAGAAGGCATCAGCAGATCAAGGGAACACACTGGGGACTCTAGAACAATAATATATGAAATAAAGGCTCCATAATGGATTGTTATAAAGACCTGGATTTCCAAAAGGTTTTTGACCAAGTCCCTCACCAAAAGGTCTTGAGTAAACTTCACTATTGTGGGATAAGTTAATGGGTGTTCTTATGTTGTATTATGACTGTATTTTGAAGCTCTTACTAATTCCATCTCTCCTCACTCTGCTGAAAGCCCATAGACATGAAGGGACTGGCTATGGACAAGGTTTAGGGGCAAAACCTCCTACAAGTTGGGGTGGGGTTGCAGGATATGGTTAAGTTTTTTTTTTTTTTCTGAACTAACTCTGAAGTGCAAATGTAAGATGCAAGTTTAAGAACATTTAAAATACAGTTCAGGCTTTCATAAACAACAAAGACAGAGAGCTTTTTGCTGTGTCCCTGTCTGCTATTTATGCCTCCGATTGGTGTTAAAGTTTCAGAAATTGATAATTTCAGAATTAACATATGCTCTGTCTTTATCCATTTAGTGGTACCACCTCTAAGGAGTTACTCACACCAGACATGCCGTTATCCCATGGGAAATTATATCTGGGAACACGCATGTGAGTTTCAACCCCCATGAGATTTGCAGCCACACATTCACTCCAATCTGGGGTGTCTTCGAAAAAAAGTTGTGCATTTCCTTCTCCAGCACCTCTAATCATCTTTCAGCTGTCTTCCTGTCTCTGCATGTATTTTAGCAGCCTTTGTAAGCTGAAAGGGCAAGGGTTCCCCCTCCCCTTGCTTTCTAAGGCCGTAGCTACTTGGTCCTGCAAATCCTTCCCTGGAGACAGTCTAGGAACTGTCTCGCCTCTTGTGACTCCAAACTCAGATATCAATGTGAGTTTTCCCACTAGATGTTCAAAACCTTTCACGTGCGTTTTGAATTTGCAGACTAAGAAGTGAAAAAGGTACTTGGTTTATTCTGTGGTGGTGGTGGGGACTCACTGATAGCACACAGAGAAGGAAACCCATGTGGGCTTTACTTATTTTTTTTACAGTATTTATATACCGCCTTTCTCATAGGCAGGTAGTTTTCATAGGCAGACTGAACACAAACCCAATTTTTCAATGAGGTTTTTACAAGCATTATGCTATGAGAAAAGTTCATAGAGCCCTCCATTTCCCCAGCTGTATCCCTTTGTAGTGCAGTCATTATCGTGGCTGCTGACTCTTGCACCCTCCAAGCTCACATGCAGCTGCAAACCAAGCTTCAGACCGGCTTCTCTAGATGTTACTTGCCACTGACTCCTCCACGCTCTCTGCAGAAATACACCAGCAGCCTCTCATAGTCTCTCCTTCTTAGTTTTTTTTTAGCTTTTTCAGGCAAGGCTCAAGTTCCAGACCCCACCAAATGTGCTTTACATCCAAATGTGTGCTACATCTATGGGAAATGCTCATTTCCCCCTTTTTTGACGCTGGGGGACCCTGCAGCAACCCCTGGCTCTGCAAGACCTCCTGCACTGCCACCATCATCATGGAAATAAGCTGGTCCTGAGTAACTGGGCTTGATTGCTGGGTAGAGGGCCCGGCTTCCCTCTGCCCCCCCGGAATCCTTATGCCCGCTTTGCCATCCTGGCTGCCTGCATTCTGGCGCCAGGGGAAAAAAGGCGGGGAAATGGCAGGCACAACAGAATGCACAACCACTCACCTGTTGTGATGTTCCAGAGGCCTGATTGCGCTGGTCGCCGGCTGCCACTCTACTAGGGCCTGCAAGTTGGTGGCAACCAGACTCCAAGCTCTGGGCCAAGGGCCGGTCAGAGCTGGAATGTTTTGCTCTGGGCCGAGAGCCACTCAGAGCTGATGCGATGGGGCGTGTGACAATGGCCCAGAGGATCCGCTCCTCCGCTGTGCTCTTCACAGGGCCCAGGCCTACCGCCACTCCACTGGAACTGGTAAGTTGGCAGTGACCAGAATCCAAGCTCCGGGCCGAGGCAGAGCTGATGCTGTGGGGCATGCGGCGACGGCCCAGAGGGTCCACTCCTCACTGTGCTCCTCACAGGGCCCAGGCCAATGTCATTCTCTGGAGGCAAGGCTCTTCAGGCCTGCCGCTCTTAACGCGGCAATACCACGCTGACCGGCTGCAGCGAGGCTGCCCCAGGCGTGGTCCAGTCAGGCTCCCTCTCTGTGTGGGGACCCTGGTTCCCTGTACGTAAAGGAGGAACAAACGAGGGCAACACACAAGGAGCAGGAGAGAAGTAGGCATGAGAGGGAGCAGGCTACGAAGAAGACAAAGAAATGAAAAATGAAAATGAAACCTAAGTCTTGGTTTTATGCTGAGCTCTGTGGAGGTCAGCTGCAGAAACTACCTTGTCCTCTAGAAGGCAGATTGTCCATGTAAACCTTAGGTCACGAATGCCCCTCCCTTCCTCATCCTAGGAGATTCCCAAGGTAAGGAATTCCTAGTTTTTCCAGAAAGGTTTTGCCATATTCATTCATCCTCGCCCGACATTCATTCTCAAACACTCATGTCTTTCCCGTTGGAGCAACTGTTGCCTCACTTGTTGCAATATATGGTATATTTCAGGGCTGTAGAACAGAAGCCCCTCATCACACTTACAACCCATGGAAGTTCTTTATCCAGCCCAGGTTCCCCCAGTGCTGCCGTTTCAGCAATGCTGCTTCCACTAAGGCTCTGAGAAGGAGAGACTGAAGCCAACCTCAGAAGGCAAGGAATGCTACAATACAGGGGAAGGGGCAGGCCAAGGAGGGTGTGAGAGGGAGCTGTTGCCAAGGTGCTGGGAGAGCCCAATTAACACGTGGTCCCCCCTTTCAGCAGTGCTGCTTCTGCCAAGGCATCACTTCACACACAGCAACTGCAAACTGACATCTTTTTCAGACACAGCACTGCTGAAAGGGCGGCTGCAAAATAACTGGGCTCTCCCAGCATGATAATTGGGCTTTTCCATATCTTGAAAATATGATCAGGTGTTGCACATTTTCTGTCATTTGCAACTAATGAGAACAAAGTGCTTATTTCTGGTCATCACCTGCTTAATGACATCAGTTCCTGCTTAATGATGCCACTTGCAGTCCTCAGCAGGTGCCATGAACAATATTTGGTCCACTATATAACAAGGTTTTGACCCTCCTGGTGTATTCACTGATCTGCATCCTATATACATGCCCACCTGCATCCCATCTGCATCCTATGTTTTATGCCCACACAGAAGTTGTGTGGACTCTGTGCTAACCCTTATCCCAGATTGCAAAAAAGATAATCCATATTCTTTCTCAAGAAAATTGTAATTCTGCAATCTGTACCAATAGAATCCAATTATGTGAATGGGCATGCTTTTTTCTTTTTTTTGGGGGGGGGGAAGAAAATTATTGTGCAATTTGTGCATAATTCTATTATATGAAGGGGGGAGCTATACACAGCATGGAAACCCTTGTATGACCAGTAGAAATCTTATTCAGCAATCCCTTTGGGCTTCTGAGACTAAATTTATATTCCCTCCTTCTATCCCTGGATGTAGATAAGAGAAACTCTGGCATGTTTTCTGTAAATGAGCACTGACATTTTTTTCTCTGGCATGGTAGGGTCAAAAGCCTCTAAACAGAATATGCGATAGATGGAGGAAACGTTTAAAAAAAAATGACAGTTTGATTGGGAAGGGAGGAAAGCTTAAATTTAGAGAGTTGGCACATTTTGAGCAAATATTCATCTAAGCCATGGTGCTACTGACATATTGAGGACTGGGGGGAAAAATCGCCCTGCAAAGGACTGATGGCAGACAAGGCTCTGGAGCATTAGGCAGACACATCTTTGTGCTGTTCTTGTTCAGTGATCATGTGATTGGCTTGTAGTTAAATATAGCTCAAGACAGACATTCGGAAGGTAGGGCTATTCCCCTTTAGCTTGCAGGATTTCTGAGGTGTTAGAGATTATACAATTCATTAGTCTGACGGAAGATCAAAGAGGGACTGAGGGGTCTTAATTTGGGGCACTGACTGCTGCTGTCTGGATATCTTATGGCTTAAACAAAGCAACGGGCACATGTCGTTTGAAGGGCATATATTTGGGCCTGCACCATTGTTTTATTTCTGAGTCAATTGCTTGCTTCTGGGGATAGTATGCACACTCTTAGGCCTTTTGAGAGAGGCATACCTATCGTGAGCACTTCGGAACCCACATGGTTACAACCTTCTTTCCTAAGCTTCTGTGCCCAACTCATACTCCCCTGCAAGGACCCTTCCTTTGAACAATGTTCATAAGCTACTTTGAGCCAAAACTGGCTACTGTGTGAACATTCATGTTTCCCCTTTGGGTCTTTCGAGGAACGTTCTTTAAAAGCAGAGTGCTTGGTTCCCCTTTTCCACAGCAATACAAACAGAGGAAGGAATCGGACGCCAGGAACATGTATTCTACTCATAGCACAATCCTAACTCCGGGCTGGAATAGGCAGGGTGACATACCTGCCCTATATCCAGCCCAGAGCTTGGAGCTGCTGCTGTGCTACCTGGGGAAAAGGGAAAAAATCCCCCTTCCCCCGGGTAGCAAGCAACTGTCCTTATGGGGCTACTCGGAGCTGCGCTGCCAAAATCAGTGGCACAACTTGGAGCGTCCAAATGAGGGCTGCCTGAGCTGAGGTTGAAGGTTAGGATCCGGCCCAAAGGCTGGATTCTGCCTCCGGCCCCCTCCCCAGGCTGGGCTGCTTCTCTTCACCCTCCCCAAGCCCCTGTGCCAGCCTTGCAAGGCTGGCCTTACCTTTTTGGTGCAGACTGAGTCTGGGCGCAGGAAGGCTGGCACCTCTGAGTGCTCCGAAATGGCACAAATGTGCTTTGTGGAGCGTTTGCAACAGCTGGAGGCCAGCACAAGCAACTTGTGCCATCCTAGAGCGCCCTTTGAATTGCACTCTAAGACACCCCATGTGCCACCAGTGGCTCCAGAGCACATGGACGGGAAAGGCATCGGGAATGAACTACCAATGCCACCATGTGGGCCACTTGCACGACAGGCAATTCCGGCATTATGGGAGTGATGTAGGAGCTGGCCGGGAATGCTTCTGTACAGCAGAAGGTGTAACATGGGGGCCACACCCATGTGGAGTGCCAGATTGCATAGACAGTTTTGATGCCAGCACCTCACATTCCTGGCATTCGAAATATACAAACAGGACTTTTAGGTATATTTATTTAAAAAAATAAATGTCTCACAAAGGATTTCCCAATTTATTTTACTATGCTTCCCTTTAGAAAAGAATACCATGTGTGCATGACCAATTCATCCATGAAGCTACGTAATACAGATTGCATCAGTTGAAACTTGCAGGAGTTCTGTGGAGGCAGTGGATTTGGGGCACCTTTCACCCCAACTCTGCCACCATGGTCTCCCTCCAACCTGCTCCCAATGCAAGGCACACTGATCTGCTTCCTGCTCGCATGAGTGAAAAGCAGATCTTTCTCCTCCTTTTCTGTGCCCTTCATGTGCCTCCATCAAACCCGGAAGGCCTTCCAGTTTCCTCGACAGGGACAGCACAAACTGTCACACTGTCTCTGTGTACAAGAACAGTGTGCATGGAGCCTGGTAAAGGTTGTGGTGATGGGGTTGTTTTTGTATTTATAGTGCAGAGGCAGCAGACCCATGATAGCACCAGGTGGTGTTCAGCGTCATGTCACCCCTGCCTATATGAGTTCTGTTTGACCAAGAAGGTGGAAACCCTGCCTCTCCTGATAATAAGCAAAATCAGAATAAATTAGTTTTAAAAATGCAGAATTAAAAAGTCAGAAAATATGCAGATTTTCTCCATTTGCATATGATTGATGGGCAGCTCAATTGTGAGCTGCCTGGCCACTGTGGGTCAGAGGCGGAGGAAGGGTGTAGCCTGGGGTGGCACAAGCCATGGGCGCCGGCAGCAGCGGGGCGCCATTGTGCGGAGTCCGCGGACTAACCCGCCCACTGTCTGGCCCACCTGCCCACCCTTGCGTCCGTTCCGCTCCAAGATGAAGCTGTTCTGGGCGCAGGGAGGCGTGGCTGGGCGACGCATGGGGGCAGGGCGACGTGCTGGGAGCGCGGCTTCGTTGCCCTGCCATGGGTGCACTCAGGGCTCCGTTCGTCCCTGCTGTGGGTGCAGCAATAGCCAGGCAGCCGCCGGAAGCTCCTCAGAGGAAGGGGACGTTTGCTTCTTTTCCCTGCAGTAAGGGCAAGTTGCTCCTGGTGGGTCTCCTCACACTCTGTGCCGGCTATTTTGAGCCATTACCAACCATGCTGGATGTGCCTTACTGCATGTTTGGGACACCAGCACCCATGAAACGCTCATACTGCAGGCATCAGCGAGCTCAGGATTGGGCCAGAATGTGGTTTTAGCTAAGCATAGAGTGTGCTTCTTTCTAAGCGTGAGGTTCACATCCGTTTTACAAAGCCTGTGCATAATGCTCTCATGTGACATTTCTAAATGTCAGTGGCACGGCGAAGCCCCAGAATTTTTCTTCAGCCTGTCTCTGTCTCTTGCATATTTTTGGTCCACCACTTTTCCTCACCAGACTACTTGCACTCATGAGGCATCTCATGAACAAAACACTCTCACTATTTTGATTTTGGAAAGCAAAACTCATGCTCTCCAACAAAGGTGTGTTGCAGTTTAGTGCTTAGTGAAAGCAATTAGGCTAAGAAAGCAGCCCCAATGAAGGCTTGTTGGCCTTGGCTATTCACGTGTCATAGAATTGGCATAAAGGACCAGCTTTTGGTGGTGCCAGTGGAGCTGACAGATTTCACCTAATGAATGGAGAGAGATCAGCATAGCAATAAGGTGGGTCTCTGTCAAGTGCTGTGCAGCCCAGGGGCTCCCAGATGAAGTACAGCCTCTCAGCACAGTGCAAATATTTAATGCCGCTCTAACTATCCCCTGGTTACTGGAGTGTGACAGTTAATAGCCGTCAGCTGCCAAAGCTGCTGAACAGACTGGTTCCTGAAAAAGAAAATGAGTAGTAAAAATGGAGCCAAGTCAGTCTGGCAACTCACAAATCAGAAATGTGCTGGAGCTCAGCAGGCAGGTCATCTCCCAAGTTCACTGTGGGAGCTGACCTAAGCTGCCTTTCAAAGCTGAAGCAAAAGGACCAGCTTGAGGCTGGGGGGAATTGTGTGTTGTCGTCTTCCGTTTTGTGTACGATGATTGTCTGCCCTGCTGATTCTCCTGGACCTCTCCATGGCGTCAGGTACCATCAACCATTGTATTCTTCTGAACGGCCTCACAGCGATGAGCTTATGGGGGCACTGTTCGTTTCCTGGAAGGTCACTCCCAGAAGGTGACACAGACAGGGCAATCCTAGAGGGGGCGGAGCGCCGGTGGAACAGTTGTTGCATCGGCGCTCCGCCATTAGCGTCGACGCGGGAGCACCTAGCAGCACCCCCTCATCGGCGCTAAAGCAACAGGAGCAGCGCTGCTGGCAGAGCCGGTCCTGTTGCGCCAGCGCAGCGCTTCCCTCGCATCGGCCAAAGCCAGCCGGCCCAAGGGATTATCTGTCCCGTATCGGGGATTGGTGGGAGGAGGGAGGCGGGACTTGGGCAGGACCTGGGTGGGCTTGGGAGGTGGCCATACGGCCACCTCCTAAGCCCATCAGCAAGGCCCTGATTTGGGCCACATGGTCTCCTCGGTTCTGCGCCAGTTCTTTAGTGGAGCACAAAGGGGAGGCTGAAGCCTCCCCTACGGTAAGGGAGCACATGCTCCCTTTCCGCGGGGAGGCTCCAGCCTCTCCTAAACAGCGTTGGATATGGCGCTGGCCCGTTGGCCTCGTCAGTCCAGTGCTGTTTAGGATTGCACCCTCAGAGACTTCTGCTCTGCCCTTTAGCCTGAGAGTGATGCAGGGTTTCATGTTGCTTTCCGTGCTTTCTAATATCTACATGAAAGAGATTAGAGCAATCATCCAAAGGTTTGGGTTGACGTGGTATCTGTATGCCTTTTCCACCTTCTGACACCAAACACCTCCTAACACCCAAGACAATACATCAAATACAACCCCCTTACCCGATGCTGTGACAGCCTCTGCTCCTTCAACACTCTAATGTTCTAGCTCAGCACTTCCATCCCCTCCACATTTCCTCTTCCTCTCCAGGACCTCTGCTTCCCTCTTCCTTTTCCAATCCAGGGAATGGGATGAACATCAGCATCAATGGTCACAAGCAGGCAGATGAGGATAGACACTCCCTACCAATCTGCTTCCTGAGGTGGCCACTTCAGTTGGCCTCATGAATGGGCCAGTCCTGCCAGGCTCCCTCCTTCTGTTTTGAGATCTTCCCCCCAAAGCTCATACTGTATATTGACCTGCTGCATTTATCATTTATGGACTTAGGTTTATGCATAAACATATGCATGTTTAAGTTTATGTTTATGCATTTATATTTATGGACTTCTCCTAAATTGGTAAGTCTTATTGCTGCTATTTCAATATTTTTATGTGTTTAATTTTTTTGGCATGATTTTAATTGTACTGCATTAATCCTTTGCCAGCTGTTTTAGTTTTGGCTTTTGACAGAAAAGCGATATTAACTATGTGTCATATTTCATGTTGCCGCAACCAGAAACTAAAGGATTTCTCTTTGCGATGCCACTTGCTCCCTGTAAATATAGAGGGAGAAAAGTGGACCCTTGACTGAGCTAGTGTTCAAGTCTACCTAAATATATACCACACAGCCACACAGCTCCTGTAGCATGGAAGAGAACATCACAAATACATACTACAGTACTGTACAGTCTACCATTTCAATCAGCTGTACAAAAACTACAGAATGAATCCCCTAAAATGCTTGACATTATGGGAAATGCTTGACGTTCGATCCTTAGCTGTGAAATTCATCATTGGACTTGCAATCCTATTTTTCGTTGTTTACAAGGCAACACTTCATGCAAACACTTCCTGCCACATTAGCTGTTGTTGTGTGATACATCTGTGGGTGGGTAGCCTTGTTATGTACTAATGTATGCTTGTGTATGATGGTTCCCATGCATAGCATGTATTTATGTACAGTTGTGAAGCTACAGTATCCTCCACATTGACAGACGTGTATGACTGTAAATTAAAAGAAAAATATTAGTTTTGAAAATGAAGATGGCCTGGCAGAGACTTGCACTTAATAACTATCAGGGCCTGCGGGTTGCTGAGTGGCCTGATTAGCTCAATAACAAGTTCTGGTATCCTGAATGGAGGAATGAGGATGAGAAGGCTGCCCTGAGATTGGAAAACACTTTGCAGGGGATGTTTCAGGTTTCCTTTCTCAGAAATCGGCTCTCACCCCCCCTTTTTTAAAAATAGCAGTTTTATATACTGCCTGTCCTATGCGCAAGGCAGTGTACAGCCTAAGAATAAAATAATGCAAGAGAGAAAAGCATATGAATTACAAACAATTTTAAAAGATATAGGAGCCAATTAAAAATATTTTTAAAACTCCAATACCATATCTGTTAAGCCAGTGATGGCAAACCTATGACACGCCACGTTTTGGGTGACACGCCAGCATATCGCCCAACACCCAACAACTGATGGTTTGTTTGTTTTTTGGGTAGTGATTTGATATTTTTTTTGTAGTGATTTCTAATGATTTGATGTTCTTTATATAATGGATAGCCCCCACATATGATTGAACTGTAATTTTTAAACTAAATTAAAATGTAAATAATTATTCTCTTTTGTTGGGGGGGGGGGTAACACACCAGCAGAGTCAAGTTAGGCATTTTTGACACAGCAAGCCCAAAATGTTCGCCATCACCGTGTTAAGCCAAAATACCCTCAGGTTCAGAGCTGGCTACCCACCTCAAACTACAGCACTTTTGTATGATGTAGCACAGCAGGGGAAGTCTTAAGAAGTGGGAAAGAAAATCCTTTCCCCTCATCCCTCCTCCTGAAACCTTCCCCTCTCAGAGCCTCAAACAGTTCTACATGTTCTAGGCTAGATCCTGAAATGTAGTTCTCCTTTTAGGAGCTGAGGCTACAGCACAATATTTTGTTGTGGGTTCCCACCACTTAGACACATAGGAAAGTGGCAGAACTTCATTTCTCTGCTCTGCTTCCAATCAGAGAGGAATCCTTTGAACCATGAAAATGGGGGTGTTACACTGGAAGGTGAAATATTTTATACAAGAAACCTATCAGCTAACTTAGGATAGATGAGCAACTGTCTTTCATTCTGCTTGTGCTTTCTCTGTGGACTAATCTCTCTCTATAAAATTGGATGTGTGTGTGTTTGTAGGTTTGTATGTTTGTATGTATGTATGTATGTTCCAGCATAACTCTGGAACGCCTGGAGCGATTTACACCAGACGTGGTACACATATGCCTTACGATCTGGAAAGAAATACTGGAAAGAAAGACACCCCTAGCACCCCTAGGGGTGGGGGTGCGAAGTGGGTGCCATATAAAAATGATCGAAAACGGCCGACGTTAGTGTCGAATCCATAGTTTTGGGGTCGCTGAGATGAATGGTGACACTCCCGATGCCCTGTAAGTCCACCTTCGGCCCCCATCGGCATGGGGGGTAAGAAGGGGTGAACAATAAAATGTCCAAAATGACCAACCGTGTCAAATCCATAGCTTTTGGGGTCGCTAAGCTGGAATGGCTGGAGCAATTTACACCAAACTTGGTACACATCTGACTTACAATCTGGAGCGAAATACTGCAGGGGTAAGACACCCCTAGCACCCCTTGGGGTGGGGGTGGGAAGGGGGTGACCTGTAAAAATAATTGAAAATGCCCGATATTAGTGTCGAATCCATAGTTTTCGGGGTTGCTGAGATGAACAGTGACACTCCCGATGCCATTTAAGTCTACATTCAGCCCCCATCGGCATGGAGGGTGAGAAGGGGTGCAAAATGAAATGTCCTTTCGGACATTATTATTATTTATTATTATTTATTAGATTTATATCCCGCCTTTTTGCCCGAAGGCACCCAAGGCGGCATTACAACATAAAATATAGAAATTTAACATTAAAAAACCATTTAAAAAACAATATTAAAACAATACAATAAAACAAAATAAAAACAAAGCAATAAAATTTAAAAACAAGAAGCCCTGTGGATCATACAGTATAAAATATAACAAACCAGCCAGCCAGCCTGTCAACAATTAAAAGCTTTTTGAAATAAAAAAATGTTAACAACGAGATGACCAACATTAGTGTCAAATCTATAGTTTTCGGGGTCGCTAAGCTGATTGGTGACAGTCGCGATGACATTTAAGGCCAAGTGTAGTCGAATAGAACGAATAGAACTCTGTAGAACCTTCTGGAAATTTTTAGAAATCGTTATGTCCCGGACTCCAATCAAATACTTGCCATGTTACCAGGCGTAGAAACTGAATACAAGTCTATTTATGAGGTCGTCAATTTCCCATCAGACTTCCTAAACTCACTTGATCCGGCTGGATTGCCACCACATCGTCTTTTACTTGCAGTGGGATCTCCAATTATTTTACTACAGAACCTCGACCCGCCAAAACTTTGCAACAGCACAAGGCTGTGTGTCAAGAAGATGCTGGGTAATGTAATTGAAGCAACTATCTTAACAAGAAAGGGAGAGGGTAAAACAGTTTTTATCCCACCAATACCACTCATTCCAACGGATCTCCCTTTTAACTTCAAGAGATTGCAATTTCCAGTACAGTGAGACTTTCATTCTCGGTCACGATCGACAAGTCACAGGGGCAGTCTATTAAGTACTGCGGAGTGGATATGAGATCGCCATGTTTCTCCCACGGACAACTTTATGTTGCTTGATCAAGGGTGGGTTCACCCAAGAATTTATTTATTCTTGCTCCTGGAGGTGAAACTAAAAACGTTGTTTATAGTCAAGTTCTGAGTTAAATTAATATTTTAGTGAATTTGTAAAAGATGTTACTTTATAATTTTTATATTGTACTTATACTTTTAATTACCTGTGCATAAAATTACTTCAATTTTACACTATAGATAGAATTCATTCTTTTTCCTGTCTAATAGAAGCTTGGGATACATAAATACCCGGGCAACGCTGGGTAAGGACCAGCTAGTACAAAATAAGTCTAATTGCGGAGTTAATTATCCCACTAAAAGCTAAATGTTGTTTTTCAGCATTTTTCCCACCCCAGCTCAGATGTTTACTTTTATCATTGAGAGAATTAAAAAAAAAAAAAACCATGTCATGAAAAACATAATTATATGCCCACTAATCTGAAGTGCTTTCTCCTTCTGAGCGCTGCAGCCGGAATCATTTTATCACTTTCCATCAGATTATTGCCCTGGAAATTGTCAGCTAAAAGCAGTGACTTTTGGAGCAAGGAGAGAACCCCGAGCCAATCATGTCTGAGTCCTAATGATGGCGCTTCAGAGATTTCCTTGTTAGACAATACATGAATAGTGAGTGAATAATTGGTTCAACGGGAGCTTCATTAGAGTCCAAGAGAGAAAACAGGCTCTTTCATGTGAATAATTTGGGATGATTGGGGAAAGATGAAGCATTTATTACAGGATTGCCTTCTGCTCCGCAGTCAGAAAAATTCAGGCTCAGCTCCGCTGAAGTGTGAAAACACGTTGGAACCTATTCTGGCTACCCCAAATGATCAGCCAGTGAAGCCGTGGAGTGATGTGACTTTAACTATGACAGCTTTCAGACTCCATCCCCTTCTTCTCAGTTGTGAATGTACTGAAGAGAGCCTGCAGATGACAAGTGGCGCAGTTTTGTGTTACATTGCTTGGGGTGATCCCCAGTCTAACATGGAAGATCCACCCATAGAAGAAGCCAGCAGCATCCCTCGCCAAAGTGGATTCAGGTGCCTATCTGGGGTGTGTCCCCCAGTCCATTGAATTGGCCAGATGTGCCTTTTGAAGCAGAAGAGGGTTTGCATCCCCAGTTGGAGCCGTGAAGTGCTACACACCACTAATTGCCCGCCATGAGAGCTAGAATGGGGCCAGCATATTGGTCTTGCTTGATCCTTTCAGTGCTCTGGGATAGAAGCAGCATTTTTTCCCACAGTGAGGGGGGGTTCTAGAAAAGCAACCAGTCCTGCAGCACCATAGAGACTTAAAACATTTACTTTCGATGGAAGTTTCATGGGGCAGAGACCATTTCTGCTTGCTTCGTAACCACGGCTGGAAAGCCATTTTTCTTTCACTGGATCCACAAAAGAAAGATGTTCATTAATTTTGGGAAGGAGTACAAAATAATGGATGAAAAATACAGATCGATAATTAAGCACAAAAAGTGGCATCTGATCAGTTTGACCACAGCTTTAACTTGCATGATTTCAATATGCAAACCTTATAACTTCTGGGTACTTTAGACATACCATTAGACTCTGGAGCAGTGCTTCTCAAACATTTTAGCATCAGGACCCATTTTTTAGAATGACAATCTGGCCGGGACTCACCGGAAGTGATGTCATGACTGGAAGTACTGCCACTGTGAAGCCAGAGCCTGCTGCTTTCCTGAGAATGTAGCAATAAGTTGGGTTATTTCTCAGCCATTTTCCAATAGCAAAGTGAATCAGAAAGAAAGAAAAAAGCCTATTTACAACCTTGACACAAGCAAAACTACCACACAGCCCTCCCCCTTTCCAGCATCCCATCTTCCCATATTTTCAATATGGGTGCTCTAAGTACTTTGCAACCCACCTAAAATTGGCTTGCAACCCAGAGTTTGGGAACCATTGCTCTGGACTAATACATAAAAGTGTACCTTCTGCTGCTACTTGAGACACCACCATCTGCGTTCATGCATTTGTCTAATCTTTTGCTGGTTTTTAAATACTGGACTCATTGCACTTATCAAGTCATTGGTGTCCTACTACTGTCTCATTCATTTCCATTTCTAATACCTCCTTGAGGTTCTTCAGTCTCAGGCTCTCTACAAATAACAGAAGCTAAAAGACAAATAAAATAAAATGCTATTATGAAACCAGATTAAAATGATTCAGCCCTAGCCTTAAAGAAAACTTCCATCTTCCCTGCTTTGTGAACTCTTTTGTTGAAAAGCAGCACATAAATAATACTAAATATCTCAAAATCTGCAGCATGTAGTGTAAACATCTTGAGACATATCTAAAGATATCTGTTCTTGTGTTGCAACATACCAATTTTGTGAAAAGGTCCATCTCTCAATGATTGTGAATTTGTGACTACTGTATCAATCAATCAATCAATCAATCAATCAATCAATCAATCAATCAATCAATCAACCAACAGGTACTTATATACCGCTTTTCAACACGAAGTTCACAAAGCGGTTTACAGACAAATAGTAATAACAAAGTTAAATGGCTCCCTGTCCCAAAAGGGCTCACAATCTAAAAAAGGCAGACCGCCAGCAACAGCCACTAGAAAGACTGCGCAGGGGTGAAGAGGGACAGTTACTCTCCCCCTGCTAAATATAAGAGGAACACCACTGGAAAAAGTGCCTCTTGTCCAGTTAGCAGTTATCGGTTGCATTCTCCACCTGTCATATGATACAATCCTATGCGCTGTCAGAGTTGTAAAATTGTAATATCAGGTGATTTCCCCTCCTTTCCTTGATCATTATAAAACATTTGTACTGCCAGCAAAAAAACCCTCCAACGTTTGTGGACAAAATCTTCTTGTCCTGTTCATTGTCACACCAGTGCAACCTATCTTGCTTCCTGTCTCTTCTAATTTATTCTGGAAAAAGGCAAATCAAATAAAATTGAGCATTAAGCACACTACATTTAGAAAGCAGGATCAGCTGTAAATGCATTTTTAAAACATTACCCAAGCCAAGGGATAAACAACACTTCCACATGGAACTCTGATCTATATACAGCAGCGGTTCTCAAACGTTTTAGCACCTAGACCCACTTTTTAGAATGACAATCTGTCCGGGACCCACTGGAAGTGATTTCATGGCTGGAAGTGCCGTCATTGTGACATCAGAGCCTGCTGCTTTCCTGAGAATGCAGCAATAAGATGGATTATTTCTCATTTGCTTTCCAATAGCAAAGTGAATCAGAAAGGAAAAAACTTATTTACAACCTTGACACAAGCAAAACTATCACACAGCCCTTACCCTTTCCAGCATCCCATCTTCCCATATTTTCAATTTGGCTGCTATAGGTGCTTTGTGACCCACCTGAAATTGGCTCATGACCCACTGGTGGGTCCCGACCCACAGTCTAGGAACCACTTAGTGTATAAATGACATAAATTCTGCATAACTCTCAGCCAACCTCTGCAGGGGAGGTGGATATTTCTGACATTCCTCATCCAATGTTTCCCTTGCCTTACTCCACCCTGCAGGGGAAAGTAGCTGTCCTCCATCCATTCCCATGGCTACTGAATATATCGAATCTTGACATGGATGGAAGCCAAGTCAACACCTTTTCTTCCACGGAGACAGGGGTCAACACCTCCCACGTAGACAAAACTCTACTATCTTGCCTGGCTTTTACAGAGCTAGGTTACAAAGCAGCCCAGGAATATATAGTCTCCTCTCCTCTCCTTTGATAGTACTGGGGTGTTAAGGCATGAGTGTTTTGGGGGTACACTGCCTAGTTCTGCTGCTACTGCTCGGGCAGCCCAATCCTAAGCAGTGCCGGCATAGTAAGGCCGGTGCAGCAGGGCTGCATCCTAAGCCCATTAGGGGGGCGGCAGCAGCTCAGTGCAGGGCAAGGGTATGTTTTTCCCTTGCCCCCCAGGTAAGCCCCAGTCAGCCCTATGGGGCTGCTCAGATCTTCACCTGCAGATTTGCAGGCGCAGGACAATATGACCAGCAGCAGCCCAAATTGGGGCATACGGTGCAATGGCTATGTTCCATCGCCTCCCCTGTCGCTGCCCACTGTGCCACCCCATTATGCCCCCGGCACGCCTCTGGCACACCCTTGATGAAGTCCTGTGCAGCCAATATTTGCAGTGGCACCCATGCGCTGGCGCTGCTGCTTGCTCCAGTCCGGTGCCCAATTTCGCAGCGCAGTTATGCCTGACGGCGTGTTTGAAACAACACTGGACTGGCACAAGAGTGCTGCGCCGGAGCAACACAAGTATAGGATTGCGCTCCCAGTGCTATCTCCCACAAGATAGCAGAGGGGTATCCTTAGAAATCTTTTCCTTTTGCCTTCAGGATGCTCATATCCCCCCTTCTCTCTCTCTCTCTCTCTCTCTCTCTCTCTCTCTCTCTCTCTCTCT
>JAJKFI010000034.1:12067891-12128531 GCA_029204185.1 Lerista edwardsae
TCTCTCTCTCTCTCTCTCTCTCTCTCTCTCTCTCTCTCTCTCTCTCTCTCTGTGTGTGTGTGTGTGTGTGTGTGTGTGTGTGTGTGTGTGTGTGTGTGAGAGAGAGAGAGAGAGAGAGAGAGAGAGAGAGAGAGAGTGACACACACAGAGAGAGAACTGCTTTTTTTATTTTCCTGCTGACGGCCAAAGATTAAGTGGGTGGTTGGAATGGCCCAAGAGCAAGTGGGGCCAGAATGGATGGCAAAGAACAGCTTAGGCTCTGATTGCTGCAGAGAAAGAAGAGAATGGGATTCTCAGAGAAAGAAGAGAATGAGAGGATTTTTTCCTCCTGTCACTTAATTCATTGAAAGAGCCGAGTCCATCTGCCAGCAGCTCCACTGCAAGGTGGATTCTTCCATAAAGGGCCTCATTCATGAGTTGCCAAGAGATTCGTGACCTATTCTTGAATTCACAAAAATTAAAAGGGGAAAAAACGACGACAGTGGACTGGCTAATATAGCCGTTTGCAGCTGGTGCTCCTGTTTGTACTGAGGGGGTTCATTCCTCTCTCGCTCTGATTTATTCCTCCTCCCCTTTCTTTATTTTGTATCCTCTGAGATAACAACAAACACCAGGGAGGGTAGCATCATTTTCATGCTGCCTGGGCTTCAGAAAGGTTTTCATTATCACCAAATCAACTGTCACTTAACTGTGATTTTTCCCTGGATGGGGGCAATGTGAGACAGGTTTGCCTTTCACCTGCATCCTGTCTTGTGAGCTCTCAATATTCTACCTCTTTTCACTAGGCCAAGTCAGGGGGGTAGGTTTGAGGGGGTCAGTAATCTTGCATTTGACTGTGGCAGAGATTTTCAACCAGTGTGTCATGGCACGTTGGTGTGCCATGAATGGTCCTTAGGTGAACCATGTTTGGGGGAGTTTGGGAGGGTGTCATATATTAGTAGGGTCTTTGTGGGATGTGAGCCCCTGGCACAAGGGACACCATAAAATATGTTTGGACCACTTTTGGAGTCAGAGAGGCCAGCATACAGATGTGTGCCATCCTCCCTGGCACAGAGAGTGGTCCAAATGCACTTTACAGTGGCCTTGGTACCAGCCAAATTTTGCTGGACTAACTGTGCTGGCCTAACTCCAGGTCAGGATTGTGCTCACAGTCACATTGGGCTTTGGCTTTTCTGCTGCTTTGTGCCATAGCAGTGGCAGAGCCAAATGACACTCCCTCGGCTGAGCACCATCAGCTGAGCACAAGATTGGGACTCAGGATTCAGGCAGTCTTAGAGACCATCCCAAGCATGCTCAGTCCGTCTCAGACTGTTTTGTTTTTCCTTTCCTTTCTTTTTTAATTGCAAATTTAATGATGTCTATATACACAGGAAGGCCCCTCCTGAGTATGTAGAAATGACTGGTATCGTATCGAGGTCTGAATTTCAAAACTAGGTGCTTAAAAAGAGCCATTTTTGGATATTTTGTTCAATGGCTGAATTGGCCAAATAAAACATGTCTAAACTGTGTCTGAACAGGAGAGGATTGGGGAGAGTTTGTTCAGCACGATTGATCATTTGCCATCTGACTGGGGATTTGGAGGCAACCAATAACAAATCCATGAGTGTACTGATTAGTAAATGAGCAAATGAGCAAAGGCATACCTCAAAGGAGCAGCTGCTTGTGAGTGTGTGTATGCACAGCTAAAATTCAAGCCCTGCGCTCTCCACACTTCCCTCTCAGCGCTCTGGAGCATGGGGACAATGATGTCATCACTGTGCAGCCACCATAGTACTCCATGCACTCCAGAGGAAAATTAAAGTAACATTGCTAACATTGCATGTCTTTGCTCATGTTACCTGACTTTAGTCCTTAGGACCCTGGTGTGCTGCCTCTGCCAATGCCAGACTCCCAGTTGGCTCTCGAACCGATCGCTTTTCTCTCAACCTGTCCATGGTTAGATGACTGGGTGGCCTTGGGAGGCAATGGGCCATGGGCAAAAGAATGGGAGTCTGGAAGTCTCTCAGGAGCAGGCTGCCAGATTAGGTTGCAATTTTTGACCCCCTCTGCCTCTATCAGTACCATAACCTTGAGAACCAAAGGGTTAGAGCAGTTTTTCCCCTCAAGTTTCCAAGGACCTTGGAAGCTACCTGTGGAACCTGCCAATAGCCTCTCGTATATCTTTATAGCATAGCTGCTGCAATAATGCACTCCTTCCTTATTGTGTATATATATGTATGTGTGTACATCTGTATATATGCCAATAAAGGTTTCATTCATTCATTCACTCCTTCCTGTATTGTGAGGGTCGGGTCAAAGGTCCTAATGGCAATATTATTCTAGTTCCTGGGAAAGGTGATGCTGGTGAAAGGCGGAGTCGCCTAGCAGGCTCCTCCCACACGACTTCTGTGGGGTCTTCCTACTGTCTCTTCATGCTGCTGCACACTGCAATGTAACAGGAGAAGTAGGATCTTGTAGGAGAAGTAGGATGTATTCAGCTAGAAATGTATCAGAGTCTACAAGCAAGATACATTTCTAGCTGAATATATTTTTCAGGCAGCTGAGGAAAAACGTCTAAAGCAACATTAAATACAAAGAAACTAGTTGAAACTGAGAGGCTAGAGGCAAATAAAGTGGTTGTTTTTTCTTGAGCAAAATTGATTTGCTTATGCATTTCACAGAGGCCTTTGAGATTCTGTGGATAAGGAAAGAACTGCGTCTAGCATAAAACCCTTATTTGATTCTCCTCCTTTGTTTTTCAGAATTTCAAACTTCTTTAGAGCCCTGGAGCTCTCATCTCCTGCTTCGAGGATAGGAGTAACTTGCTTTGACTTGAAAGGGTCTTATTTGCTACGAAACTAAAAGGCTCTGGGAAGGTTTTGAAGTGTATATTTTACAAGCAACTTGCTTTTGTTCCTGTCAGTTCATGTTGCTTGCTATTCTGTAAGTCTGGAATAAAAGAGAAGTGCCTTGCAATGGTTAGAGCTGCTGACAAGGCCATCTCTGTCAAAAGTGCCTTTTGTTCCCTGAAATTTCCTACAGGAAGACATTGATGTAATCAGCTTCTCCTTAAAGGGAAAAGTAAATGGCATTTATTAATGTAATACACTCTCCAGGAGGCAGGCGCGTATCTTACCTGTAGCACCCCATGGCATGAGCCATGGGGCGCGGGGCAGTGGCGGGGCGCCATTGCGTGCAGTCCGGGAGAGACCACACAGTTTCTGGCCCACCCATGCCTCCCTTATGCTCCAAAATAGAGCGTTTGCGGGGTAAGGGAGGCATGTCTGTGTGACGCGCAGGGGTGGGGTGACGTGGGGGCGCGCGTGTTCAGCACCTGCCATGGGGCGTGCTCCCAGCCCGGACCGCCAGGAGGCTGCCCTTGATCATGGTTTAGAACAGTGGTTCTAAAACTGAGGGTTCTTGTGGCCCACAAGGGGGTCACATCTTGGTTTTTGGTCAGTTGTGTCCTGCTCTGATTAGATGAGCTTCCAGGTTCTGAGCCTGCCTCTGGTGCATGTTTCTGTTAGCGAGTGTGTTTTAGTCAGAGAGAACGCAACACTGCTTGGCCGGAAGAGGGCTGAAGGCTGCCAGACAGACTGTTTAGGGGCCCTCAACCCACTCTGAAATCATATTGGGTTCTTGCTGATGAAAACACACTCTGGGGGAGGGCTTTTTGTGTTTAAAAAATTGTGAAAACTCAGCAACCCAGAAGTTTTGGTGGCGGCACAATGATGTCATCACGTTGCTGCCAAAACTTCTGGGTTGCCGAGCTCTGAGTTGAAGGTGGGTCAGGGAGCAGAAAAGTTTGAAAACCACATGTTTTGATGCTCCAGTGAGTACAGAATAGGTTGTGGTGAACCTGTCTCCTGAAAGCGCTGTATCCCTAGGAGCATATCTGTGTCTATCCCGGCTTATAATGGTCATCCTGACACCTTTCAAATGGTTGGGTTGATCTGTTTGTACCATGTCAGGCACTCCAGTCCAAGTGTCATATCTAACTTCCACAGTTGGAGAGGCGGCAAGTCCTTGGACCAGAAGAGGCATCAGGCAGGAAGCCAGCAGAGAGGTGTAATTTGATTGCTCTCCTCAATAACAGGTTGCCCAGTTGGAAGAAGTACAGCAGATCCTGAAGCTGTTTAGCAACCAGGCCTGGGGTTTACACTGGGGAATCAGGTCACATGGTTCCCAGGATTAAGAGAATGTTGGTCTGTGAAGTCAGTGTGATGAAAGTCCCTGAATTGCCCCTATTTTTCGCCTCTTTGGACCTTCCTGTCACTTATGGAGGCTCCTGTGATGCTTCAGCATCCAAAAGGGTCAGCTGAATCATTTGGACGCAGTAGCCCCGATACCCTATTGTTGATGTTTGTTTGCCCTTGTTCTTCCTGCAACTGACCAGTAGCCCCAAGAAGTTATCTTTCAACCAGCTCATTGGATCATCAAGTCCATCTGATTTCCCAGAGTGGGAAAATCAAAAGCTCCAGTGACCATCCAGTATCAAATTGCATAAGGTAAAGGTAAAGGTTTCCCCATGACTGAACGGTCTAGTCGTGACCAACTGTAGGGGGCGGTGCTCATCTCCATTTCAAAGCCTGTAGAGTTTGTAGAGTTTGTCCTGAGGACAAGCTTCCGTGGTCATGTGGCCGGCATGACTCTACGCCATAGCGCACGGACGCTGTTCCCTTCCCACCACAGTGGTCCCTATTTATCTACTTGCATTTAGGTGCTTTCGAACTGCTAGGTTGGCAGGAGCTGGGACAAGCAACAGGAGCTCACTCCGTTGCGCAGTCTTGAACTCCCAACCTTCCGGTCGGAAAGCCCAGCAGCAGCAGTTTAACCCGCTGCGCCACCACGTCCCTTGCATACTGGATAGTTTATTGCATACTGGTAGTTTAAACCTGGTTAATACCCACAGTTTATAAAAAGCAGGGTCACACACACCCCTTTGCAAATTTACCCTGGTCTCTCATCAGGTGTGTCAGCAAGGGTCACTGACCTAGATTGTGCATATATGTAAGGACCCAGATATATAACAAGATGGTATTATTTTAAAAAAATACTAAGATTTTCACAATTTTGCCCTGTAGTGATACTAGTGCTCTCTCTCTCTCTCTCTCTCTCTCTCCCTCTCTCTCTCTCTCTCTCACACACACACACACACACACACACACACACACACACACACCCTGTGTGTCACCTGGTGTGGTCTGCATCCCCTGTACCCCTAGCTATACCACTGCAAATTTAATAGACTAGAAACAGTGATGTTGCAAGTCAAGTGGCATGAACTCTGTCAGTGTCTTCTTCTACACTGCCTTTGGCAGTCTCTAGCTCCTTTTTCTGTTGCTTCTGGCACATGGTGGTGTTCACTTATACTTGATGATCCAGTGAACTCTCCACCAACACTAAATTCAATTAGCTCTCCTGTCTTAGAAGGGAAGTTGGCCATCGGTGAATCTCCTGTGTTCGAAAAGCACAATGCCAGCTTCACAGGGGAAACTGTTTCATTTAATGATCTTTGTGTTTGGTGGCTGGAGCAATTTCTTAACAAGAGACATAAAGAGGAAGAAAGAAAATTCACAGGCTAAGGGGAATTGGACCCTACAACTTCCTTCAACAGGTGTAATAAAATAATGCTTTTGATCTTGAAAGGTACTTTTGATTCCTGGAAAGGGAAATTTCCTCCTCAGATGTCTAGACATCCCTGTGTTTTCAGGTTTGTGTTTATAGAGGCTCTATATATGCAAATCCACCAGTCTGACAGCAAACCAGCTTTTTTAATTGTGTTACTACTATTTACTACTATTAGAAAGTGAGCCAATGGGAAGTTGACGGTTTGCAATTTCTTTTCAAATTAGCATTTTAATTAGGGTGAAGATTTTTTTTTAAAAAGAGCAATGAGGATACAGTTCATACAAAATGTATGGTGAGGTGTATCACTATTTTATCATGGTGTGAGGTGCAAGTTTCCCGTCTTTGCACAAGACCATGAAAACCCTAAAAGAAGATGGTGGCTTCTGCATTAGAAGCAAAGCCCCAACAACAATCTGGTAGCAAGTCAGCCACAGTTGAGCATTGTCTTTTAAGTCCACTAATGGCAATGACAGAAAATGTGGGATGCTGTAAATCTGTTCTATGGAACTAAGACTGCAAGCCTATCCATGCAACTTAGGATCAAGTCCCTTTAAACTCAATTTAAGATGCATCTTTAAAATTGCTGTTTGTAGATAATTTTGCAGTCTGCCAAATCAGGGATCTGCCTAAGTGGCCTTTCGTTGCCTTAAGTGGTTTATGACGGAGGCAAGATGTGAATCGATTTGTACCCCCTAGCTGCTCCCTGATTGGATGCTTCCACTGCAACTGGTGCTGATGATTATGGGGTTAGCTTGTTTTAGTGGACCCTCTGATGGAAGTGGGTGCCCTACTTGGCTGCCCTTTGGAGCCACCGTGTTTTCCAGTTGAAAACCTCCTCTTCCCAAAGAAGCCATTTGCCTCTGAAACACTTCCTGCGTTGAGCCCATCAATGAATGACATTGAACATCACCTGCAATTTGGCACGAGATCCCAAGGCTCTCTCCAGTGCATTCCAGTGCTCAGGGACACATGTAAGTGAGGGTGTGTTATTATATTAAGAGCACAAGCCTAACCTGGAGTTAGGCCAACACAGTTAGGCCAGCAAAGTTTGGCTGGCACAAGGGACACAGTAAAGTATGTTTGGACCATTCGGAGTCAGAGAAGTGCACATCTGTGTGCTGGCCTCTCTGACTCTGAGAGTGGTCCAAACATACTTTACAGTGGCCCTTATGCTGGCCAAGCTTTGCTAGCCTAACTGTGCCAGTCTAACTCTAGGTTAGGATTGCACCCTAAGTCATAGTCAATGTAGTGAATATACATTCTAGGCTTTCATGTCCAGTAGAGCAGTAACATTCTGCCCCAGTGCCTGGGGCAATGACATCACTACTCACACCCCAGCGCCTCTGGGGCAGTGACGGCATGACGTTATTTCCAGATTATACACGGAGGAGGGAACGGCTGTGCGGCCGGTACCACCTCCACTGGGGAGAACCCAGAGACAACTGCTTTTGTGCCGCAAGCAGCATGAAAACAGTCCCATCCGGGCTCTTCCCAGAGGAGGGGACAGCTGCATGGCCTGCACTGCCGCCTCCTTCTCCAGGGGGAGCATGGAGATAGCTGCCACAAGGGCTTCATACCACAAAGGCAGTCTCTTCCAGCTTGTTCCCAGAAGCGGAGGTGGCTGCGTGGCCAGCGCTTCCTCCTCTGGGGAGAGCCTGGAGGTGACTGCCTTCATGCTGCTTGTGGCACAAAGGCAGTAATATCCATAACTAGGGTGGAGCCTAGGGGCAAATCTTGCACCTCCTCTTAGAGAAGCGCCCAGGGCAAGTGCTCCCCTGGCTCTGCCCATTTACAGCTCTGGTCGCCATTATTGTGATTAAAATTATGTGGGTTTAATGGCCACAGTCTAGTAAAAAGCCGAGTACTTGCACCTAACGTGAGTGTATCTTTGTGCTCTCAAAACCTTAGACAATGCCCACCAAAGACGTGGGTGAAACATTTAGGTGCACATACTCAAGTTGTTACTAGACCATGGTCATTAAACCTATATAATTTTAATTGCAAAAATAATAATAAAGTGAATGCTGACAATCCCAAACGCACTTTGTGAATGTCGTAAATAAATATATATTTTTTCTCCATTTGTTGGACATGTGTCAGTAAGCACTGACAACTACCTTTAGGCAATTGTCCTCACTCACCAGTATACACTCTGGTCTTTGGACATTTGCAGTGTTCATCTGGAATTTCGGACAGACACAGTAAGATATGCAGAGGGGCAAGGTCAGAGGCGAAAAATTACCATGTTGAGAGAAATATGTTTGCTCTCTCTGAGGCAGAAAATAGCAATTACTGACTTTCCCAAGCTGTGTTATGACTCATGTCAAGCTGCAATGTACTGATTTTCAATAAATTTAAAGGCAACTACAGAAAATAACATGAATGAGTATTGGTGTAATCCTCCACAATATTGATAGAATACCCTGAATACCCTGGTATTTGGGGCAGGTAGGACTTTTCATTCATTAGATGTTCTGCATTTATTTCCAGTGCGTTTGCCTAAGAATCCCACAGCACAGGAGCTGGTGGGTGGGTGGGAGGAGCTGAAACAAAAAAAACTGCTTTACTTCAGAAGGGAAGGGATTGGCGTCCAGTTTCTTGTTCTCTAAGCCTTGAACATTCCTTATTTTTAGAGCCAAACTCTATCTTTGAACAAATGCATGTATTTAAACCCTAATGATGGTTACTTGGAGGGAACAGCATCTTCAGGATGGGTGTGATTTTAAGAAGAAAAGCAGCAGGGGATGGGGAGAGATGCTTAACCTTTCCCCCACCACTTCCCAGCTCCACATCACCCTCCATTGACACTTTTTTTGTTTTTTTGCTAGAAGAAATAGTTGTTGGGGCGACACATTTAAGGATAATGTATGAGCCTTAGGTGATGAGATCATTTTAGCTGCCCCCACCCCACATTTTATATTTTATGTATATTTTATATTTAATGTAATTTACATTTAATGTAGTAACCTCCATATTGTAGTGCTCTTGTACAGCTCTCATTCACTTCCATGAGGCCGGTTCAGGAGGCCATCCTTTTGAGTCTTATGAGAAAAGAATATGTAAATAAATTAAATGTTGTTTTTTAAAGAAACCTGACTTGGTTTTTCTTTGTTTCCTCTCTGTGGTGTCTATAATTCTTTTCCAGAATCGGCTCTCTTCTTTAGCATATTTCTTCTTCTCTGTTATCAGAGACACTTCCTCTCTCATGAGTACAGTTATACGGTACTACAGTGTTTCTCAAACTGTGGATCAGGACCCAGTAAGGGGGGGGGGATCACAAGTCCATTCATTCCAATGTGTATTTTTTAATTTATTAGACTTGATGCTACCATGGTGTGCAATTGAATTCGGGGAAATGTTACTGATCTTTACTTTCAACAGACTACTATATGTATATGCTTTTAACAATTATAGTGGAACTTATTCCCAGGTAAGAGTGGATACGATTGCAGGGAAATTTTTTAACAGATAAACATTTAATAATTAAAATAATTATTTATTTTAAATACATTTTTAAACATATACTTATTGCCAACATCTAATTCAGGGCGCAATCCTATACTGCACCAGAATAGCGAGGCCAGGGAGCCTGCGCCATATCCTGACACAGTACAGATGAGGCTGGTGCCTCCCCTTTACCATAGGGGAGGGTCCTCCCCTATGTGCTCCTCGGATCTACGCCTGCTAAACAGCAAGCGCAGATCCGAGGAGACCATGTGGTCCAAATCCTTATGGCCGAATCCTGGGCCCGCCTCCTGGACGGGCCGGCATGCCTGGCGCCACTGTCTTTCCCCCCTTGTTTAAAGGGGGGCGGGGTAGCAGACTGGAGATGTGCCCCTGGATGCCAAACACCCTCCCCCGCCCAGGAATGCCTCTGTTAAATTTATAACATTGTTCCCTTGTTTGATCAAGGCCAAAACAACAGAATCAAATGGTGGCACACTATGGCTGTATTTGAACTGCCACCATGAATGCTATGGTGGTGGAGAGGCACCACCAGATTCAGCTACTTTCACCACTGATGGTAAGCAGGCAGCAGGAGTGAGGGGTGGGTGGAAGGGGAAGGGGATCGAGACCTCCAAGAGGCATGGTGGGAGCAGTCAGAGGGCGGATATTGGTGACAAGGTTGCAGTGGCGTGAGATTCCTCTGACTATCAGAGCAGTGAGTGCCTCTTGAAGTGCAGGGAAGCACAGCACGTGGCTCCTTCAATAGCTGGAAGAATGTCGGGCTGCAGCAACCTTGCAGTGGCCTGACATTCCTCTGACTATTGGAGGAACCAAGCACCAGCAAGCCACTCAGCATTGCAGCACTTGGCTCCTCTAGTAGTCAGAGCAATCTCATGCCACTGCGATCTTACAGTGGCCCAACATTTCTCCAACTATTGAAGGAGTAGCTGAGCACTGCTGTCTGGTCTGGATGGCTACCTGTAAGTGTTGGAATAGTTTGAGGGAGAGCATTTTGACGATTATGATGATGGACATCTGTAAACTTTCTGCATCATGAACAAGGAAATCCAAAATAGATACATTTTCCAAAGCAAGTCAGAAACTGATTGTAGATTATATAAACTATAGAAATCCCATTTCTGGATGACATCCCAGTTTTGGCAATATTTAACAGATGGACTCTGCTGATGAGTCAATTGTTGATTCCCTTAGTAAACCAGAAGACAGAGGCAAAAAATACCAGGATTTCCAGAAAAAATTACAGGCATGCCCCAATAATCTGCTAGGGTTCCGTTTCGGACCCCACCATGGATACCCAAAACCGTGGATATCGAGGACACCTTTTTTTAAGATTGGAGAACATCAGTGGTTTTGCTGCAACAAGATAAAAAGAGATTTGTTTAATGTTCCCCTATCTTCTTCATGTGGGGACTTGGTGGCACAGCAAGTTAAACTGCTGCTGCTGGGCTTTTCCGACCGCAAGGTTGGGAGTTCAAGACTTTGTGATGGAGTGAGCTCCCGTTGCTTGTCCCAGCTCCTGCAACCTAGCAGTTCAAAAGCACCTAAATGCAAGTAGATAAACAGGGACCACTTCGGTGGGAAGGTAACGGCGTTCCGTGTGCTATGGTGTAGAGTCATGCCAGCCACATGACCACGGAAGCTTGTCCTCGGACAAAACGCTGGCTCTACAGGCTTTGAAATGGAGATGAGCACTGCCCCCTACAGTTGGTCACGACTAGACCATTCAGTTGTGGGGAAACCTTTACCTTTTTATTTTGTCTTTTTCAGGCATCCTGGTACCCATGGTATGGTAACCATGGAAAATTGAAACTGTGGATACCGAATCAATGGATTCCAGGGCATGTCTGTAATTGGAAACCGCCCACCAAGTATTCATGCAGAATTACATCAAAAAGAACTCTGTTGCTGTTTGTGGGACATACAACTTGGGGCAGAGGCAAAACGACTGTAAAGTGCTATCGTTGCCAATTGTTTGCTCATTGTATGGCATGTGGAACTTCGACAATTATGGTAACAAAATGTTTGTATCCTACATGGACCAGGATTTACATGCAATACAGACAAGTGGCTGAACTTCATTCAAGACTCATCAAAGATGCTAGAGCTTTTCCGGTTCTTGACTCCCAGGATAGTAGCAGCTGCTTGTAAACTAGAAGAATTGTGGAAAGATGATCAGAAGAGCCAACGTCTATGTGTGATGATGAGGAAGATGATTCCAAGACAAGGTATTGGATGCGTCATGTTTTGGGTGTTAGAACTAGAATTGCCCAGATACTGTAGTTATGAATGAGACACGTTTGCTTTTCTTGTTGGCAAATTCCATGGCCACATGATAACCATCTGCAGGGCCTTCGAAGAGGATAGAGTGGTCTGCTTTTACCATCTAAAAAGTAATAACCCTGCCAGTTTTCTGGTATGTTTTCTGGTAACCCAACATTCTCCTTCAAGGGCAGGGGCAAACGTCAGGTTCATGGATTTGTGGGTGTCAGTGTGACAGAGAAATTAGATTTGTCATTAGATTTCCACAGTTGTTGAAGACTGCAGAAAAATTATTTTCAACCTTTTTTCATCTTGCTGCATACTTACAAGGTTCTAACACTGTCAAGGCACATCATTGGTTTTTTGACACTTGGCAAGGCACACCGCACTGCTGGCAGGAAGCTCTCATCTTCCAGTGGCCCAACTCATAAAGAACCCTCCCCCCAACTCCTGCTGCATGCCTGAGGACCATTCACGGCACCCCAATGTGCCACGGCACCCTGGTTGAGAATCGCTGCTGTGGAGGATCAGTTTAGGAGAAGGATCCTATCAGTTTGCTATCGAACATGCTCCCCAGCCAAGCGCCTCAATTGTCCACATGTGCAGAGGGCAGCGCTGGACGCAGGGAACGATCCTTTCTGGGACTTGGGGTTGGACATCAGCACAGACCCCAGGCAAACCGCAGCATCTAGCAATGCTCTCCAGCCAACAAGTCTTTTCTTCAGGGTGTTCTAGTGGTGAAAATGTTCTTAAATAGGGACCTGTCAGAACCTTGAGACTGGCAGAGGCCTTGAATTGATTGCTGTGTGGAGAGGATCCAGTTGGAGGAAATGGATCAATGCCTTGCTTTGACAGAAGGCACCTTCCGACTGGCAGATCGGCGCTGTCCCCCTTTACCTGTCTCGTCCTCCAGACAAGTTGTTTGAATGAAGTCCTGCTTTCCACACCCATGATTCGTACTAATGGGGCACTTTAACACGCGTTATCTATGATGGATTCGCTCCCAGGCCTCCTCACTGGCTGCATTTTCCTTCCGTGAGGCTCCAGAGCTAGGCATGCTTGAGAGTGAGGCTCGCTGAAATCCTTGGGACATATTGTTGAGTAAACATGCGCGGGATTGGGCTGTATCATGGAGACATTTAGAATGACGCCCCCCCCCATCATTATTCAAATGATGGCAGCTGCTTTTTTTTAAACGCTTTTCTGAAACAGTATTGGAAAGCCGAGGCTGATAATCTCATCGCTAATGTCCATCTCCTTTTCATCCTCAACCTCAATTAAAAACTATTAGGTGGCTAGGTGGGCCAGGAATTAACGTGTGAACCATCTAACCCGCCCGGTGGGCTCATCAGAAGGAACCCACCCTCCTCCTCTCCTCTTTCTAAGAAGCTCAATTTCCCACTTGCCAGTAGCAGATTTAAACACACACACACACACACACACACAAAACGGGGAGGGACCTCGTCTGTCAGAGCCTATGTAGATTAACCTTTCAATTAGCTGTTATCAAGTCCCGTGTTTTAGAACCAGTCCTTGCGATCTGCGGCCATTTAGCATCACGAAAGGTTTGAGGATTGTGATTTATTAATTTTTTTGTGGGGGGGGGGGCGAAGAGGAAGATCGGAACGAGGGAATTAATCATATCAAATCTACGCTCTGGTGTGTGCATGCCCCCCCCCTCCAATTCTGATTCTTTCCCATGATAATCCGAATGTTTTGCAACCTTGTGTGTGAGTGAGTGTGTTTCTGTACGTGTCTGTGATTTCCCCTTCTATTTGGGGAGCCTAAGAAGAGAAGCCCCGCAAAGCAAGAGGAGGGGTCAGAAAGGTATTAATTTGTCGTGATATTCTTGTGCTCGGTTTTGCGAAAAGAGAAGCAAAACATCTTTGATGCAACCCCCAAAATCGCTGGTTTGGGATTCCTTCTTCCTCCACCCTCGCCCCCATTTCCTTGCATGTTTCTCTGACTGGGTCTCCTTCTCAGTGTATTTGAGAAAAAAGGGGGGTGGAGGGAAAAGGGGTTGTGAGTGTTGTTGTGTTCCTGGCTCGGGTTGCTGCGGCCAGGAGGGAAAAGCCAGCGAGAGGAGCCGCTGCTGCTGCTGCGATCGCCTTTTCTGGAGCAGCAGCAGCAGCAGCTACATTCCGCAGGAACGCTTCTGCAGAAACATTACATCCCTCAGCAGAGCAAAGGAGAGAGGAGGTCAATTTTGGGGGGGAAAAGCCTGCAGCAAAGAGGTCAGAGTTGCAGGAGTTTTGTGCCTTTTTGGGGGTATGTGTGAGCGCGGGAGAGATCACCGTGTGCAGCGTGCGATGGATTCTGTTTGGCGTTCGATCTGCAGCGTCCTGTGCTAAGAGAACGAGTCCCCGCCGCTCGCTGCTCCGTTCTCCAGCTCTGTGTTGAGGGGGCTGCTGCTTCTTCTCCGCTCGGGGACTTTTTCCTTGTCTTTCTTTTTTGGGAACCGGAGGCCCATGCACGTGTTTACAGCCACTTCTGCCGGGTCCAGGCGTTGCAGTGGCCCGTTGCATTTTGAGGGCTGGGGCTGGAGTGTGAACTAGCAGCGGCGGTGGCGGCGGCGGCAGCAGCAGCAGAAGGCTTGGCTGGGAGGGCGACGGGGTGGCTGCTACTCTTTTCTTCTACTGTGCGTGCGTGTGTGTGTTGCATACTCCCACCCTGTGTCTTTAGGCTGTAATTGTTTTCTGCAGAAAAGGGGCGGGCTAGGGGAGCCCCTATGTATTGCATACGGCTAGGAAACCTGTGTGTGTGTGTATGTCTGTGTGTAGACGCATATATTGAGTCGCCAGGATCTGCATATGGTTGTGCGACTGGGAATCATTGTCCTCCCCCCCCCCCCGTACCTTGGTGCGGTGGGGGGAGGCGTTTGCTGGTGGTGGTGCCGGCGAGCACCTTGGGGAGAATTGTGATGGGAACATGTTTATTTAAAATTTCGCCCGACCGGACCGATGGCAGAAAGGTCCGTGGCACGTGGCGTGAAACTCAAATACTTAAGTGTCGCTTATTAGTGTGTGTCGCGCGCCCCTCCGCTCTGGACGCGCTCAATTTTTTTTTTCTTTTTCAATGGGCGATCGCTGCTGTTTTGCTAGCTAACAAACTTCAGCGGCAGCGGGGAGGTGGAAGGAAAAAGAAAAGGGGTTGGACTGAGGAGCGATTGACGGCTTTGGCAGCCTGTAAGGTAGCAAACGCTCATTTCCCCCCCCTCCATCCTTTCTATTTGTAATCGTCCACCAATGAGACTCGAGAAGAGTCACCCTTGTCGGGGGTGTGCCACGCAAAGGTTTTGCCAAGAGCGCATTTTTTCCTATAGGGAGAAAAGGGGAGGTGTGACTGACAGCGCGCCTCCTCCAATGATTTAGCTCAGCCGGGCGTGCCTGAGAAGAGGGTGGGCGGTATCGTGCTGATGATGGACAGAGCACTTCTTCCAATGAGCGCAGTTAGTTAGCCGGTAGGCGGGGCTTTGGCGAGCTTCGCCAGGAAGGGGGGAAGGGAAGGTAGGAGGTGAGGCTTTAATGAGCCTCCGTTGGGCCGTCATCAAGTGTCATGTCGGATGCGCGGTGACTGCTAGAGAGCGAAACAAAATGGCGGCGACTTAAAAGGCGAGAGCGGCGGCAGGAGGAGAAGAATCGCTGCCTAGGCGGAGGCGCCAGCAGGGGGAGCCGCTGAGGCAGGTCTGGCGGTGGCTCCTCCCCTTTCCTCAGTCGTACTCCTCCTCCCAGCAACGGGGGCGGGTCGTGAGTGCCACCCACTGGCGAGGCGAAGCGAGGTGAGCTAAGCTAAGGGGTGGGGTCAGCCCCGACTGTGGCTGGAAGTCTTTGGGAATTCATGCAGGCAGCTGCAGGCGTTCAAGTCCATTTGCGCTCAGTCTTAATAAAACAACTTAAAAATGAGTGCCTAGTGCTTGTCTTTGCACTCATTGGCCAGTTAAAGGCTCTGGAAGGTGGAAACAGGTTTAGTTGTTAGTGAGTGGTTGGCTAGATAACCAACCTTTATGGTGGTTTCTCTCTTCCCACACCAAAGCGCTGGGCGGGCTAGAGACCCTTTAAAGAAAAAAATTAAAGCTCAAGTTCAGAGAAGGAGCCTGGAAGGGGCCACAGTGTGGTATATATGCTGTACCATTTATATGATTATGGTATGGGGGTGGCAGTTGAGATACTTGTGGGTCCCTTGATTTCTCTGTCATTGACTCGACTGCTGAGTGTGTGAATGGGTTGAATGAGTGAACTTGATTAGGAAGTGTTGTACGTGGTGATGGAAAGACTCCATGTAATGATGTTGGAGCACACCGGTTGGTTCACATTGTATGCGTCCAGGTGATGAGCAGTTATGTGGGCATGTTATCCATTATTTCAGCTTTGCAAGCATTTCATGCCAGCCTGTTTTTTGCCCCACCTCATTAAAATGGTGGAAAATTTATGGTAAATTTCATGGGGTAGATTTCCTTTGGAAACATGTGGGATGTTTTCCTGTTTCTGTGGGATTACATCTATTACCGTAATGGTTTTGCACCCATACGTGCACAAGTATATAAAGTAGCAGGTCTGGCCCATGCATGCGTGGGCTTGACTTGATTTCTGAACAAGTAATTGCTATACGTTTGATGACATGCTAATAAACAAGGGAATTGATTCTACTGGCAAACATGGTGTTTGAGGTGACATAAATCTGGTTTTAGATGTATGATTGCTCACTCTTGTATGAAATGTATCACTTGATGCTGCAGTCAAGAACTGACATATGTGAACCAACCCTTTGGGATGATTTGTGAGTTGTTCTCATAACATTGTCACTAGCTGTAAAGTTTTTGTACATAGAATAGAGGGCTGAGGGTGGTCCTCTCCCTGTAATGGACAATGTGTTGTGTGAGTATTACACATATATAGGTACAAGCTTGCTCTCTTTTCTTCCTCCTTCTTGAGGGAGAAACATTTGTGAGAACTGGGTCCATGTTCATCTCAGCTACACCTCTCACTATCTTATCCACTGTCTGCTGTGTTTTTAGTATTTCTGGCTAGGAGGAGTGTGTAAACTGGGCCTTAATTATTTGAATGACTATAATTCATTGAGTTAGTTATGACTAGCTTCTTGCATTGATGACAAATTAAAGTCTGTTTATTTAAATCAGCAATTCTCAATATTTGTCTCCTGCTTTACCACTTTGCATGGTGCACTATTGGAAGTACTACCGGAAGTAAGTGGCGATGACAGTAACACTTCCAGATTGTGGGGCCAGGTACAACATGATAGTTACCTGTCTGAGCCTGTAAGAGGCTCAGAGCGGATGGAGAGCTTTTCTGAGCACATGAGAAGCACACGCTAGAGCTGCTGAGCCGAGTCTCATATTGCTGCCTGTTGCATTGCATTGCTGGTCATGCTGCCAGGCGGTGGTGGTCTGGGGGTCCCATGCATACCACTGGAATCACCTCAGGTAGCACCAATAATACGAGTACCCCTGGTTAATAAACATTGGAACTAAGTTAGGATTAACCTTAGGATTGTCGTTTAGTCGCTAAGTCGTGTCCGATTCTTCACGACCCCATGGACCACAGCACGCCAGGCCTCCCCGTCCTCCACTAGCTTCTGGAGTTCGCCCAATTTCATACTCATTGCTTCGGTGACACTATCTAGCCATCTCATCCTCTGCCGCCCCCTTCTCCTTTTGCCTTCAGTCTTTCCCAGCATGAGGGTCTTTTCTAAAATGTCCTCTCTTCTTATGAAGTGGCCAAAGTATTTGAGCTTCAGGATTTGTCCTTCCAGGGAGCAATCAGGCTTGACTTCCTGTAGGATTGCCCGATTGGATCTCCTTGCAGTCCAGAGGATCTCAGGAGTCTTCTCCAACACCATTCATTTAAATCAGAAAACCCCATGGACTACAGTAACCTTAGGATACAACCCAAAATATCAAGCTTTTTCAAGTTAAATGCACCCTGAAATACAAACAAGTGCATTTTGAGTATTGTATAATTTTGTACATATGGTGATGGGGAGGGGAAAGTATTTTTTTTTTTGCATTTTTCAAAAATTGACAACCCAATTATCATGTGTACATGCGACTATCATAATTTACTTATTTGAGAAATGTATGCCCCATCTTTTCCTCCTCCCACATTGCCCAGGTCGACCAACAAAAAAAAATCATAACACAAAAGGATATCAATATCATAAAGCAAAAAATAAATAAAAACAAAAAATAAAATAAATAAGAGTGTAAAAATGTGAAAATAAAAACAGCATCAATACATCACATCATAAGTGGCAGAATAAAATTCACCAGGAAAATAATTAAAATTACATTTGGCAACTGTATAAAAATGGCAGTAAAATCTAACAACCCCCCCCCCAACAAAAATCCTGTCCCCACCCACCTATAATGAAAAAGCCAATCAGAATAAATGGATTTCAAGGCCTTTTGAAAGATGTCCAGGGAGGACACAACTTTCAAGTTACTAGGGAGGGAATTCTACAATTGTGGTGCTGCCATAGGCCCTGCATCTGGTAGCTGCCCATCTAGTCTCCTTCATGGGTGGCATACATGATAGCTGCCCATCTAATCTCCTTCACAGGTGGCATATATGAAAGAGGGCTGCCTCAGAGGATGAGCAGGTCTGTAAGAAGGGATGTGGTCCCTCAAATACCCTGGTCCTAAGCCATAAAGGGCTTTAAAGCAGAAGTTCCCAACTTCTCTATGAGAGTTTGGGACTTCATAAGTGTTCGTAGGGGAGGGTAAGGGGCGGTGCCAGTGCTCCTGTGATTGTGCTGGCACCTGGGAAGAAGGGTTATTTAAACACTTAGGGGGGACAGGCTGGTCTTCTAGAGGGTGCTGGAGCCTGCAGACCCCTCTGCAGGTATTCCTGTGCCTTAGAAAGGCTACAGATAGTGATTGCTACCCGTTTTTGACTGAAAACCGAAAATGAGTTGCGATTGCGATCTGCAGCATTTCTGAGGCGCAGGGAGGCCTGCAGAGGCATCTGCAGGCTCCCTGCACCCTCCGGAAGGTTGGCATGACCCTGGTAAGTGTTAATGGGGCACCTCCCCCCCCCCTCCCCTGTGGCAGCACAATTGCAAGAGCGCAGGTGTCGCTGTTTCTGTTGTTCCACCCCTTAAGGGGGCTGCGATCAGGCTTCCCTGGCTGGGGTGTTGCAACGCCACAGTTTGGGGACCTCTGCTTTAAAAGTTAACACCTGTGCCTTGAACTGCATCTGGAAGTGAACTGGCAGCCAGTCTGCCCATTTAGCAACAGTCCAATAGAGTCAAACTAGTGAGCCCCACAACCACGTGGGCCACTGCTTACTGCACCTTCCGAACAGTCTGAAACTGCTGGGTAAGTTTCACCTAGCTGGGTGCTCAGTAAACTGTTTCATCGACTAGTGATAAAGGTAGCCTAAGCCATCACTAGATTGATTTTCACACAGGCATAGAAATTCCTAAAAACTTGAATATTTTCTGAAATATTGGGTTGTCATTAATTGCATTTAGTACTTTTGGCTCACAGTCCCCTACTGTTGGAAAGAGATCCTGAGCTTCACAACTAGTTCTTAATGACCTGCGTAGGTGTGATAAATGTGAACAAACTTTTGAAGGGGGTTGGCCCTTTTTCTAGTGATAAATTGTTAAAAAAATGTTGGCTGTAGATACATTTCAATATACGTATATAATGACTCTGCAACATGTCAACCAAATCTATGACGCCGATGCAGTCCTCATTTGTTGATTTGGCATGTAGCACATGCTTGCAAGCCATCTTTTGATGTTGCAGTTGTTTGTTTTCTTCTTCTCTCCTTTTACGCTTCAAATTTCCTCTTTTTAAATGTTAGATAAACTTAGTATGAATCACTGGAATATAGCAAATTGGCTTTTGTCTGTTTTAGAGTGAAAGCATATTCTGTATATAAAAATTGTGCCACTGTATGACTACAGTTTATCTCCCCTACCATCAAGGAGATACCGGAAACATGCCCCAAACTAGAAATAAATCTCTAAGCAAACTTGATTTCTCTTCAGTGGGTTTTTTTTTTTTTTTTTTGGATGAAAATTGTCTCTTATTCATTGAGCTCTTTAAGAAGTGGAAAAAGCAGACCAAGCCTGTTGGGGCAGACCATTGCTAGTTAGTTCCTTGTTCTTCTACATTGCAGGGAATTACTCCTAGATAAGTGATCTAAATCATATTTTCCTTTTTGCTAACTGGGATCCAACTTTCTCTCTCTCTCTCTCTCTCTCTCTCCATTTCTTGAATCTGGAGTAGTTAAGATGTCATATCTGTTTTCCAGCCCTTCCTCACTATTTATTTAAAATGTTTACAGGAACAGGTTTAGCCACTAGTTAGTTAAGTAAATATATGGTATACAGAAGAATAAAAATGCTGACTGATTTTTTTGAGGGTCTTCTAGCAGCAGGTAACCTGTTTGGATCTCTCTCTTGCTGTGTGTGTGTGTGTGTGTGTGTGTGTGTGTGTGCGCACGCGCGCATGTGCGTGCTTGCACACATGCGCGTGCACACACACACACACGATTCTGAAGTAATGGAATCAACAAAAGGTGCATTACATGTAGGATGTAGCTAATGCAGTGTTAGATCTTTTGCATTTTCCTCCCAGTTCTGGTGTAGTCCAGGGCTGATTACGGTGCGGCAATAAACTCGTGTTGTGCTGATGCCCTTGCAATATACCTGAATAGGTAGAATGGGCCTAATTGAACCTATGTGCTTTACAAGTTACTGGCAGGATGCAGAAGTTCCTGTCTTGGTTAACTCCACAGCAGTTTCTTTTCGTGTGTGTTAATGTAAGGAATTGACACATGGGAAAATGTGAAGTAAGATTAGATAAAGCAGCTCTTGAGTAGGTGCTGAATGTATTTGCTGCTGCATCACTGTATATCAGGATTCAGGGGAATGGGTTTGCACTGTAAGATTCTGATCATGGTTGATGGTGGCAAAATGACATTTTTTTGATAAACTGAAATAACTTTGTACTGTGTGAATCAGCTAAACCAACATTGGGTTCACATAAGCCACTAGAAGCTTTGGTTCCTTAACCACTCCTGTGATTTCAGTTGTGTGTGCACGCATACTGGTTGTTATGACTATAGCCATGTATAATTTGCTAGAAAACACTTCGGTGTACAGTAATGTTCTTGGCAAAGGTTTGTCAGATAATGCAAGCCTTGATACATAAAGATTTACATAATGTGGCTTCTATGTAAGTCACCCACTCCACATATTCAGCTGCCAGTCAGGTGTAATCGACTGCTGTACTGGGATATGTAAACCAGCCCTCGGTTGAAATCTTTACAAGAGTTTTATCTAGGAAAGACTCTTGCCATGTTTGAGGTATCCCTTTGGTAAATCTGAAGGTCAATTTTAACATTGTGGTGAACTTGAAAGTTTCTTGTGATACTTCTAGTCTCCGACCCAGTTTTTTTATATACAGCAGTAAGACAGCTAGGTACAGTTCTTTTTTCCTTTTTCTCTTAGGACAGGTGGGGTTGTATAAATGCTTCTTACATTCTAAGAATTTGTAATACATACCTTTGCTTACTGCAAGGGCTTTGGAAAGATAACATTTTGCAGTATTGCCGACAGAACAAAATGTTGCTACTAAAAAAAAATACAGTTCAGTGCTTGTAGGAAATTACAGGTGTGCCCCAGTATCCACGAATACCATGGATGTTGGGATGCCTGTTAAAAAGACAGGGTAACATTAAGCAAATCTCTTTTGTTTACCTTATTGCAGCAAAACCCCTGATGTTCCCCTATCTTTAAAAAGGTGTCCCCAGTATCCATGGTTTCAGGTATCCATGTGGGGTCAGGAACGGAACCCCAGTGGATACTGGGGCATGCCTGTAATAGACGTCATTTCATGCAGTTCCACTGGCTTGGTGTGCATTACTGTAGTGACAAACCTGTAAAAATTCCTAGACCTTACAGGTTTTATCATGTTGCTTCGTAAGCTAAATCAGTATCCTAGCTGCATGGCGCAGACCTTCCTCTGTGCATTGAAGAATTTATTGGCAACAATGACATTGGTTTAGTGTACTACTTTCACATAAACTTTAGTAAACCTATACGTGACTTTACAGTTGTGGTCTCTTTCAGTGAATGCTTTATCTGTATGGTTCTGCTAGGGATTAGGGGTTCTGGAAGAACTTATTTTGAAATAGAAAACTTAAAAATGGACAAACAATAGAAAAAACAACAACAGATTAAAGAGCTACTTATTTCATTAAATAATTTTTATCCCACCTTTCTACCCCACATTGGGACACCTAAGGTGATTCACAATATAAGAAAACTGATCTATGCATAAATCTCTAAAAGTCTTCCAAATGTCCAAACATCCATTCATATGTAGTTGTCTTCTATAAGCCATACGTTCCAGTATTGATAAAGTAAAAAGAAACTCCGTTCATTGAAATATAATGGGGGGGGGGAAGCATCCTTCCAGTTCTTCACTATGAAACTTTGGGCTATGATATGTTCACAAAGAGCCCATTTCCATTGTCCAGCAGGTAATTTCCATGAAAAATGTAGATAATTCAAAATACTGCAAACCAAAGTGATCGTTGCTCCTTGCTGGATTTAGAGGCTTAGTGGCCAAATGTTCTTTGCAGTGTGCCTGGTCCATTAGGTAGAATTCAAAAGCGAGTAGATATGGTTTTGGCCATATAGTTTCTAAACTGTCTTTGTGTCTTTCTTCCATAGGTCAGTGGCTTTCTATTTGTGTTATGGGCAACCTTGGGGTCCTTTGAAAGCTTTTTGAGATTATTGTGAATTAGATACTCAAGGGTGGACAAGCTTCCTTGAAAGTCATTTTGACTAATGCTACTGTCCCCTGCAGTATGCCTCTATCAGAGAGAGCTGAGAGTGCTCTAGAGCAGGGGTGTAAAAAATAAGGCAGGCACATGGAAGCTTTTTATCTGGTCCGCATGGTAATCAAGCTCTTCCTACACATCCATCAGGGGCTCTTAATTGCCTAGCTGCAAAGTGACCCATCAGCAAAAGTGGCACTGCTGTGAAAGGGTGGTGCTGGGAAAGCTATGGGTGGGGCTGGCCATCCAAAGAAGGCCACCCTTTTAGCAGTTCTGCTCTGCTGCTATGTCACTGCTGTAAGGTTGGCCTTTGTGATGATTGGTCTATCTCTGTTCAGCCCTTTCATCAGTGCTGTGTCTTCTAAGACTCTTGATATTTTTATGATATGGGAGAACTCAGTTATCACCTCGATCGCCCCTTCAGCAGCGCCACTTCTGTAGAGATGTTACTTTGCAGAGCATTTCTTAGCTGCTGAGCTGTGAGGTGATAGAAGGGTTGGTGCTGAAAGAGTGGCCCACACAATAATTGGGTTCTTCTATATCTTGAAGTTATGATCAAGATTTGCATATTTTATTTTCTGTCATTTACAGCTGATGACAGCTTGTGAGAAAAAAGTGCTATTTCTGATTCTTACTTTCTTAATGACATCACTCTCTGCTTAATGATGTCACTTCTGACCTTCAGCAGGCACAATGAATACTATTCAGCCTGCTCTAGCCTGCTCTAAAACACTCCTGCTCTATACTTTCATTCATGTGGGGTACTAGATAGATGGGTTGGTCCTCACTCTTGTCCCATATTAATGGTGTGTATATTCATGGGCAGAGCTTGTCTGCAAAATGGATAGCCTATGAATATACAGTAATCACAAACGTCATCCTTAGAGGTTTGAAGGATAATAGATATCAGATTAACAGATGTTTAATTTTGTTTTGAACAGTTGTCTGCTACCTGATCCAGAGCTTTAAACAAGAAAGTGTAACCTTTTCTCCCCAGCCTTTAACTAATGTTAGTATATTGTCTAATGTCTGGCACATAACCAGTAGTGATGATTGATGATTGAAACATGATTTCAGTAGAGGTGAAATTTATTTAATAAACAATTTAATAAATATCTGTATTCTTGTTACAACATGGACAGACTGACTTGGCTGCATAAAAATAATAACATAATGTGTTTTTTTTTAATGCTTTCAGGCTTATGTGAAGATCTGGAGATGCTTGTACTACTTCGAAAGAGAAGACCATCGTATTGCAGAGATTTCTTCTGCTTGGTATAATGGAGTGATTTCAGCTTTCCATCTTGATTAAAAGGGATCTTTTTTTAGCTTTGGAATTGTACCTCTTTGTTCTTATGTCCAAAGGATGAGTTCTTGAGTTGCTGCTACAGAACACAAAGTGCAGTCTGTTTTTTCTTGTGGCGAATGCTTCTTGGAAGGCTCACTAAAGGATTAGGAAGTAAACCTATGGGTAAGCCTTGTCCTCAAGAAATTACTGGTCAACCATGGTAAAACTTGCCAACCCACTTTATACGGAGTGGATTCTTGAAGCTATACAAAAAGTTAAAAGGCAAAAGCAGAGGCCATCTGAAGAAAGAATTTGTCATGCCGTGTGTGCATCCCATGGGTTGGACAAGAAGACTGTTTCAGAGCAGCTGGAGCTAAGTGTCCAAGATGGATCTATTCTCAAAGTCACCAACAAAGGCCTTGCTTCCTACAAGGACCCAGACAATCCTGGGCGTTTTTCATCTGTTAAACCTGGTGAGCTTCCTAAACCCACTAAAGGATCTAGAGGAACTTGTAATGAGCTTCGGAATGTGGATTGGAATAAACTTCTGCGGAGAGGAATTGAAGGGCTTCAAGAACCAAATGGCTCTTCCCTCCGGAACATAGAAAAATACCTGAGGAGTCAACATGACCTTGCAAGTATTTTCAACAATCCTGTGTTTCAGCGGAGGTTACGATTGGGTGCCAAACGTGCTGTCAATAATGGGAGATTATTGAAAGACGGACCTCAGTATAGGGTGAACTATGGCAGCCTGGAAGGCAAAGGAACATCTAAATATAGTTCTCTTCCAATGTCTCTTCCACCAGTCAGTCTTCTGCCTCATGAGAAAGACCAGGTAAGGTAAAATATTTGATTTCTACATGTGTCCTTCCCCCTCCACTCTGAAAACTTTCTTAGTATGGTTTATAGGCATATTATATGAGTAAGTTTAACTTTACGCTGTTTCATTCATTGGAATTTTTAGAGGTATGTAGCACAACCACATTTTGAGAAAATATTTTCCTTATATGTATTGAAGCTCATCAAGATTTATACTAATTGAAGCCAGAACAAAGTTTGGAAAGTTGAAATGCTGTAATCCTGTGACATGTTTCTTTTTTCCAGATTTTTTTTTTTTTTTAAAAACAAGAGTCTGTAGTCAAACCATACATGTCCTCGCACTTGTCTGGAAGATGGTTAGAATTAAGGAATGTAGTTTCATAAATAGTTGTTGCTTCTTTGATACATTTGCACTGAAAAAATCTGGCGGTATGAAACACTTAGGTTGGGAAGCTCTTTAAATAAGGGCAATCGCTGTAGATTAGGTTTGTGTGTGCTGGGAAGTAATTCCTGATTTTAACATACATTCTGGTAGTTATTCCACTAGACATGACTTTTCCAAATTTTGAAATCAAGCCAGTCAATTATGTATTAACCTAGTAGTAATTCAGCTGTTGGTCGGTGTTCATTTTTTTTCTAACATAATGTGGACTTGAAATCTTGTTTCATAACTTGAATATGGCCTACAGATGTATTTTTCAGTATGCTAGTATACTGATGATGCACAAGGAAATTTGTGGAAAATTTTAGCTGTTAAAATGTTAAAGGATGTTCTTCCTTTTGCTCCTTGCTAGTTTTAATTCAGGATATCTCTTTATCTCTCCGCCATCCTACATTTTGCTTCCAGCAGAGGAATTTGATGGAATTCTGAATTCTTTAGTTATCTCTTAAAGTTGCTGTTCATTCTTCCTGTGATATTTATGAAATGTACATGCAAAGAAAGCAGAAGCATCTTTCTTCTGGGATCGGTAATGGACTGGATGAGAGACAGTAAGACAGGTGCTGGGTGGTTCATGTGTTTTGGAAAGTGGTAGTCACCATATTCTTGATGGAATTGCTGTTGGGCTGCCCTTGGATCCACCTCTGTCATTGAGAACACAATCCTAACGTGGAGTTCAGCCGGCACAGTTAGGCCAGCAAAGTTTGTTTGGCACAAGGGCCACCATAAAGTGCGTTTGGACCATTCTTGGAGTCAGGGAGGATAGTGCACGTCTGGGAGTCAGGGAAGATAACGCAGGGAGGAGACTGCTCCGAGAGTGGTCCAAACATACTGTCTCGGTGTCTTTTATTGGTGAAAGCTGGGAAGCCTGAGATGCATTAGTACTGTATTCTTAAAGCTGGATGTCTGCTTGGATGCTTGTATCCTTGGTATACAAAGAGCATGTATCTTATCCTTTTACTACAGCTCTGCAAGAAGGCATACAGCAGTTATTGTAGGCTGGGGGAAGGAAGGACCTGGCACATCCATGTGAAAATACAATCTGCAGGAAAATATACAGAATCTGGACAGTGCTACTTTATTTACATTTTTTAAAGCCAAGCATGAACACTGTGTATGTTAAAGTGTTTAGAATTCTTCTTTATCCTTTCTATAACTGATTGCATATGTAAGATCCTGGAAACTAGTATGAAGCAACCAAGATCTCTTGGCTTAAGTTCATCCTAAGACTTGAAACAGAGATTGCATGTAAGATTGCAAGTTAAATGTTCCTGTGCAAGGAATTGCTGTTGTTTTATTATTGTACATGATTTATAGACTGCCTTTTAATATTTAAATACTCCCTACTCAACGTATCCAAAAAATATCTAAAACAACAACAAAGATGATAAGCAATCTAAAACAGAATGAGCAACCAAAAAAACAAAAAGCAGCTTAAAAGTTTGATACGGTGTATCAGTCTGCCTAAAACAGGTGCTGCATTAATACTTGACCTCTGCTTCGTACTGGCTGTTAACATGTTTAAAATCAAAGCTGGAAAGTGGTGTACATTCCATGAACATCTATATTTTCAACACTCCTGTCTTATCGGTAGGTCTTTTATAGGATTTCTCTCAGAACATTGAATACTTGAATTGCTTTCTGAGCCCATTCATTCTTCACATGGAAATTTTTCATAATTGCTTCTTAATATAATTTATTGAATTATTTAAAACTAACATAGGCAAGATTTACACAGCTGAAGTTGATTTTATACATTTTCTGCAGAAGTGAGCATATGCCTTCCAAAAATTAAGAAATAAAGACACACCGTATATAAAACTATTTGCCTTTTTATACTTACGATAATTTTTCTATATTTACAATATTCCACATATTATGTGAACAGTCTTTCACAATTGGAATACTTCCATCTTTCCATACTTTCCATCTTTCCATGCAATGCAAATTGCATACAGCTGTTAATATATACCTGATTTAGCTTCGATGTTGAAAAAACTCTAAAGATTTTTGTGGCATCTGATAAGTTGTGCCCCACTTTTAGTACTGCAATTTATATACACTAATGCCAATAATTTCATCAATTTTGGACACCCCCATCACATTATATACATACACCTGCAAGCCATTGCCTTTCCAACAGAGACCTTTGTCATTTTCAACGTCTCTAAGGGGTCACATCAGAATGGACTCCAGAGTTAGGACGTGGTAGAGCATGCATTCAGGGGCTTGTGCCTGACCAAATTGTTCCCCAACATTGCCTGTTAGGCCAGGGCTCATGGGAAGAAGTAATTGCTACTTCTGTGCACTTTCCAAAGCTGTGGGGAGTGCCTTACTGGAGGACCCTTGCACAGTGTTTGCACCTGGGCCCCCCAAAAGCTAGAGTCAACAGTGGACAAGGTACCAACTGGAGAGGAACTTGTAATACTGAAGAGCAGCTCCAGCAACTCCCTGAATGCCCGTCAGGGAGGTAAAGTGGGGTGTAAATTTGTAAATAAGTGTTTATAATTATAACATAAAGAGAAGTTCAAGCTATATAATATTGAACTTGTATATGTATTGCTTAATAATTGGGATACATTCTGCAAACCCCATATTTACTCACCTCTGTCATTGCCTGGACAACAGCAAATGGCAGCTAGGTTGCACCAAAGAATGGAAAGGCCAGTCCTCAAAGCCCATCCCTCACACACATGGGATGGGCTTGTAGTTTTCAGTTTGCCATGACATTTCCCATCTCTGGTTGCAGAGCAAGAGAGAGAGCGCAAGCACCGTGGTCAAAAGAGCAGGAAGTGGGCAGCACCTATACATCAGTTAGTAGAGGATTCATTTGGGATCTTATTACCTCTCTACATTCATAGAGCATAAAAAGAAGTTATTTTTAAAAATTTTGTTTCAACTCCCGCTGTATTGTCTTCCCCTTACCTGAAATCTACGATACCAAAAACTACAATTGAGAGGCTGCATAATAAAGTTTTGATACCTAGTACTAATAGTCCTCCGTCTTTAACTGGTTTAGGCTGCAATCCTGTCCACATTTACTTAGGCGTTAGCCGCGTTGACTATAGTGGGACTTTTTTCTGAGTAGGATATGCATAGGTTTGGGTTCTTAATTAACATCTGGTTTATCTAGCCAATAACATCCAAACATTGTTCATTCTACCAGCTTATCAATAGGGATGAATATCGTAAATTTGGGGGGGGGGAACCATGAATTTGGGCAATTAGAACATCTTGCCTAATGTGATATTTCCCAACTATAGTATTTTCTATTGTCGCTATGATTGCACTACCCTTTCCAGCATCTGCTAGGGGGATATAACTTACCACAAACTAACTAGTAAATAGTTAATAGTAAATAAATTTGTTAATAGTAAAGAGCTTACTATTTTTATTCCCAGATTCCTTCTTATCTTGAATCTCTCTGGAATCGTGTTCCCATTAGAGGTTGATCTTTGTTTTTTACATGGTGAGAAATTCGTATACATGCTCAGACACTCATACATGCTCAGACACTCGCTCATAGCTGTTCAATCGCCTCCAAAAATGGGGTAGTGAAATAGAGGATTTGGTCAATGTTCAGATCAAATTGACAGCTGGTGATACTTTAAGCTCATTATTGAATACAGGTAGATTATCCTTTATTTGGACATCCAGAATCTAGACTGTTCCAAAATCCAGACACTTTTGTCCAAGACTTTTTAAAAACTTTCTGTAGTATGAACACTAGAAGGTCTGTGCTCATTCCCATGTACAGGCTGTGAGTTCTTTTGTCTGCTCTGCGGTGTGTGCCATTGTTGTAAAATGTCAGAGGCCAGCAGACACCTGTACTAGTAACAGCGAAAAGAGCAAATGGAAGCATTTCTCATTGTGAGTGCAATCCTAAACTGAAGTTAGGCTGGCATAAGCTATGGCAGCAAACGTTGGCCAGCACAAGGGCCACTATAAAGCGCGTTTAGATCACTTTCAGAGTCAGGGAGGATGGCTGACATCTGTGTACTGGCCCCTCTGACTCCGAGGGTGGTCCTAATGTACTTTACGGTGTTCCTTGTGCTGGCCAAACTTTGCCGGCTTAGTTTATGCCGGCCTAATTCAGTTTAGGATTGCACCCTGTATGTATATAATTCTTCCAAAATCCAGACACCTTCCCGTCCCAAGCAGTCCAGATAAGGGATCCTCAATTTGTATCAAAATTCCCTTCATGTGCTGGTGTTCTCTAACAGCAATTGTAAATATCTCAATAACCTTTGCGAAGATCAATAGAGAAAGAGGGCAACGTTGTAATCTTTCTCTGTAAAGATTAAAGGCTCCATTTGTAATCATTCTGACAGCTGGAGATCTGTAAATGATTTTCATACATTTGACAAATCCCTAGCATGTATCTAAAGCTTTTAAAACGTTGAACAGAAGATTTCCCTACTTGGTCAAATTGCTTATTCAGCATCTATAAATACCAGGCATAAAGTTTGATTTCTATACGTGGTCATATTAATTTTAAATCCTTTTTCAATTATCTTTCATGCTATAAGGGAGACTGAAAATGTGCCAGGAGCAATTCATACTGTGTGTGCAGATTCCGAGTCAAATGTTGTCACTAAATTTTTCTGTTACTGGCCTTCAAGGTGTGAACTAGAGAGCATCTCATCATTTAGTTTTGAATTACACTTCTTGTTAGGTTATCCTGTGCCCCATTTGCCAGCTCTTTCCTATGGTAGTTTTCAGGTTTTCTGTTTATCTTCAGCTAGGTGGTAGATTCCTGCAGAATCTTTTATATTTGGCTGTGGTAGAATGCCAGATACAGTCATTAGATTCTAATGTATTGGTTGAAAAGCTTGGCAGGAAGTTCTGGTTGTCTTGACTGGCACACCTGTGTTCATGTATTTATGCATAATTTGTTCCCACAGGAAAATGTCTTCTGCCCTGTATTCCCTGAAACTTGTTTCTCTCTTTGGATGCCAATTGTTTCTCCCTTTGATGCCTTGAGTTTTCTCAGAACAAATTTGCCATAATTTTGGTGGTATGTATGAACAAAAACACAAATCTTGCTTCCCCATTCAATAGGACTGAACTTGTGTACCTTTAGCCAGCTGCTAATTTACAATCAAGTCCAATTTTAATTAGAATAACTGCCAGTGGAATAAAAGGACAAACCTTTGCATTCAAAGTTATTATGCCCTTTTGTTCAAAAAGGGGATGAAGGATGCCAATTGACTCACACATGAGTTTGCTGTGTAGGTTGTGAGGCTACAGGTGTAACTACTGCTTGCCTACTTGGAGGAAGAAGCCACAACAGTGTAGAGATTTGGAGTCCTGGGCTGATTCTGTTTCAAAAGTTGTTGCTAACTTACTCTAGCAAGGATGTCAAGTGGTCTTGGAATACACGTGAAGTGGTCTTGTAAAGTGGCATGTCAGTCAGGTTGTTGCGTTCTGCCCAATGGAAGATGCTGAAGGGTATAGAATGACACAAGAATTGATGTGTGAAGAGGGAAGCTGTGGAGACTTTGAAACGAGGATCCAGAGAGCTAAGGAGGTTTAGTGAGGTACACAGGTACTCCACTAATCCTTTTGTCTGAAGGGTGGAGCAGGTTTTACTTTCACCAATTAAAGCTTTTGGAAGGATTCTCACCGTGGAAGGTGCTGGTATCTCTCTTGGCTGTCACTCAAGAAGAACGTTAAATTTCCTCTGAGGAATTTATGGTGATGGTGATTTATGGAGATGGTGATTTCCCAGTAAATATTATACAGATTAAATTTACAGAACAGTAATAATCTTACTACCCTTTGCTTTCCCCTTCTCATGGGTAGGAAAAGATTCTTGTAAATTCTGTAAATTTAAATATGTTACAGTTTTACTAAGAGATAAATATATTTATTGTTGATAATGAGAATTATCGTTATTCCAAAAGTCTATAGCAGTGTTATTCAAATAGTAGGTCGGTACTCACTTGGCGGGTCACAACCTGATGTCAAGTGGGTCGCAGAAAGCTGGAAGCAGCCATCTTGGAAACTGCAGACCATACTCTTATTATATTCCTTTTGTGAGTGTTAATAGTTTGAATTTTCAAGTAAGGGCTTTTTATTTTGTTTTTAGTTCAGTGCTTTTGCATAATATTTTATAATCTTGCTTTCTGTCAGGGATGTTTCATGGTTGTACAATTGCTGCAGTCTAAGAATGCCAATTTAAATTTCAGGAGTGTCATTTTACTATGTTACAATGACAGCACATCCTGCTTGGTGATGTCACTTTCTGCCACAAGGCCACTTCCAAGTTAATGACATCACTTCTGGTGGGTCCCGACACGAGTGCCATTCTAAAACGTGGGTCCGGGTCTAAAATGTTTGAATACCACTGGTCTATATTAGTGGTTCCCAAACGTTTTAGCACCGGGACTCACTTTTAAGAATGACATTCTGTTGGGTAAAGTTTCACTTTACCAGCTGCTCAAGTCTCTATTTCTATCCTTTTTTTTGGGAACTCTCTCCATGGGTTCAGGAAGAGGTTCCCAGGCAGCCAGCACGTTCAGGTGCGCGGCAGAGCAATCAGCACGTTGAGAATTGAGAGCAGCTTTTCAGGTGCGCAGGTGTCAGTGGCAGGGTGGTTTCGGAGTGCTCAGGAGAGGCTCCCAGGTTGGCAGACCACTGACTATACTGAGGGACCATTACTAGTCACTACATTCCATTACTAGTTGGAATGCTAGTAAGTGACACTCACTTGTACTTGGATTTGTTACTCTGCTATTCCAGTAGTGAACAAATAAGTGAATCATTTTGTCTTCTCTGAATTGCACACAATTAATGAATTGTATTGATATGACAATATTCCAGGTCGTATTCAGCCAGTCTGTTATTGTTGGAGGAGTTCCAGACTTCTAGTTCCTACACATTCCCAATTGGTTAAACTGTGTTGCAGCAGTATGATACATTTACAGCAAGGTTATTTTCAATGCAAAAGCTTTAATTTTCTAGGATGTTTTTAGGCGTTAGCTTTTTATACTGTGAAGGGGGTTGGGTATGAAACATAAATTACAGAACTTTATTTCCTTCAATGCCTTTTTTAAAACAATGTGCAAACTTTTTTCAGCTTTAAGTGCAGATTTAAGCAATGAGACTGGACATCTGTTTGGCAAACAGGAGTAATCACTGTTGCTTACTAAGTCATCAGCTCATGATGCCTCTTGATGTCCATAATGTTCAGCTTTTTTTTTTTAAAAAAAATTGTTGCTAAGAAATGAATGTTCATTGACATGAGGGCATTTTAGCATGCTTCCAATTGTTTTAGAGGCAGTTAGGCCTGTCGCTTTGCAGATGGTTAGAAAATGCTTCATAGTGGGTGGATGTGTGCTGAGTATCTCAGAGAATTCAGGTAACCTTTTGTCATTCATTGAATTCCTCTGATCAGTCACTGAACAGCTGCTGTAGGGTCCATACACACCCCCTCCCTCCCAATTTGTTGCAGACAAAAATTATGCTAAAGAGTGTCCTTGCTGGTATTAGATATTCAGTCCTGCACAAAATAAAAGAGTTATTCAACACCACTGTGGTGCATATGTATAATTGGTGAAAGTGATTTGAAGCTGCCAGTATTTGGCTGAAGATTAGCATGTAATGATTCTTGCTCAAAGAATTTGCAAGCCAAGTAAGCTAAATTTCTGTATTCAAGAAGAGCATATGAAGAGCTGAGCTTTCTTTTACTCACACAGCTTTATGCTCCTGAGATCTTCTGCTCTTGTCGTTTGTTAGCTCTACCTGAATTGGCTATATCCTGATTGCTGTACGCTTTTGTGCAGCTTATTGTACTAAAAATTACGAGCACAACTTCTGGTAATGGTTTCATTACAGCGGTGAAAAAGTCTCCGGTAAATATTGCATTTGAAAATGAAGACCCTTAATGCAAGTTCATCAACATTTTCTTGGTTAACAGATTTTGTAAAACTCATGTATATATCTTAAAAGAAGACTTAAAACTTATCTCTAACATAAGACTATGTCTCTGACATAAGAAGAAAATTCTAATTCTTGGGGGATTTGGAATGCTCACCTGTGGGCAGAATTTCCAGGCTCTATAAATCAGTTGAGATTATGTTAACAGGAAGGGTTTTGCAGTTGTGGACTTGCTTACACTCAAATGGCTTAAAGTTCTGGACTGTGAGGCCAGAGCTGATAGATAAATACGTTTCCTGAAGTTTCCCCTCAAGTGAAACTCATTGGCAGTGCAATACTTAACAGACCCACTGCTTATTTTCTTACTATTAGGGAAACTCAGCATTTTTTAAAAAACGCACGTTGATTCAAAGTGCTTCAGGTCCATATTATATCCAGCTTTCAGTTGGCAATCCCTTTTCTGTGCATGTTTCCTTGGAAGTAAGTCTTGCTCGGGACTTACTAGGAAGTAGTAAAAACTTGTGGATTAAAACTTGTGGATTTTTTTTTTAATCCCCACCCCCTCAAAATTAGTACATAGCAGAATAATGGTCAGGGGGCAAGCACAAAGCTTGACAGCAATTTTAGATGCCAGACCTGCTCTGCTGGTGTCCTTAGTTGCCAGCTGTCCACAAAGCTGCCTGCGTGAACGGTCAGTGCTTCGACGAATGGTGCAGCAGATGTGTTACTCATACAAAAAGGTGCTAGGAGAGTGAGTGAGTGAGTGAGTGAGAGAGAGAGAGAGAGAGAGAGAGAGAGAGAGAGAGAGAGAGAGAGAGAGAGAGAGCATAGTGGCTCAAAAGCTCCATTATGTGTTTAGGAACATTCTCTCTCAAACATGAGAGCTTGGTGGTATGTTTCTCTTCTGTACGATTTTGCAAAACCATTGTCCAAGCCATTGCAGTTTCGATTTATTATATTAGCACTTACATGAGCTTGGTCCTTGGTTGGTCAAGCGGTCCCTGGTTCATATCCAGGTGCCCCCTCAAGTGATATTTCCTGCCACCCTAGCAGTTCAAAAGCACCTAAAAATGCGAGTAGATAAATAGGTACCACTTTGGTGGGAAGGTAACAGCGTTCTGTGCGCCTTGGCATATAGTCATGCTGGCCACATGACCACGGAAGCTTGTCCTCGGACAAATGCTGGCTCTTTGGCTTAGAAACGGAGATGAGCACCGCCCCCTACAGTCGGTCACAACTAGACCATTCGGTCATGGGGAAACCTTTACCTTTTTACATGAGCTTGAGTGCCCTTATTTGTGCTGGATGCAAATTGTGTGCAGTCTTGGCAAATTGATTGTATTCTGACAGCTCTTGAATATAATGTATCGTGTTCTTAGCCCCAAACATCAGAATTCAGTTTCACACTGCAAAAATGAGAACATCATTGTATTCTCTGTCAACTTTCCCAAATTATCCTTTTGCATGTGCTTCAGGGTAAATCTATTTAGATTTCTCTGTCTTCTGTGCATTGAAGTGGCAGTAGTATTCAGTGCTACTAACACTGTGTAGGAGTTCATTTTTCTCTTAGAATTTCCTCAAAATGCAAGTAATTGTTCTCATTGTATTGAGAAATATTATTGTTGTGATAATAAGAGTGGCAAGGACAATCTCTTCAGATGATGTGTGACTGGGCTATAGCTAGCATATGCTAGGTATGTACAAAGTCCTAGGGCCATAGTATTTCTGTTGGGGAAAAAATCTCAGATACCAAGGCTGGGAAAGCTGTTTGAGCCTTTTGAAGCCACTTTCAGAATACATAATACTGGTCTGAATGGGAACAAAGACTCAAAGCATTATGTGTAGATGCCAAGCTCACTGATGAGAATTGCTTTCAGATTCTCACTGACAGGTCCTTCATACTTGACTTCCTAAATAAGTTGGTGGTTTCTGAAACTTGAGTCATCACATAAGCCTGAGGTTCTCAAAGTGGAGCATTGCGATGCCCCAGCCTGAGAAGTCCTGCCTCTGGCCCTTTAAGGGGCAGGGGAGAGACAAAGGCAGCAACATGATCCCCAGGATTGTGCAGCTACTGGGGCTGAGGGTAACATAAAAAAGCCTGTTAGCCCTGGCAGCAGCAGAGCTGTGCATCATGTTGCTCCCTTTGTACCTCCTCTGCAACAATTTACTTCTGGTAAATGAAGTAAATGACTTAAACCATGAAGTAAATGACTTAAACCAGGTCATGACTTAAACCATGACCTTTCTTTTCAAAACAGATAGGCAGGACCTATTCGTTTCTGATGGGTTAATGCAGCGGTTCTTAAACTCTCCGGGAGTTTGAGAACTGCTGAAAGTGCTTGCAGGAGCGGGGGAATTGCAGCGACGCGATAGCCAAGATCATGTCGCTGCAGGGCATAGATCAGGGCTAGGGGGACTTACCAGTGCCTGTACCACCATTGTTTTGGATTGAGGAGCCTTGAGGACCCCTCTGCAGGGCTCCCTTGGCATTTAAAAAGTTTAAAAAAAATGATTGTGACCCACTTCCGGTTTTGTGATCACAACCAGGAAGTGGGTCGCAATCTTTTTTTTAATGTTTTAAAAGCAGAGGGAGCCCTGCAGAGGTCTGCAGGGCTCACTCCCCAACCCAAAACGACACTAGGACAGGCACTGATCTATGCCCTGCAGTGACGCGATCGTGACACTGCAGTTCTCCTGCCCCTTATAGGGACCTAGCCAGTGCTTTTCAGGCTGAGGCATTGCAATGCCCCAGTTTGAAAACTACTGAGTTAATGTGATACTTGTCATACATTGGACCGTGTTGCCACTTTGCAGGTTCTTATTGACCAGCATTGTGAAATGAAGTCACTCGTAGGATCTGCCCCAATGCATTTCCCTTAGAAAGTTAATATTTATATGGATATATGCCACTTGAGTTTGAGATGTGCGCTCAGTAGTGCATATTAGCCATTTTACATGCAGTAACATCTTTTTGAATTTTCAAAGAAATGCTTAGCTGCACTTTTAAAAAGTAGTTTGCACTTGTGCATGGAAAGCTGCAGTTAAGAGTGTTCCTGGAAGAACATTGCTTTATATCCCCAGAGTTAGAAAAAACCATTTCCAAGTCACAGTGTTTTGGTGCTAGGTAACCTATTTGACTAGAAGGGACGTGGTGGTGCAGCGAGTTAATCTGCTGTTGGTGGGCTTTCGACCGCAAGGTTGGGAGTTTGAGACTGCGTGACGGAGTGAGCTCCCGTTGCTTGTCCCAGCTCCTGCCTACCTAGCAGTTTGAAAGCACCTAAAATGCAAGTAGATAAATAGGGACCACTTTGGTGGGAAGGGAACGGCGTTCCGTGCGCTACGGTGTAGAGTCATGCTGGCCACATGATCGGACAAAAACGCCGGCTTTCCAGGCTTTGAAACGGAGATGAGCACCGCCCCCTACAGTCAGTCACGACTAGACCATTCGGTCGTGGGGAAACCTTTACCTTTTTAACCTATTTGACTATAAGATTTATCAGTCACAGCAGCCATTTTCAACCACTGCTATAGCACATTGGTGTGCTGCGAGTGGTCCACAGGTGTGTGGTGGGAATTTGGGGGAAGCTCATTTATTAGTAGGGCCAATGGGAAATGTGAGCCCCTCCCCCCCATTGGCAGCATGATGTGCCTTATCAATTGTCAAACAACTGATGGTGTGCCTTGACAATTTTAGTACCATCTTAGTGTGTTGAGAGATGAAAAAGGTTGAAAATCTCTGGCTCAGAAACTCCCTCCTTAGTCACTGGCACTACAGCATAGCATGTGTTGATGAAGAGGCTCCTCTGGTGGTGCAGCGTGAAGAGAACATAGCTCTCCTCTCTCCTTCATGCGAGGGGGCCAAAGTTACGAAGCAAAGGGTGGTGAAAGCTCCTCTGCTGTTGCAACCAGGTCACAGACCCTTTGGATTGACAACAGACTGGCAGTGCTGTGGCTCCTCCTGGGCTCTAATGGCTGTAGAGGAGGAGGGAGAAAGTATGTGTTGTGAATGAATGAGAAAACAAGCAAAACTGATAGTTGCCAAGGCAATTTGGCACCTGAGCTTTTTTCCTGCCCTAGCATACTACCGCATTAACATTATCTTACTTTACTTAAGGATTACAAAAAACAAACAAAAAAAACATGCTACCTGTGTAGGAACAGAATGGTGAACTACCCTTTAATGTAATATCTCATTTCAGAAGTATTTTTAAGTGTGTACTGTCTGCACGTTGATAGCATCTGTATGTCTTGCAGGGAACTTGTCACTTAGCTTGTAGACTGGATTTGTTGTCTCTTATGTTATCTGTGCTGAAATCGTTAACTGATTTACCCTCCAGTTTTTCATGCTTAGCCCAAGTTCACAAACCTGTTCCACTTGTTATGCTGATGGTCAGAACCTGACAGTTCTTTGGCTGTATTGGAGAGACTATATTGGATGGATAGCTGAAACTGCAGTTGTGTGGCACATTTTCGGGATGTTAAATTTCCGTAGATTTTTGTTGTTTTGCTGCAGTATAAACATACACCATGCATTTTGGTATAAAAATGGCTGTATCTGCTGACACTATATCACCTACTAGCTTTTTGTTACCCGGCGTTGCCCGGGTAACAAAATGATCTTCCACAGTTTATGAGTTTTGCACCCCTTCTCACCCCCCCCACGCCGACGGGGGCCGAACCCGGACTCCAACCGCGTCGGGAGCGTCACCAGTCGCCTCGGTGATCCCGGAAACTATGGACTCGATGCCAATTTCGCCCGTTTTCGGCCGTCTTCACTTCAGGCTCCCTACGCACCCCTACTCCCGGGGGCGCTAGGGTGGCCTGACCCCCGGAGTGTCTGTCACCAGGCCGCAAGGCACGTGCATGACGAGTTTGGTGCGCGTCGCTCCAGGCGTTCCAGAAGGGCATGGCGGACGTTGTGTCTCGCACCCCTTCTCGCACCCCATGCAGAGGGGGGGCGAACACGGACTCCAACGGTGTCAGGAGCATCGCCGCTCGTCCCGGCAACCCCGGAAACTGTGGATTCAATGCAGATTTTGACCGTATTCGACCATTTTCATGTGGGGACCCCTGTGTAACCCCACCCCCCGGGGGCGCTAGGGGGGTCTGACCCCTGCAGTGTTTGTCGTCAGGCCGCAAGGTGTATGCGTGCCAAGTTTCGTGTCGATCGGTCCAGGCGTTCCAGCAGGGCATGGCGGATGTTTTGTTTCGCACCCCTTCTTGCACCCCACGCCAAGGGGGGGCCGAACCCAGACTCCAACAGCATCGGGAGCATCGCCGCTCATCCCGGTGACCCCGGAAACTATGGATTTGACACCGATTTTCATGTGGGAACCCCCGCATACCCCCACCCCGGGGGTGCTACGGGGGCCCAACCCCCGCAGTGTTTGTGGCCAGGCTGCTAGGCTTCCGCCTGCCGAGTTTGGTGCCAATCAGTCCAGGCATTCTAGCAGGGCATGGCAGATGTTTTGTTTTGCACCCCTTCTTGCCCCCCACGTCGAGGGGGTGCTGAACCCAGACTCCAATGGTGTTAGGACTGTTGCCGCTCATCTCGGCGCCCCCGGAAACTGTGGATTTGATGCTTCGGCCATTTTTGACCGTTTTCACGCGGGGACCCCCGCGTACCCCCACCCCCGGGGGGCGCTAGGGGGGACTGACCCCCGCAGTGTTTTTCGCCAGGCCGCAAGGTGTATGTGTGCCGAGTTTCGTGCCGATCGCTCCAGGCGTTGCGGAGCCTATGCGAAACATACACACACACACACAAACCCACGCTCTTCTTTATATACACTGCTCAAAACAATAAAGGGAACACTTAAACAACACAATGTCACTCCAAGTCAATCACACTTCTGTGAAATCAAACTGTCCACCTAGGAAGCCACACCGATTGACAATCAAGTTCACATGCTGTTGCACAAATGGAGTAGACAACAGGTGGAAATCATAGGCAAGTAACAAGACACCACCAATAAAGGAGTGGTTCTGCAGGTGGTGACCACAGATCACTTCGCAGTCCCTATGTGTTCTGGCTGATATTTGGGTGACCTTTGAATGCTGGCGGTGCTGTCACTCTAGTGGCAGCATGAGGCAGAGTCTGCAACGCACACAAGTGGCTCAGGCAGTGCAGCTCCTCCAGGATGGCACATCAATGCGAGCTGTGGCAAGAAGGTTTGCTGTGTCTGTCAGTGTGGTGTCCAGAGCATGGAGGCGCTACCAGGAGACAGGCCAGTACACCAGGAGACGTGGAGGAGGCCGTAGGAAGGCAACAACCCAGCATCAGGACCGCTACCTCCGCCTTCGTGCCAGGAGGAATAGGAGGAGCACTGCCAGAGCCCTGCAAAATGACCTCCAGCAGGCCACAAATGTGCATGTGTCTGCTCAAATGGTCAGAAACAGACTCCATGAGGGTGGTATGAGGGCCCGACGTCCACAGGTGGGGGTTGTGCTGACAGCCCGACACCATGCAGGATGTTTGGCATTTGCCAGAGAACACCAAGATTGGCAACCTTGCCACTGGCGCCCTGTGCTCTTCACAGATGAAAGCAGGTTCACACTGAGCACATGTGACAGACGTGACAGAGTCTGGAGACGCCAGGGAGAACGTTCTGCTGCCTGCAACATCCTCCAGCATGACCGGTTTGGCAGTGGGTCAGTAATGGTGTGGGGTGGCATTTCTTTGGGGGGCCGCACAGCCCTCCATGTGCTCGCCAGAGGTAGCCTGACTGCCATTAGGGACCGAGATGAGATCCTCAGACCCCTTGTGAGACCATATGCTGGCGCGGTTGGCCCTGGGTTCCTCCTAATGCAAGACAATGCTAGACCTCATGTGGCTGGAGTGTGTCAGCAGTTCCTGCAAGATGAAGGCATTGATGCTATGGACTGGCCCGCCCGTTCCCCAGACCTGAATCCAATGGAGCACATCTGGGACATCATGTCTCGCTCCATCCACCAGCGCCACGTTGCACCACAGACTGTCCAGGAGTTGGCGGATGCTTTAGTCCAGGTCTGGGAGGCGATCCCTCAGGAGACTATCTGCCACCTCATCAGGAGCATGCCCAGGCATTGTAGGGAGGTCATACAGGCACGTGGAGGCCACACACACTACTGAGCCTCGTTTTGACTTGCTTTATGGACATTACATCGAAGTTGGATCAGCCTGTAGTGTGTTTTTCCACTTCAATTTTGAGTATGACACCAAGCCCAGACCTCCATGGGTTAATAAACGTGATTTCCATTGATGATTGTTGTGTGATTTTGTTGTCAGCACATTCAACTATGTCAGGAACAAAGTATTTAATAGGAATATAGGAATAGGAATATTTCGTTCACTCAGATCTCGGATGTGTAAGTGTTCCCTTTATTGTTTTGAGCAGCTTATATAGATATCATCTACTTCGTACACTTTTACAGTACTTAAAATTAATAAAAATGAGAACTTAGAATAAAAGCGCATAACACCACAATTTGCTATTTTGATCAAGAAATTTTGGGGAAAACCCCCAAAAAACACACAAAACATACCAAACATACCAAAACATACCAAAAAACACACCCTTATTAATGGCTTTATTATTTTTTTTGTTAAATTTCTTTTAACAAATTCAGTGGCGTACCTGGCAGGGGGATCCAGGGGACTACATGGTCCTGGGCTGTAAAGTGGAAGCGGTAGCATTCTGAGTGTCCCCTGCGTGGCTGCCCGCCTGCCCTGTTTTTTAAATGAAAGTGAAGCTGGTAGTCAGTTTTGCCTGAGGGGGCGGGCAGGTGGGTGGGCAGAGCCTCTCCAGTCGCCTGCCCACCTGCCCCATAAATGTGAGTGAAGCCTGCTTTGCTCATCATGGCAGGGGGGCAGGCAGAGCCTTGAGGAGGAGTCCATGACTGCCCTCCCACCACAGGATGTAGCATGTACCCCGATCCAATCCTACTGCTAATTCGGCGGCTGCTCAGAGGCATTTACTCTCTGCTGCTGTAAAATAGCTGCCGACTGAGAATGCAGTGCTTCATCAGGGTCGTCTTCTGAGTGCTGCTGCAGGAGGCGGCAGTGCTGACAGGCCTGCTGGATGAGGCAAGGCAATTGTAGAGGGGGGTGGAACTGGGTGGGAAAGTGGAGGAACAGGGACAGGAAGCTGTGGTGGGGGAGATCCAGCAGAGATGGCACACTCCGGATCCTATCCCCACATTTGCAAGCTTCCCCGCCCCCTTCGTCTCCTTGGACTTGCCCCAGTTACAGAGCTGGTGCAGATCTGAGGAGACCCATTCTGGAGTGGGAGGTTTATGGCGGAGTAAGGGGAAGGAAATAATTCCCCTTTCCCCTCGGAAGGTTCATGATCGGCCTCCCCCCTTGCTGGATACAGCGCTTCCATTTTTGGTGTGGCTGAACCAGTGAGGCAAGGGAAATAAAATATTGGGCTCTAAAAATGTTTCTTTTTCTACTACTACAGTTTGTCCTAGCTTAGTACTTTAATCTTTCTGGTTTGCCTGCCTTGGCTTCACCCTCTTTTCTCCATTCTCGCCCCTGCTGGGTATACCTTTTAAATAAAATATTCCTGTGTCTTGTTTCCTCCTGAATTTCTACTACTAAATTACACTCCTTTCATTAATTTCCATTCTTTATGGGATTCGGACTAAGCAACGACTTCTCGCTTCACTCTTTGGCTTTACCTTGCCTATCTCCTCAGTTTTACTTTGTCTGGCCTCTTGTTGACTTTGCACTCCCAATACATTCCTCTTGCAAAACCATGGCTTTCTATTACTTTGTGCATCCATCCTTTCTCTCTTCCATTACATCCCCATTTCTTTTGAACTGATTGTCTCCTAGCAGTGCCACATCTTCTTCCTTGCAGCTGTTTGAACAGTGTCTGAAAATTGGGTCTTTCCTTTCTGGTCTCTTGGTCCCTTCCCATTTTGCCATCCCTTTTTTTGTATTGTAGGCTTGTATTGTAGGGTTTGTGCTTTTTAATATGGTCATTGTACAATCCCAAGCTTTGGAGATGATTTAAATATTTCGATGTTGTAAAGGAAGGAAACTTTGGTTTTGAACAGAAGTGTTAAAGCAGGGGTGGCCAACCTCTCAACTTTAGAGCTCCTGGATCTTTAAGAATTGTGTAGAGGCGGGAATTTCATCAGGTGCAGCTTATCATCTGTGAAATGATGAGCTGCACCTACTGAAATTCCTACTTCTACACAACTGTTAAAGGCCCAGGAGCCCTAAAGTTGCAAGGTTGGCCTTCCCTGTGTTTTAAGGTGTATATATGTGTACTTGAGAAGTAGGGATGTTTCATTGCCCCACGACTGCTTAAGGCAACTTTTGCTATCATTTCTGGCAGTTTGTTGTCCCTGGTGGACCAGCAAGATTGAGATCTCTATCCTCATAGATGGCAATTGCAAGCGCTAAATATATTCATTTCTGGTACTTGAAGGTAAATGAAGATCATGCTGCTCTCCAGCCTGATCTATTACTGTAAAAGCTCTACCACTCAGTGTGTTGCTCTTAGTAAGTAATTCTGTGCTTAAATCTAATTACAGTACAGTTCTTTTTAAATCAAACTTGTGTTTGCTGCAGGGCAAAGCATTTAAAGCTTTGTCATGGCTTAAACTTAGACCCAATGGTGTATATTACTGTACATGGAATTGTTTTAAGAGGGATTACTGTGGTCCTTGAGCACTTAGTGTACTATATTTATTGTAAAGAATAATGGAATGGAACAGATTGTTTGAGAGGGAAGAACATTGGCTACATAAAATAAGATATAAAAGAAGTGGATTTTTTTTGTTCTGTGATATTCTGTGGAGATAAAAATGACGGTTTCAAATCAGAAACTATTGATCTTTAAGAATCTGAGAGAACCTTGAGATGGTAGTATTTTCAATAATATTATGAAATGTGGCTCACTTTCTTAACAGATACTATGTGATGATGTGTTATAATTAACTTTTACTGAAGAGTTTGATGCTAACTTCATAGAATGGTAATAGATCTGTTAAAACATGCTAATGAGTTTCAGAGAGTTGAAAGCAGTTTAAAAGAGGGATCCTTGTGGCTGTTAGTAAACTAGTGATGTTGTGGGGTTTTGTACAGTTTCTGGGTAATGCGGAATGCATGGAGGGGAGATTGTGTAAACATTTAAACAATCTTTTAAATTGTTCACTTAAGCATTTAAAGTACCATTCATATAAAATTATTTTCGCTGCTAGCCATTGCAATTGACTAAAACAGATTTAATTATATAGTATAATGAAACAACAAAGCAAAATAATGGTAGTGATTAAAATAATACATCAACATGAAGACATTGCTTAAAACAATTCAATCAATATTTGAAAAGGCCTTGGAAAAGAAAAGCCTAAGCATAGGTGCCAGGTGAACTTGGAGAGGGCATTCCACCTTTGAGATGGTACCATGGAAAAGGCCCTGTCCACTGCTGTTGCCTGCCTGACTTCTAATGATGGGGGCACCCAAAGAAAGTTCTTCAGTGAAGAACCTGGGACATGGACTACTTATGAGAAAAGGCTATCCTTCAGATGCTCTCAAATCCTTAAGCTATAACGGCAGGGTTCCACATTTCTGTTTGTGAATGTTTTATTGTCTTCTTGTGAGGATGATAAGAGGACCTGCAGCTTGGTGTTTCAGAAGGGGGTAGAGTCATCCCTGCAGTTGGGCTCAACTTTGGAGGATACACAGCAACTTCAGGGAAGATTCTTGCTCACTTCCCTAACTCCAAGCTGAAGAGGAAGCTGAGGGCTGACTGTTTTGGTGGTGGACTAGACAGCCAAAGTGGAGAGTCTCTTCTTCCAACGCTGAAAGATGTGCTAGCCTTTTGCGCTGGAGTGGAGATTGGGTGTGTCTGTTCTAGTACTGAATGGCAGAGACACCCCAGACACTTCCAAGACTTTTCTTGTCCATGCCAAAAGAAGTTCCCCTTTTTTTGTCTTGGCTTGCTTTGCCAAGAACAACTGCAGGACCACCCCCACCCCCAGCCTCAATCTTAGATTTACCCTGACTTTGTGTGGAAGGAGCATGCGGTTAATAACTGGAACTAGTCCTGTTCATGCATGGGAGAAATCTCCATTGAACACAATGGGAGTTCTATGTAGGGATGCTTACATTAGGTGACATTAGGTGTTTTCTAGTACTGCTTCCAGTTTGTAGCTTAATGGCAACCCAAGATTGAGGATGCAATCCTAAACTGAGTTAGACCATGTCGCCTAAGGAGGACAGTTTAGCATAAGCTAAGCCAGCAAAGTTTGGCCAGCAAAAGGACCACCATAAAGTATGTTTGGACCACTCCAAACAGAGAGGCCATCATACAGATGGGTGCCATCCTCCCTGACTCCGAAAGTGGTCCAAACACGCTTTACGGTGGCCCTTGTGCTGGCCAAACTTTGCTGTCTTAGTTTATGCTGGCCTAACTCCAGTTTAGGATTGTGCTCTTAATCTGATATGGTGCCCAGGCAAGATGTGTTATTGAACCAGTCTGAAACAGTGACAACAGTGTTATCCGGTTCGACGTATTTGTTAGTGGAAGTTATCAAGGAAGTCCAGCATGGATACTTTTGACTTGAAAAAGAGTGTACTTGTCAAAAATGGGTGAGCTAATAAAAAGGAAACTACAAGGGAAAGTAAGGATGATCAAATCTCTCCAGAATTTACCAAGGTGTGGTAATTCGTAGTGTTCTGTTGAAGCACTCCAGAAACTTTGTTGTGACTGTGATTTTGAAAAAAACAACACACCACTCTTTTTCATATTTCCTGTGTCAGAAGTTTTCTTCTTGAAAGAGTGCTTCGTGGAAATTTGAAGTATACGTTGACTCTAAAGAGGGACATTATATTCTGTTTTTTCCCCTGAGTACCACTGCCACCAGAGTTGACAGCTGCGTGACGAAGTGAGTGGCTTACTCCACAATTGTCCCTGAAGCAAAGAAGAGGCTTCTCTGCTTTCTGCTGCCTCCTGATCCCTGTTCCATTCTGTGCAGCCTTTCCTGTCTCTCTCTTGAAGGATTGGTTTACAAGTTGCATCTTGCCACCAGCGCACTGCTGCTGCTCCTGCCATTTCCATTTCTGAAAGGGTCAGGACAGGCAGAGCAGTGTTGTGTGGGTCCTTGTGGTAGTCAGACCACATGGCATATTGTGAAGTACCGCCAGTAGTGTTTGTGCCAGTGGTTGAAAAGCACTGCTCCAAATGCATCAGGTACAGTAAACTTTCTGGAGTGCATCATTTAAGCAACTGTTTTGACGTACTCCTTGCTTTGTTTGGTTTTTGGAAAGTTTGCTCTGTCTCCCTTCTGACTAAGTGGCATTTATGTCTTCTGTAACTGATTGCCTGACAGTACCCTCTGTGTACATGTTGTCCCTCATTATCCACTGATTTTTCTCACCACTGATAATGGGGTCTACTTTTAAATACTTTGTGACAAGGAAAAAAAACACCCAAATCCCATTTCCTACCTTTGTGCTGTTTTAAACTGCACCAGTTGCAAGTTTCTTGGGGTTAAAGATAGTTTTAAAGAGCCACTTCTGGGTTTCTTGCTCCTTCATTGGCACCCCTGAATGGGTGGGAAGTGGGTCTTTAAAGTGATTTTTTCCACTATTTTAGTGTCCACTGATTTGGTTCTGGAACAGAATCCCAATGGAGAACAAGGCACGATTGTGCATGCCCCGCATCATATTATATCCTGATACCTCGATTTCTTTTGCTTGCTGTGGCACGAGACCATAATTAAAATGCCTGATATTTAAATAGATGATCCTGAGACTGATTAAAAATTATTCCTTGCAGATTAAAGCATCATAGATGTCTTTTGAACATGACAGCTGTTCAGTTTTAAAAATAATTACCATTGGATCAAAATCTTTTTTGTTGAACACTTGTTATCAAATGATCTACCTAAGGAAATAGGATGAATGATGAAAAGGTTCATATCAAAAGTAACTGGTTTAGTTTCACTAGAGATTCCATCCTTTAATTTAAAATGTATCAAAGTTTGATTACCTCTCACATTAATAAAGAAATATTGACATCTTGCTGAAGTGTGCAGTGACCTCTTTTCTGGCTGTGTTGTGTAGCTTTTGTGACAGATGCTTCTGAAAGCATTGATATTCCTGTACCCTTTGAGAGCTATGTGTGCCGTATATTAATGAGCTGCTTGAAGTGATGCACAGTAACGTCATTCTCAGATAAAAACAGATGTGAACAATTCAGTTTTAATATTTAATCAGGCTCCATGCCTCTGTTGGCTTGCTTCAGCTGACCTGACAGCATAATACCTGGCAATGCTTTGAATTAAACACTGGGTGATTGACCTTGTTCAAATAGTTGTAATTCAATAAGGCTGGTAACATTGGTAAGGGGCATCTACTCTTTGGCTGGGTTTGCTTGCTGTGAAAGGAAGTTCACACCTCTTTTTAAAATTTATAATCTGAGGTAAAATTTGAAAAAAAGAAGAACAAAAGGTTCAAGAGTTCTGTTACAGTCACGGCAGAGTTAATGCAAGAGCTAGTTTTTTCTTGTCTGCCTGCAGTTACACATGTGAGGGCACAATCCTAATATAACTAACTTCCAGCACCAGGGTGGTAAGGGCAATGTAGCTCTGAGGTAAGGGAACAAACATTTTCTTACCTTGAGGAGGCCTCTGTTACTGCCACCGAACTGCAGGATGCAGCACATGCCCCACTGGCACAACTCTGTCAGTGCTAGAAAGTAGGTTAGGATAGTGTATGTGAAACTCACTGCAAAGTGAGCTTCGGGAAAATTGTAGAAATTTAGCTTAGAACAGTACTGCCAGTACTGTGTTGTCTATGGCAAACTGAAGGAGCTTTCTGGGGGGGGGAGGGTCATTTTTCCTCTACTGTACCCACAAGTCAGTTGTCAGATGCCACTCTTTAGACACTACAGCGTAAGAAGACAGCATGTGAGATGTTTTAGATAAAAGTATGTGTATTCATTGCCAAAGAACACACGTAGTTTCATTTTTGCCATAACAAAGACCTGGGTAATAAATAGTTCATAACGTCTAGGAAATACCTGCCCTATGTAACATTGGAAGTGGTCATTAAGCACAGTGACATATGGTTGTCAACAATGTGTGGCATTCTTATTCTCATTTGTTATGACTGTTTTGTGTTTGGTGGGGTAATCTACTCTAGAAAAGCCTTAAATGGTAAATTTTAAAAGCAAAAAAGAAGTTTACTTATCCAGCTATGGAAGGGCCAAACATCTAGTCCAGTGTTCTTCAAGGTTGCGACCCACCATAGGAAGAATAAAGGGACCATTTTCCTTTAAGGGGAGTGGCCCCAGAAATGACTGCCAGCAGCCTTGCAGCTATTTTAGCGCTGTGGGCATTTAGGGGCAAGTGACCTACCTGTATGGGGTCCAGGAGCTAATTTCCTGTTTGGATGCTAAACAGGAAATTAGCTCTGACTTTGCAACAGAGGTTTTTTTTAGCATCAGGGAGGCCCACAGAGGTGGCAGCGGGCATCCCCAACCCTTCTACACCCCCAAGGACCCCATCCAGGTAGGGCACTTGCCCTAAATGCCCATGGTGCTGTGATAGACATGGTGCTGACCAAGTAGGACTTTGAAGACCACTGATCTAGACTACTCCAAGTCATTTGCTGGGATAAACAACTCAGTTTCAAATAATTGCAGTTCAAAAAGGCCCATCCATTTTGAGCCAAACTCAGACCCCTTTGCATTCTTATCTGGCACAAACTGCAGTTTAAGTTTGCTTCTAATCCGATTTGTTTGCCAGTTCTTCCCAGCACCGAACCAAAAAACATCTTCAGTTTTTGATATTTAGAATAATATCAGTTATTCACTGAACAGTTCTTCTCTGTGGAATTTAACCTACAGGCACAATGTTTAACCTACAGGCACAACGTTTTAAAAAAGGAAAAGAAAATCAGTAATAACACAAAGTAATAACTGGTTTTAAAGGTAGGTTTTCAAGGCAGTTGTGCTAAGTAGGCTGCAGGTCACTTCTTCAAGCCTTATCAACTTAAATTTAAACATGGATTGAGATCTCCATTGCTCCTGGATTGAGTCATTGACGGGGTCCATTACACAAAATTGAGTCATCAGGGTGATCTGTTGTACCTTTGCAACTGCTTGTATTTCTGTTTTGGAAAGAACGTTTGAGAATATTTAACTGGTCAGTTGAATGATGTGCCAATACTACTGAGGTTTCTTTGTTTGCTTTCAGAACTAGCTTGTTATCTTTTATTTAAAGGATTTGCTTGTTGCTTTAACTCTTATGTGATGCCTTTTCCAGATTAAATGTGTTCTCAGGTTTTGCTAGGATCTTTTTCCTAACACTGTTCAGATCTTCGACAAGAGAATCAGTCTGTTCCTTTTGTCTCCATATTCTAAAATTTCTCTGTTTACATAAAACCAATGGAAATCAAATTACTCAGTACAATTAAAAATCCCCTAAATTAGGGGAATTTAAGCATGTGTACTCAATACCAGATGTCCCTTATTTCTGAAGGCAAGAGTTCAGTGGAGTTTGGCTAGAACTGTTGGTACGATTTCATAGTTGTTGATTTGTCAACCCCAGTTGTGTAGCTAAGCCATCTGCTTGCTACCCAGTGCGCACATGTTTTTTTCGCATCCGTCCCTGGTAAACCTGGTCACATACAACAAGTGGTCATGGTTATCTGCCGGCTATGTCTCCTTCCTGTGTCAGCCAGGCCATCTCTTCCTTGCTTACCTTGCAGTTGGGGTGGCGGGGGCACCCACATGGCCATGCACCCCAGCAATGGATGGGTGACAGGAGTGCCACCTGCCCGCTCAGCCTGCCTGAGCCAACTGGCTGCCACTGCCTGTCTATCTCTCTCCCACCTACTCACCCATGCGAGGAAGAGGCAGAGCCACCTACCTCTGGAGCCGGGGCTAAGGGCCAGCCAGAGCAGGAGCAGCAGTGCCAGCACCCAGTGCCACATGCCCATCGTGTTGCCACAGAGGGTTGAGCAATGCCAACTGGCACCAGCAGCAGAGGCAGCTGCTCTTTCTGGGGCCCAGCTGCATTTTCAGGCAGGTAGGTGGGCGGCTGTCAGCACACAAGCATTTGGGCTGCTTATATTTTGCAACCCTTTCATGGATCACTGCCTTGTCGTGGCGAAGGGGCTTGAGTAGCTCAATGAAGCTGTGAGCTATGCTATGTAGGGCTACCCAAGATGGACAGGTCACAGCAGAGAGTTCTGACTAAACGTGGTCCGCTGGAGAAGGAAGTGGCAACCCACTCCAGTACTCTTGCCAAGAAAACCCCATGGATTACAGAACAAAAAGGCTAAACGATATGACACTGGAAGATGAGACCCTCAGGTCGGAAGGTGTCCATTATGCTACTGGGGAAGAGCAGAACACGAGTACTAGTAGCTCCAGAAAGAGTGAAGTAGCTGGGCCAAAACTGAAAGGAAGCTCAGCTGTGGATGTGTCTGGAAGTGAAAGGAAAGTGCGATGCTGCAAAGAACAATACTACATAGGAACCTGGAACGTCAGATCTATGAATCAAGGCAAGCTAGATGTGGTCAAACGCGAGATGTCAAGGCTGAACATCGACATCCTGGGAGTTAGTGAACTAAAGTGGACAGGAATGGGAGAATTTAATTCAGATGACCATTATATTTGCTACTGTGGGCAGGAATCCCTTAGAAGAAATGGAGTAGCCTTCATAGTGAACAAGAGAGTGAGAACAGCAGTACTGGGGTATAACCTCAAAAATGATAGAATGATTTCCATTCGGATCCAAGGCAAACCTTTCAACATCACAGTAATCCAAGTCTACGCCCCAACCACTGGTGCTGATGAGGAAGAAGTTGACCGCTTCTATGAAGACCTAGAACAGCTTCTAGAATTAACACCCAAAAAAGATGTCCTTCTCATCATAGGGGATTGGAATGCTAAAGTAGGCAGTCAAGAGGTAATAGGAATAACAGGCAAGTTTGGTCTTGGAGTACAAAATGAAGCAGGGCAAAGACTGATAGAGTTCTGTCAGGAGAACACATTAGTCATAGCAAACACCCTTTTCCAGCAACACAAACGGCGACTGTACACATGGACTTCACCAGATGGTCTACATTGAAATCAGATTGATTACATTCTTTGCAGCCAAAGATGGAAAAGTTCCATACAGGCAGTCAAAACAAGACCTGGAGCTGACTGTGGCTCAGATCATCAGCTTCTTCTTGCCAAATTCAGGCTTAAACTGAAAAAAGTAGGGAAAACCACTAGGCCCTCCACGTATGACCTAAATCAGATCCCCTACGAATATACAGTGGAGGTGACAAATAGATTTAGGGGCTTAGATTTGGTAGACAGAGTGCCTGAAGAACTTTGGACGGAGGTCTGTAACATTGTACAGGAGGCAGCAACTAAAACCATCCCAAAGAGGAAGAAATGCAAGAAGGCAAAGTGGCTGTCTGACAAGGCTTTACAAATAGCTGAGGAAAGGAGAGAAGCCAAAAGCAAGGGAGAAAGGAAAAGATATACCCAACTGAATGCAGATTTCCAGAGAACAGCAAGGAGAGATAGGAAGGCCTTTCTAAATGAGCAATGCAAAGAAATAGAGGAAAACAACAGAATGGGGAGGACTAGAGATCTTTTCAAGAAAATTGGAGATGTCAAAGGACAATTTCATGCTAAGGTAGGCACAATAAGGGACAAAAATGGCAAGGTCCTAACAGAAGCAGATGAGATTCAGAAGAGGTGGCAAGAATACACAGAGGAACTCTATAAGGCCGATCTAAATGTTCCTGATAACCACAGACCCTCATGCTGGGAAAGACTGAAGGCAAAAGGAGAAGGGGGTGGCAGAGGATGAGATGGTTAGACAGTGTCACCAAAGCGATGAACATGAAATTGGGCGAACTCAGGAAGCTAGTGGAGGACAGGGAGGCCTGGCGTGCTGTGGTCCAAGGGGTCGCGAAGAGTCGGGCACAACTTAGCGACTGAACAACAACAATATTTTGCAAAGTGACTGGGACTGCTTGTTGTGTTCTGCTGGGTGGGACGCAGTGGTCTTGCCTGCCGCCATTGCTGTAGCTGCCCATTTATATTTTCCTGTAGGGCCTAGCAGCCGACAGCGCATACCCAAGTGCAGCTGCTAATGGCTGCACTTTTAAACCGCTCTGCCTCTGGTCAACCCTAATATAAAATATTGTTGTTTTTCAGTCGCTATGTCTGACTCTTCGCGACCCCATGGACCACAGCACGCCAGGCCTCCCTGTCCTCCACTAGCTTCCAGAGTTCGCCCAATTTCATGTTCATTGCTTCGGTGACACTCTCTAACCATCTCATCCTCTGCCGCCCCCTTCTCCTTTTGCCTTCAGTCTTTCCCAGCATGAGGGTCTTTTCTAAAGAGTCCTCTCTTCTCATGAGGTGGCCAAAGTACTTGAGCTTCAGCCTCAGGATTTGTCCTTCCAGGGAGCAATCAGGCTTGACTTCCTGGAGGATTGACCGACTGGATCTCCTTGCAGTCCAGGGGACTCTCAAGAATCTTCTCCAACACCATAATTCGAAAGCGTCTATTCTTCGACGCTCTGCCTTTCTTATGGTCCAGCTCTCACAGCCATGCATTGCTACTGGGAAAACCATAGTTTTGACTATGAGAACCTCTGTTGGCAGGGTGATGTCTTGGCTTTTGATTAAGTTGTCTAGGTTCGCCATAGCTTTCCTCCCAAGAAGTAAATGTCGTTTAATTTCATGGCTGCAGTCACCATCTGCGGTGATCTTGGAGCCCAGGAAAATAAAGTCTGTCACTGCTTCCATTTCTTCCCCTTCTATTTGCCAGGAAGTGATGGGAGTGGTGGCCATGATCTTAGTTTTTTTAATGTTGAGCTTCAAGCCAATTTTTGCACTTTCCTCTTTCACCCTCATCAGAAGGTTCTTTAGGTCTTCCTCACTTTCTGCCATTAGGGTGGTATCGTCTGCATATCTGAGGTTGTTGATATTTCTCCCAGCAATCTTGATTCCAGCTTGTGAATCATCCAGCCCTGCCTTCCTCATGATGTACTCTGCATATAAGTTAAATAAGCAGGGAGACAGTATACTGCCTTGTCGTACTCCTTTCCCAATTTGAAACCAGTCGGTTGTTCCATGTCCAGTTCTAACTGTTGCTTTCTGACCTGCATACAGGTTTCTCAGAAGATAGATAAGGTGGTCTGGTATTCCCATCTCTTCAAGAATTTGCCACAGTTTGTTGTGATCCACACAATCAAAGGCTTTAGCATAGGCAATGAAGCAGAAATAGATGTTTTTTTCTGGAACTATCTTGCTTTCTCCATGATCCGGCAAATGTTGGCAATTTGATCTCTAGTTCCTCTGCCCCTTCGGAAACCAGCTTGTACATCTGGTAGTTCTCGATTCACATACTGCTGAAGCCTAGCTTGTAGGATTTTGAGCTTCACCTTGCTAGCATGTGAAATGAGTACAGTGGTGTGGTAGTTTGAACAATCTTTGGCATTGCCCTTCTTTGGGATTGGAATATAAACTGATCTTTTCCAGTCTTGTGGCCACTGCTGGGTTTTCCAAATTTGATGGCATATGGAGTGCAGCACTTTGACAACATCATCTTTTAAGATTTTGAGTAACTCAGCTGAAATGCTGTAACCTCCACTAGCTTTGTTGTTAATGATGCTTTCAAAAGCCCACTTGACTTCACACTCCAGGATGTTGGGTCTGAGCTCAGTTACCATACCATTGTGGTTATCAGGAACATTTAGATCAGCCTTATAGAGTTCCTCTGTGTATTCTTGCCACCTCTTCTTAATCTCATCTGCTTCTGTTAGGACCTTGCCATTCTTGTCCGTTCTTGTGCCTACCTTAGTACGAAATTGTCCTTTGACATCTCCAATTTTCTTGAAAAGATCTCTAGTCTTTCCCATTCTGTTGTTTTCTTCTATTTCTTTGCATTGCCCATTTAGGAAGGCCTTCCTATCTCTCCTTGCTGTTCTCTGGAAATCTGCATTCAGTTGGGTATATCTTTCCCTTTCTCCCTTGCTTTTGGCTTCCCTTCTTTCCTCAGCTATTTGTAAAGCCTCGTCAGACAGCCACTTTGCCTTCTTGCATTTCTTTCTCTTTGGGATGGTTCTAGTTGTGCCTCCTGTACAATGTTACAGACCTCTGTCCAAAGTTCTTCAGGCACTCTGTCTACCAAATCTAAGCCCCTAAATCTATTTGTCACCTCCACTGTATATTCATATTATATGGGATCTGATTTAGGTCATACATGGAGGGCCTAGTGGTTTTCCCTACTTTAAGTTTAAGCCTGAATTTTGCAATAAGAAGCTCATGATTGCAATAAGAAGCAATTATCCCTCTTCACCCCAGCACAGTGTCTTTTCTAGTGGCTGGTGCTGGTGGTGTTCTGCATTTTCTTAGATTGTGAGCCCTTTTGGGACAGGGAGCCATTTAACTTCAATGCTATTATTTGCTTGTAAACCGCTTTGTGAACTTTGTGTTGAAAAGCGGTGTATAAATACTAGTGATTGATTGATTGATGATCTGAGCCACAGTCAGCTCCAGGTCTTGTTTTGACTGCCTGTATAGAACTTCTCCATCTTTGGCTGCAAAGAATGTAATCAATCTGATTTCGGTGTAGACCAGCTGGTGAAGTCCATGTGTACAGTCGCCGTTTGTGTTGCTGGAAAAGGGTGTTTGCTATGACTAATGTGTTCTCCTGACAGAACTCTATCAGTCTTTGCCCTGCTTCATTTTGTACTCCAAGACCAAACTTGCCTGTTATTCCTATTACCTCTTGACTGCCTACTTTAGCATTCCAATCCTCTATGATGAGGACGACATCTTTTTTTGGTGTTAATTCTAGAAGCTGTTCTAGGTCTTCATAGAAACGGTCAACTTCTTCCTCTTCAGCACCAGTGGTTGGGGTGTAGACTTGGACTACTGTGATGTTGAAAGGTTTGCCTTGGATCCGAAAGGAAATCATTCTATCATTTTTGAGGTTATACCCCAGTATTGCTGTTCTCACTCTCTTGTTCACTATGAAGTCTACTCCATTTCTTCTAAGGGATTCCTGCCCACAGTAGCAGATATAATGGTCATCTGAATTAAATTCTCCCATTCTTGTCCATTTTAGTTCACTAACTCCCATGATATGATGTTGATGTTCGGTCTTGACATCTCGCGTTTGACCACATCTAGCTTACCTTGATTCATAGATCTGACACTCCAGGTTCCTATGCAGTATAGTTCTTTGCAGCAACGTACTTTCCTTTCACTTCCAGACACATCCACAGCTGAGCTTCCTTTCGGTTTTGGCCCAGCTACTTCACTCTTTCTGGAGCTACTAGTACTCGTGTTCTGCTCTTTCTCAGTAGCGCAATGGACACCTTCCGACCTGAGGGGCTCATCTTCCAGTGTCATATAATTTAGCCTTTTTGTACTGTAATCCATGGGGTTTTCTTGGCAAGAGTACTGGAGTGGGTTGCCATTTCCTTCTCCAGCAGATCACGTTTAGTCAGAACTCTCTACTATGACCTGTCCATCTTGGATAACCCTACATGGCATAGCTCACAGCTTCATTGAGCTACTCAAGCCCCTTCACCATGACAAGGCAGTGATCCATGAAAGGGAATATAAAATATCCATACCCATTATTTTAGAGTAGTACAAGGACTTGCCTTGTCCTGAGAAATAATAGATTTTCCTAGTATTACTGCTCACCAATCGCATCATCTCATGGTTTGGATGAGTAGCATTGAACAGTTGTGTATCACTTTTGCTGTCAAAGTAGCTCATACTGAAGCACAGTTAAAATCAATTACTTTAAAATACATGTAATTAATTTCTAATATATTAAGATTCAGTCTCCATTAACACAAGTTTATTTTGTCATGCTTGTAATTTAAAAGAATGGTTTGTGCTTTTGTATATTGCCTGGACAAGTGTGGCCTGTATCTAGTAGGATGTTTTGGTTCTTTTTTTGCTGGGAGTGAGCGAAGGTCTGCTTCTAAGGGGCCAAACTAGACATTAAGCATCACATTGTCTGGTTTGGCCCCAAAGCAGAAAGTAGGATTTGTTGTTTTAAAAGAAAACGTTTATAGAAAATGGCAGCATACATATCCTTGCTTGGGTGTAGGAGTAAACTTCACCAGTGTGTTGTGAAGTTTCAGCAAGAGTCTTTGCCATCGTAAACAAAGATCTTAATGGTGGGCCCTGTCACTATTGAATAAGGCAATTGTTAACAGTTATACCTATATAAAGGAGGACTCTTTTGCCTTTTTTCAGGATGAGTCTGTATCTCCATCTTGTGCATGGATCAAGCCTTGCTTCATCTTATTTATATACTCCCTTCATTTAAAGTTATCACAGCGAGCAGACACTTGGTGTGAATATGCAGTAGTTGTGCTTTCTGTGTCACACTCAGAAGCTTCCTCATAAGTGACTCTGCGTTAGTGAAACTGTAGTTGAATTTACTTGGATGCTGCAACAATGAGTCCATGGCTTTAGATGGAGGCTGTGCAAATGGTGGATGAGGCTGTACAAGCCCTCTTTACCACACTTCTGCCATAATGACCAAGAAAGAACATTGCATAAAAGGGTGCATGCAGATCTTGCATTGAGAACTTGCTTGTGCTTGCTTGCTCACTGCCCTTGCTTTTTCAGATGTTATGGCAGTGTAACATTAAGAGGATTTGCACACCCATCACTATCTGAAGCAGTTTCTTTGTTGAGGAGAAGCTGATAAATGCTCTTTGTGGAAATAAGGTCACTCAAAACTCTTAAAGGCTACTTCAGATTTCGTAGAAATTGTCTGGTTTAGATGTTTTTAAATCAAACAAGCTGGAGCTTGAAATAGCCTCAGAACAGTAAACCATAGTATGCAAAAAGTTGAACTTGGCTAGAGACTTCCATGCTAGCATCAGCCACTGTCATAAGTCTTGTAGGTATGGAACTCTTCAGTGATGTCATGGAGGGGGAACGCGGGGGAACTCAGTTCCACTAGTTAAAATTAGGGCTGACTCCGCCTACTTCAGTCTCCCTCCTCCCCCCTCCCAATTCCTCTGCAAAGAGCTTTTCTTCTTGGTTGGCCGCCACTCAGAGGATTAAAGGGAGTGACTCCGGATTCCTAGGGGGCGAACCATACTGTCAAGTTAGCTTGCAGTTCCCAAGGGTGAGTCACAATTGGGCTCATCCTCCTGGGAGTACTTCCTCCCATCATCTTCCACCAAGTAGGAGGAGAGACAGCAGCATCAATCAATTACATAGTAGTGAACATATCTACATTAGAACAGTGTTATGATTACCATAACATATAGCGCTCTGTTTTCCAGGAATATAGCCATTGCTATAGAAACTACTTTATAGGCAGGCCCCCATGTGCACAGATCCAGTATCTGTGGTTTCAATTATCAGTGGATCTTGGGGGCGTGCACAGCCCCTGTGCACCTATTAGCGTTATTTAAATGTTTGCCCCCACAAAAATGTTCTTCCTTTACAAAAGAAGCATACAAGGTTATAGCAATGTGCAGTCTCCCTCCAATATCAACAGCCACTTGCTTTTGACAGCAGAACATCACTATTGATTGAGCTGTTCAGTCAAGTCAAAACACATTGATCCTGCCTTAAAGTGGTAGTTTTATGGGAAATTGGAGATGAATGAATATCAAGTGTTACTGCGAACATGTAGGAAAAAAGAATATGTTATTGTCTGCTTGATAGAGCATTACTTTATAAGAATAGATTTTAATTCTCTACTCTCAAAATAAACACAGGGAATGCTGGCACTCTGCTAATTTGGTGTCTTTTGAATTATAATTCGTAAACTGCATGTAACATGATAGACAAGCAATGAGTTTCTGTCTTCAATTATAAGATAACTAGATACTTTAACAATAGGTTTAACCATGTGCTTTTCCACTTCTGTTTGGCCTGTCCTGTAGATTTTCAGGGCTCATAAAGTTTCTAGTTTTTTAAATCTTATTTGTCCTGTGTGTGTACAATCCTGCACCCACCCATGGGTGGAACGGGTGATGTGGGCTTTCTCATACAATTGACTGCCCTCTGGGTTGGAGACCCTGTGTAATCAGTCCCACTCCTGTCTCTGCAGCATTCATACAACCGAATACAACCGAGTGAGAGCACCACCCTTGTCTGTGAGTAAAAGACAGGCTGACCATTTCCAAAAACCCTGAGAGGTATGATTGAACACAACTGAGAAGCTGTCCAGCGGGACACTGATTGGTTTGCAGTTTCACTGATGGAAACAGTGCAGTAGCTAGCAGGAAGAGAAGGAAAGTTTTGAAGTAGAGGTAGCAGCTACTCCTCTTCTTGGATCTAAGCTTTGTTCTGACCCACAGCATGTGCTTTTTTTCCTCCTTGTAGTTCGGCTCGTGGAGAGGAGATCTCAGATAGCCAAATTGTTGCTGCATTGCTGGTTCTTGGATTTTGTTACTGCTGAAGTCCCACAATAATGAGGCAAGATCTGTGGTGTTGGGGTCCCATTGGAGGCATTTTGTAGCACTTTCTGGCAGGGATTTGTCTGAGAGAACCTCTATCACTAGTTGGTTTTTTTTTTAGCTACCCTTAGTCTACCTTAGTCTACCCTTAGACTACCTTAGTCTACCCTTTTTTTGTTAGCTACCCTTAGTCTATACTGAGGGCCACAGTGGGGTCTTGTTCTTCAGGGCCTAGATAGAACTGGGTCCTGACAACAGTCCAGGATTTGCACTCCTTGGTGTTTGCAGTACATAGTAAAGATGTAGTAGGTTTTAGATGTTAGATTTATTAGATTATCACCTAGAAAGCTTCCTCTGATTAATACTTCCAACTGCTCTTTACCGCCTTGGATGCCTCCACACAAATTGCTGTTTCACAAGTAAAATTCTCAAGTTTGTCCTCACAGGTATTGGTCAGCCCTCTCTCCTTTGATGTGAGGTCTGCCACTTTATAGATTCCCTAAGATAAATGAGAAACTGCCTCAAAAGGTAGATTGGTACAATTTGTGGTCCCTTGTGTACGCCAGGTGTTTCTGGTGCTGCTGAGTTTTGGCCTTTATAATACCACTAAAACTTGTGAACTAGAAGGATAGCTGTTCTGTGTAGTAAACACAAATCGATTGCTTAAAAAAAGCAGTAATATTCCCACCCTTCAGTGTATTCTTGTTACTTTTCAAGTGTGAATTGAGGAGTAAATTTATGGCTTGTATAAATTGCTGTTTTTGGCAAGGATGGAAGCAAGGCTTTAAAATTATGTAATGTCTGAAACTTGGTGTTCATGCATTAATTAGCTTATCATAAAATGCTTTTTGTATGTGGAATAATTAGATCATGGTTTTTATATGTTTGGCTGCAGTCTATGACTTTCAGCCTGGATCTAATTACATTAGAGTGTTTTCTTATTATTAAGACTATGTTTTCCTGATTGGTGTTTAGAATATAGAGTTCAGCATGTTAGTTTAATAGTTTAAACTAATGTAGATTGATGTACTTTGCCATTCAGTACATAAAAGGTGAATGCAGCTTTTTTTAAAGGAGTGTGGTAGGTTTAGCTTCTGCACTATTACTTGGGTTTTAAATTTGCATTTCTTAATGCTGTGAGCTTGCTTTATAGTTGCATCCTAGTTGTAGTCAGGTCTTGTCTGGCCAGTCTTGTGCTTTTAAAAATGTTACTTGATATGCTCCAAAATCTGGCAATGCCTTCAATTCCTTGTACCTAAAGAGTTTCTATTTCAGCACAACATCTTTGCACCTAAAGGTTTGAGATGGATTATTTGAGTTGAGGGAAGACTACTGGCTTTCTGAGAAATTGGTTCCTGGAATGGTAACTATTGCTTTTTCAGGTTGTACCGTAGGCACAGGTACGCCTTTCCACCAGAATGTGTTAGAGTAAGCGTCAAACACCTTTAAACTTAAACAGAAGAACATCTAGATGTATGTGTGGGTTGGAGAGAAAAACAAATTCTTATATTGCTACATAGTGACAAGTCACTTGTTTTCAAGTGACTGCAACGTTGAATTTTTGTCTAAAAGAACTAGTGTTAGACTTTACACAGAGTCCTGACTCTGGAGGGAAAGGGAAAGGAGACATACTGCAATTCTAGCACCCTGGATTTTCCCATTAATTTCAATATGCAATTCTTGTTTCTTCACTGAGGAGGGGGAGAGAAAGAATGTCAAGCAAAGGGGTGGGTTGTCATAACCCTTTCTCAAGTAGGTTGCAGCAGGGCTGCTGCTGACATTTTCTTTTGACGCTCAGGCCAGCAGAATTGGAAGAGTAGCCCAGGAGGTTTGGTCCTAGATGTGGTGAGACAGGCTGGAGACTTTGACTTTCAAAGGGGTTCTTTGGGCAAGTATCTCAATCTTCAGTAGGTCCCCTCATATCTACCCTCTCTCTCTCTCTCTCTCTCTCTCTCTCTCTCTCTCTGTGTGTGTGTGTGTGTGTGTGTGTGTGTGTGTGTGTGTGTGTGTGTGTGTGTGTGTGTGTGTGTTCCAGTGGCATCACTAGGGGGCTGCAAGGGGTGTGGACCACACTCTGGGAGTATGTGTGACACTATTACTGGTCAAAATTTTGGAGACCTTTTGTAATTTGTATTTATGTATAATACCATCATGTCATACAGCATTGGGAAGGTAAATTTTCATGCCGAATAAAACAAACTGTGTTGAACTATCTGTATTTTATCAAACACTAGCGTTTTGGTACCCGGCGTTGCCCGGGTAGTTATTTATCCCAGGATTCTATTACACACGAAAAGGAATGAATTGTACCAATCAGCTTAGCCAATCGTTCCAGGCGTTCCAGCGTGGTGTGGTGGACGTTTTGTTTCGCACTCTTTCTCGCCCCCGATGTTGAGGGGGGCCCGAACCTGGACTCCAACGGCGTGGGGAGCATCACCCAGATCCCAACATCCCTCTCCCAGATCCCAACATCCCAGATCTGTTCCTCAGGACTTCTGTTCAGCAGCTGTTCAACACTTTAAAGACTTCAGGTGCTGGAAAGGTTATACTCTGCATGTCATATAATAGTCAGGGTGACATCAGCAATGACATCATAATAGGACACCTCAGGACACCACATATCAGCTGAAGCACACACACACACACACACACACACGTTCAGGCCCCCCTCGCGCCCCCTGCGGGGCTGTGTGCGCTCGCGTGCGCTCGCACACACACACCCTTTTTATATATATAGATTATAGCCACTCAACCAGAAAAAGAAAACACAACTGTCTTAAGTAACAAAAAGTAGATTTATTTAATTCAAAACAGCAATGAGATTGATCGTTCCAAGAGCCAATTAGGTGTTGCTGTGACACAGCAGGGGTCCATAAGGTGTTAGTATTTGTCAGTTCTCATTTCCATGTATCCAGACTAATAGTAGAACTCTTTTTCAGTTGTGTGTCATAATGTTGGCCACTTATTTTTTTTGTTGGTTACTGATTTGTTGGGTGACCTGTACAGTTATATATTAAAATAAATAGAGTTAATGGGGATTCCACCAGTCTTAGCATTACCACTGCATTTAGCCTGTGCATATGATATTGCAATGTATTCTATATGGTCTGGTATGGAAGAAAGTCCATCATGGTGGTGACCTTTCGCACTAAGTGTCGCAAACTCTAGTGATGGCTCAGCTCTGCCTTGTTTGTGTGCCTCCCTCTACCTTTCTAAATTAAGCATACACTGTTGCTAGGCCACTCTGTGCCACTCGCCTTCTTTCAATTGGCCTGAAAGGAAATAAGGTATAGAATGATGCAGCAGCAGCAGCATATACTAATTGGTTGTCACTGGGTGAGAAAAAGGAGGATCATGCCCACACTTTTCCCCCGCTCGCTTCTTGACAGTGGGCCCCATTTTGCAGGTTGGAAATTTAGATGCAGCTCGGCTCTTGAAAAGTTGAAGACAAACTGGAAGTGATGTGATGCTACTGCCAGACTTCCGTTCCCTTTAAAGGGAAAGGTTGCCAACTCCTCTTCTAAAGGAACAGGCAGGAACAAGTCGGGCAGGCTCTAAGTTTATAAAGTCTGTGGTTGAGAGCTGTTGAGCAGGGATTTTGAAGATTCTCTCTCTCTCTCTCTCTCTCTCTCTCTCTCTCTCTCTCTCTCTCT
>JAJKFI010000034.1:12128541-12155665 GCA_029204185.1 Lerista edwardsae
CTCTCTCTCTCTCTCTCTCTCTCTCTCTCTCTCTCTCTCTCTCTCTCAGAGAGACTGTGCTTGCTCAACATCCTAATATTTATTTCTATTATAAATATTTATGTCCCATTTTTCCTAACCTGATGGGAAAGCTTAAGGCACATCATGATATTAAAAAATAAACAAGTCAGTAGTCTATTAATAAAACAATCGAAATCAGTGTTAAAAGGTGCACATAAAAACAAATAAAGGTAATTAGAGCCAATAAAAAAACTCAGAACAGAAAACAAGTGAAAGTTTCGATGAGACAAAATGTCTTAGCCTTCCCCTCCCCCCTTTGGAATGGTACCACAGAAGAAGTAGCCCTGATGATCTTCATAAGGAATGAATTCCAGAGTCCAGGTGCCACAATGGAGAAGACCCTATTGTGAGTCATGGCTAACCCAAGGAGTTGCATCCACAACAGAGAATCCCTTTATTACCTCATGAGGTGGGGAGAATGTGCAGCATTATGGAGGGTCCCACATGGGGATGTCAGGGAAACGTGTACCTTCTGCATGTAAAGCATGTACTGTGTCACTGAGCCAAGGCACCCTATTGAAAAGTAGAGCCACCTTAATCCCCAGAGCAGGAGTTGTCTGGGATCTTAATCTGGTCAAGTTAGACTTTGGTTAAGGAACATTCAAAATTTGTTGAGAACATTTAGCAAATATTTTATTAACATTGGTTTTAAACTTTCTTCATATTCCAGGTGAAGCTTTATTTTTGAAAAGTGACATCCAAGACTGTTGCTTGAACGGCTTTTCTGATTTTGCCTGTATTGACCCTGATAGGATTAGAAATTTGTACAACAGGATGATACATGTGGGATTTAGTTGTGCCCTGGACACATGTTTCTAATGTTTCTGTGGATATTAATGTATGCTGGTTATCTCTGTTGTGAATATATTTGTATGCCTGTGTTCATGTTAGTTTGTGAAGTAGCCAGAGTCTTAAGATATAGGAAATTCTGGTCCAAATCCCTGAACTCTGTAAAAGTCATTGGCATCTTTCAACAGGCAGGCAGTAACATCCTGTGTTGTTATGAGCACCTGCAGCTGCTGGCACTGCTTAAAGTCCTGTTCAGCCACAGCTGTCGGTGCATTCACCCCACAGTGGCTATTGCTAGGTAGCTCAACTGACTGAGACATCATCCACCTAATAGCTAATAGCTAATGACAATCCCAGGGAGTGGGGGAAGCTGGGGGGCAGGAGGATTTAAGGAAAAGACAGGCACAAAAAGGAGGGAGGAGAAGAGGCTAGGAGGAACAATGGAGAATGCTAGATCAGCAATTTTCAACCAATGTACCATGGCACATTGGTGTGCCGCAAATGGTCTGCAGGTGTGCCTCATAGGGCCATTGGGAGATGTGATCCCCCCACTAGCAGCATGGCGTTCCTTTGTCAAAAAACTGATGGTGTGCCTTGACAATTTTATCAGCTTCTCAGTGTGCTATGAGATGAAAAAGATTGAAAATAGCTGGGCTACAGGGATTGGCAAAAGTGAGCAGGGGTGTGGAGGAGACCCATAACACTAACAAGCAAGCGTGAAGAGGTTGTTCCACAAATGTCCTCCAAGCTTCTCGGTTTTTATGTCTGCTTGTTAGCACTAACAAGTGGGTGTGAAGAGGAAGCAGTTCGAAGGGCTGCAAACTGGCAAACAAAACAAAAACAGATTAGATGAATGCAAAAAGGGGAATTTGTGAACCGTGGAAACCAAGTCCATGGATGTAGTAGGTGGGAGAGAAACTACTTTAAATTGTAAAAAGTAGTTTGAGGCTCATTCTATTGAATTCTTCAGTGTAAAAATTGTTGGCATGGTCTGATTAAAAGTATTTGTAGTACACAAATAGTACTTCTTTCTTTTAAGACTGACAATTTGTGATGCTAGAATTTGGGGTACTAGATCACAAAGTGTTGTTCAAAAGCGTGCAACCTTTCAATATTTATATTAAATGAATATATTTATATTCGTATATTTACATTATTTATATTAAATACTCCTATCCATTTGTTTAGTAGGGTCCCTTCTCTCTTAAAAATGAAATGATAGTTTTATTGGGTTGTGTTTGTGCGTGTATTTAAATCTAAATAATAGATTTTAGGTACTTTAGTGTTTAGAATTAATTTTGCTTTCAGTTTACTTTCTTTGTAACTTTTTCCATAGCTACTACTTTGAAGAATCCAGGATAAATTAATGAACTTTTCAGGCTGGTGAATTGAACTAGGTTGTGCTTTATCTTGAATTATGGAAAATAGGCTATTTGGAATTTCAAAACTCTGATAGAGGTACCTATTCTCTAGGAATCTTTTTATGAAGCCTGCTGTTGGATCAACATATAACCAAATTAATAATACCAAACAAATTATTCTAATAATAGCTTGAGCTTGCATTCTGCAAGCACAGACGCATATTCCTAACTGTTACTGGAAAGAAACCCTTCACCAGTTGAGGCCTAACTCAGATACGTGAAAGGGTAACTGCACAGCCCAAATCGTGTCTCATGAGTTTACTTGCTTTGTTCCAAAGTGTTCACTTCTGTTTAAAATGTAAACTTTCCATTTTCCATGTTTACAGTTTAAAATGTAAACTCCATTTTCCAAACTTTCGTTTTCCAGATGAAAATGTTTTCTGGTAATTGGGATCAACTCCCCACATTTCAGATTTCTACCATATCTGAGAAAGTATTCCTGTCCCCCCCCCCCATTTCAAGTGGGAAAGCAAGTGACTTTTTTTTTTAACTTATATGTGCTTGTTGTCAGGTTTTAGGGTGATGTAGCTGAACAGTTTTAATAGCTGTTGAACAAATAGCTGTTGAACCTGAGCATCTATGTTCTGTATGTAAGAGTCTGCCAAGAATGGAGTACAGAGGATTCTTTTAAATATTCGCCCCCTTAATTTTGCCTGCTATGCAAACAACTGGTTATTAGAAGGGGGATTGCTCTAACTTATTCTCATAGTTACTTCAGGGATAGAGAAGAGGGTGCAATTCGATGAAGCTTTCAATTAGCAGTTATTTAGTCTCTAACCATCTCCAGAATAAGGGAGGGGGAAAACTCAGCTCAGAGGAAAGTGCGTTTCAAACGCTTTCATCTAGGAAAACCATTCTTTAACAAAGGTTAAGGGAAACGTAGAGCTCAAGAAAGATGAAGGGACACTCCTGAAGCCACTTTCTAGAGTCAATATTGGTGCAATTATACAGTGGGAATGTAAACACCACTTAAAATGGAAATCCACTGACTATTACACAATGCTTTCCTTTTTCCTAGAAAACACCATTGTCTATAGCTAATTTCTACCATGAAACTGCTTTTTTCCCCAGCCCATTAAACAGGAGTTTGCATCTTAAGGATTTACATCAAGCGTCCCTGAAACTACAATATCCACCTAGTGCAGTGAAAATGATTAACAAGGCCAAACTGATTCCTAGAAATAAACTACTACAGATCCAGAAAAGGAACTGACAGAACACCATGTGTTGTCCCCTGTAGTTCCCATCTAAAACCACTCTAACCCACAATGCACCATTCTGTTCAGTGACACATCCCTTTCACTGGCCTTGGGAGGCCTCCCTTTCTCACATACAGGTTGAGAATTTGAAACAGCTAGTCAGTTGCAACAGTTCATATGTCGGATGCAAACAAAAGGACCAGACCCTGCAACATACCTAACTCTGTCCTCGTACTCACCCAAGTGACATTTCCAGGACCTAATAATATCAGGTATACCTTCTGGGGCTTATTTAGCTCTTCCAACGTGATGTATGCTGTCACCTCCCAAGAATGTCCTTCTGTAGTTTGCATAGGACAAATATCTAAGTCTCACCCAAAGAAATGAGTGAATAGAAATCTGACATTAAAAATATGGCAACATTCTAAAAGCAGTTGGAGAGCATGTCACTCTCCCAGAAAACTGTGCTGCTGACCTTAAAGTCATCATAATCAACAAAGTAAATTAAAAGGGAGACTAATGTGAAACTGCCAAATTTGAATTATTAGGAAATTTGATTCTGTTCATTTTAGGTTGGAATTTAGGTAATGGTTGCAGCTCCCAGTACATACAAGTGTTGACTATTGTTCTAAAGCTGAATCAATTGTGTTTTTGTTGATTACCGCTGTTGTGAATTGTCAGTGTCCTCTCCCTCATGCATACATCCCTTTACCTAGAATTGTCAGGGTCAGTACCTTTAAGTTTCATTAATGTTTTGCCCCACTGTTTACAATTGTTTCCTATGCATATATGTATGCCTGGCAACTGAGAGAAAAGCATGCATCTGATGAAGTTGACTCTAGTCCAGTGATTTTCAATCTTTTTCATCCCATGGCACACTGACAAGGTGTTGGAAAGTGTAATGTACAAGCAGATCAGGATCAGGATTATTTGTTATCAGATAGGGGGATTTTGCTTTAAAAGAAGGATTTGTGTTTTGGTTTTGGGGATGGGTAGCTGTCAAGTATTGTTTGACATCTAGCACCTGAGAACTGTCAGGGGTAATGGTTGATTGGTTTGGGCTGTGTTTGGGAGGGGGACAGAGCCCTGCCTGTTAACTAGGGGTCCTGATTGGTTAATTAAAACTTGGGAGTAATTGAAACTGACAGAAAGAAGTAAAGAAACCCTATAAGAAGCAAATAAGGGAAAAGATTAGAGAGGGGGAGTTAGGGAAAGGGCTATGTTTGAAACTAGGAAAGATTCTTGAGCATTTTAAGGCTGACCAGGGAAAGTTCTGTATTGAGAGACAAGTTTGCAACCTGCAGAAAGACTGAGACGTGGGGCGGGGTGGGGCTTGCATCTAGTGTTTTTGGGAAGCTACAGTAAGTTTAGAGGTAAAGCCTGTGTATGCTAGGAGAAAGTAAGGAAAGTAAAGAAGTGCTCTTTTCTGTTCTCTCTTTGGAACTTGTGTATCTGCTGAAGTGATTCTTATTTTGAGTGTGTTATTTTAATAAACTTGGTTTTTATTCCCCTATAATTTGGATTATGTTTTATGCTTGTATCTATATTATTCAATACAAAAGAACCAACAAAGATAGGAGAGAGAAACTGTAATTGTAATAATATCTGCTTGTGTAAATACTGAGAAAAACCGTTTGCTGTAGTTAGCGAAGATTGCCTTGGACCTTAGTATTGTAAAGCTAAGTATTTCTCTCTCCTAAGAAAGAGATTCCCCACTTGGCAGCAGGAGGCTTGTGTAGCTGGCTGACCAGGGTAAAAAGTGTCCAAGTAATTTTGGGCTGTGGGGTTAAGGACGTAACAGAAAGGTCAAGGCACATACCAGGTTTTTGACATTTGGCAAGGCACACCATCCTGCCAGCAGGGGCTCACATCCCCTAATGGCCCTACTAATTAATGACTCCCATGGCACAGGCACACGAATGTGCTGTGGCAAACTGGTTGAAAATTGCTGCTCTAGTCCCTACAAACCTATGCTACAATAAATTTGCTAATCTTTAAAGGACTGCCAGACAGTAGTTTTTTCTGGTTTTCTTGCATCACAGCTATTGGTATAAATTACAGGAGCACACTCAAGTCAGTAAAAAGAAACGTGATAGAAAGCCCTGACTTATTCATGAGATGGTTTCTTAACTTTAGCCCTTGGAGCTGTTTTTCACTACTCAAGTGTATGTCTTAATTATGAATGAAATGTTATCATTTTTTCTATTTTACAATATTGTGTGATTACTGTCGATCTAGAAACAAAAATAACAAAACTAATACTAATAAACTATGAAGAAGGTCTGTGTAAAATATTATAGTAGGAAAAATTAATGCCTAGTAGTAGTATGTGCTAAGATCAAGATTTTGTATTTAGAAAATTTATAACCCGCTTTTCTATAGTCTCATAACAGGAGCACCACTTTTCTTGGTGGTTAAATAATAGGCTATTTAACTTGAGCCTATTGCAGCTTTAAGATCCATTAACAGTCATAATAAAAACTTGGATTATGTTTTTTTTAAAAAACAATTGCATTTAAACAAATTTAAGAGGCTGTAGCCTGAAACGTGGCATACAAATAAATACATTTATAATAATCAATGGGGAAATCGAATAATTCTTTTTTGCTTTGAAGTTATGAACGCCGGTAAAACAATGTTGTATGGAAGAGAACAGGAGAGATCTAATAGTTGATCTGATTTAATTTCTTCCCCTAGCCACGAGCTGATCCCATTCCAATATGTAGCTTCTGTTTGGGGACAAAAGAATCAAATCGTGAGAAAAAGCCAGAAGAACTCCTATCTTGTGCTGACTGTGGCAGTAGCGGTAAGTTGTTTTCCCCCTAATATGTTCAAACCAAAGTTTTGTTTTGTTTGTTCCAATTATTCTGTATGAGGAAATGTTATAACTATTTGTAATTCTGGGGCTTAGAACTTTAGTCCTATGATGCTAACAATCTGGACACGCATAATCATAGTTCTTGCTATGATCTTAAAACATCCACTGTCTTTCAAATATCAAGCTGACTTTTTGGCAGTGGGATATGTGTGAAGTTAGACCCAGGAAATATGCTTGCTAAACCAAAGGCATCTTAGAGGAATGTGTGTCCTGTTCTGTACCCTTGAAAGATCTTCAGAATTTTATTTTCAGGGAGACTGACTGATACAAGACTGAAAGCTGTGAACATTAGCATCCCTAGTTTAGCGCTCCTAGCATAGTGTCTGTCCCAGGGGTTGTTTGCTGGTGTCTCCTTTGTGTGTTTCATTTTAGAAATGAAACACACAAAGAGCCCCTTTTGGTCTTTCTTTGTCATGGAGATTGCTTTGAGAACTTTTCTTCCTGAAAAGCAGTATATAACTGTTCTTAATGACAACAATACTTCAAAAAAAATGCTGTGTGGTTAATGGGACCCTTCCTCACTAATAGTACTGGTTGTGTGTATCATGAATCTGGTTTGCCTTAATCAGCTCATGCAGCAGTGCCATTAGAAACCCTATAACTTGCAGATCCATTGGAGTGGCTGAATCCATCATGCGCATTGACAATGCTAGTGTGGCTGATATCTGTCTCTAATAAAACGATAGTTCAGTCTGTTTCATTCACATCTATCCATTGGTTAAGTTACTCTACCTGCTGTATGGTTCAGAGGGGAAGTCCCAGTTGACCATCAAGCAGGGCCGGCTCTAGCAGCAGCGGGGCCCAATGTGGGGCATTCCTGTAGGCCCCCCCCCTGCGTGGCCCCCACTCACCAAGAAGAGCGCTGTTTGTGCCATGTGCAAAGCATGGCATGTGGAAGTAGTTGGTGATGATATTATAACATCACTGCCAACTGCTTCCAGGTAGCCCATCTTGGGCTGTTCAGAGGCAGCGGCAGGTGGGAAAGACCAAGGTAAAGCTGCTGTGCTCGCCCCACTGACTTATAGCCCATAGAGATCCCAGCTGCAGCCACAGGCAATATGCTCACCCTGCTAGTGTGGGGCCCCCTGAAGCGCGGGGCCCGATGTGACGACATTGGTCACATTGGCTTAAAGGCGGCCCTGCCATCAAGCCTGTACATCTCTGCACCAATGGTTATGTCATAACCTAAAAGTCCCTCACCAGCTCTCAGGCAGGAATTTGGTGCTGGTGTACTATCAGTATGTGCATATCTCTTCTTCATATTGATTTGTATAGGCAATTACTGTGAGTGCCCTGTTTGATATGGAGACAGGGGACCATCACTGATGCTGTGACTCCAGTTATGTCTGCCTGTCATCATATAGGTTGAGGAAACTACCATTGCCTACAATATCTGTGCCACCTTTGGAAATGACAGCATCTCAGTCTTAGCCTTTGACCCTGAGGCGGTCTGCCACCGGCAGTGTTGACATTGATGGCAGTTCCACTGGCATCAACAACATTGCTTTCCTCAGTATCGGTGATGTCAAATTACCTGTCAGTGTAACTGTGGCAGCTCTGCTTATGAGTCGGGTACAGAGCCAGAACTGGAATTAGAAAGTTTCACCCTTGTCATGCTGTCTGAGCACTTAACCATCAGATGAGCTGTGGAAAGTTAGGATATTTCATATCCTCCATTGCTCTCTATAGAATGAGAGCATAATTAGGATGCCCTTTGCATAGGGCATGCAACAACCAGAGGTGTCACCTACTCCCCAGTAGACGGTTCGCTGGGCGGGAGTAGGGAGTGATTGACAGTCCGTCGATTCACTTCCGGTTTCTTCGCGCACCCCGCGTGGCTTTCCCTCGCCTCGGAGGGGGCGCCTGCTCGCCCAGGCACCCGGCGCCCCCCCCCACCCATCCCCCCAAGGCGAGCAGGCACCCCCTCCGAGGTGAGGGAAAGCCGCGCGGGGCGCGCGAAGAAACCGGAAGTGAATCGACAGACTGTCAATCATTCCCTACTCCCGCCCAGCGAACCGTCTACTGGGGAGTAGGTGACACCACTGGCAACAACCCAGTTTATAAATCTATGCTAGCAGTTGCTTAACACACTTATCTATATAGTTAGCCATGTCGCCTATTCTTCTCAAAGTGGCTAAGGAGGAGGCCATCTAGCATGAGAAGGCTTGAGCAAATGTACAAAAATGAGGAGGGGGGTTGCTCTTCTTAGCCTTCAGAAGTCACACGTCCTCATAGCAGAGCATGCCTCTGCCAACAAAAAGAAAACCTGGGATTAGAATGTTTTCTTGGGGCTTCGCTAGCTTATATCAACACCTATTTATCTCATCTCCAGTTCCATCCCTGGCCTTAATCCAGCTTGTGGGAAGGCCTTTTGAGCCTATGACTGTGATGAACATTTGCCTGTTCATCTTCAAGATAATATTTCTAATGGCTGTTATTTTGGCACGGAAAGCCAGCAAACTCAGTTGTCTTTGTTCTGACCTTTATTCATCTAGCTTCACTCAGAAAAAGTGATGTGAAGACCGAACATTTCCATTTTATCCAAGGTGGTCTCAATATTCTGTGTCAATCAATACTTGATATTGTCTGTTGTTTTTTTTAAAAAAAAACTGGCTTCAGAAGGATAAAGAGATCTGCCACACATTCCTTCTGCGTCCATAGAGCTGTTTCATTCTGGTCATTTCTAGTATTCTGGTCATACTAAGGAAAGCAACTGGTGGTCTTTCTGCTACATAAGGGCAACAATGTTCTTAGCCATCATCTGGCTCACTGGGTAACTTAACAGCCCAAATCCAATCACCTGACAGCCTGTAGCATGCAGTTCTGCTGCCAGAACATGTTCTGCATTCTGCATGTGGGTGTGTGATCAAATAGTTCTGGAGAGGTAAGTAAAATGTTTTCTTACCTCCCCACAAGCCACCTGGCCTTCAATGGATCTCCTTGGACTTATTATTTTATTTTGCTGATGTAAGTCCAAGGAGACTCGGGAGGGGGCATGGAAAGGAGAATAGGATATTGGCAGGAAGCTTCCTGTTAATGTTCTGTGGGTCTTTCCTCTAGCGTGCATGTTCTATGCAATGTTCTATGGGTCTTCCCTCTTGACTGTCTATAAGCACTCTGTGGATGTAGAGTGTGTGCCCCCCCCATTCTGTGGATAATTGAAACTGCGAATACAAGGGGAGGGCTGTGTTGGGATATTGGAACGAGGCAGAAGAAATTTACAGATCTGTATGGTTGGTTTCTACTTAGAGACATGGAGCTAAAATGGCAACATGTAAATCTGCCCAGTGATATGAGTATGAATGGTAACATAGAGAACTGCCCAGTAATAAGAGTTAGAATGGCAACATGTAGATTTGCTCAGTAACAAGAGAATCTGCTCGGAGATAGGGTCATGTGACGGTAATGATTGGATGATATCTGAACATGGCCAGGGATACAATGTGTGTGTGTGTTTCTTCAGAGAGGGTTTTGAAAGAGTGTGTGCTTGAGAGAAGTCTTTTGATCATTGATTAATAGAAGTTATGTACAGAGTCTGCTGGAGTTGCTGTAACAGTTGTAAAGAAGATTAACTTGAGTAATACAGAACTTCTTGTTAAAGAAGTCTCTGAGTTATTTCTTGTCTGTGATCATCAGTGTTGGATCTCTGAGTAAACCACTCAGGAGTAGTATTCATCTACGCACAACATCATCGTCATCATCACTACTCAAATATCATAACAGGCTGCATGTCATAGTAGTTCAACTACAATCAAGAAAAAGTAAAAAACACTGGCTAGCATAAAAAACAAAGTACAAAAAAAATGATAAATTGCAGCTAAGAGGAGCAGTACTAGCGTATCCACAGAGATGGATAATTAACTTACTGTGACTATGCTCTTAAGAAGCGCTGTGATTGTCAGTTGTCAAAACTTGCGTGCTTTTTAGAGGAACTTTTAAAGGTGGTTTCATACCTTCTATTGTTTTTCCTTATGTATGGGAAAGCATCATACTTTTCTAAGAGCTCCATACCAGCTGTCCCTTTCTGGTTGGTGTCAGCTGCCTGTCTTAATTTTTTAAACTACAACTGCCAAACCAGTAATTATACTTGAGAGTCACAGAGGCGGAGCTGGATCTTGTATAAAACAACAACCTGTGAATAATTATTGAAATCCTGAATGGTAATCAGACAGTGTTCTGTTAACCAGTAAGCCATATCATGGTCTAATAGCAACGTATCATAATCTGTTCCTGAATAACTTAAGTCTCTTTTTTCCCCTCATTATTGCCTTCCCTTAGCAGCAGGGTCTCTTCAAATCCCAATTCAAATTCTTGCTATCTTATTGGTTTACAGAGATGTCATCTCTTTTAAATGGATTACATCTAATATGTGCATGTGATTGCACATATTTGTTATAGTCACACGTATCACATGTGGATACAGCAAACATGCTTTTTGATGTTTTGTTGTGTGTAAATTTGGGAGTGCATATGCTGGCCTTAAAGGGTCTAAGAGTGAAAATATTGGGGGGAAAAAGGCATGATTTGAGTTCTGTTTGCATTGGTTAACATCAGTTTTATGTGATATCCATCTTATGCCTTGAAAAATCCTTTCAGCTCATTCCTAGACATCTTAGGTAAGCCCTCTTCAGTTCAATGAAACTTATTCCCAGATAAATGTGTTTAGGATTACAGCTTCTCCCCTGAAGATATCTATTTCAGTGTTGGAGCACTTGTGGTTCCCAATCCTTTTTACAGTCTTTATTTTTTTCACCTTTTGATTGCACCCTGGTATAGGTACTATGCTGCTATTTTATGGATGAGAGCCAGATTTGCCAAGGGCCAATCACCCTACAATACACTTTTGATTCTCACATTTTGCTGGTAGAGTCTACTGGCTTCATGACTTGTTTATAAAAATATGACGATCTGACGATATCTATTAAATATATATGAAATTTCTTCCAAGATTGGTTGTTACAATCTGGCTGTTTGCAAATATGGTGTTTCATCAGTCAGTACATCATGGCTATCAGCTTTGCCTTTCCTGACAGTTCTAAGAAGCATCAGAATTGGTATCCATGTCTCATGGTTCAGCTTCCATTTGAATTAACACTGATGCATTCTCTCTGCCTCATTAAAGCTAAATTATGTTTAATTAGTTACTTAGATGTATTTTGATCTACTGTATCAAATGTTGAGATTGTCAGTCAAATTGCCAGATGGCTAAACCTTGAACTGCAGGTGACTTCAACTGAAAAAAACACCACCATCTTTATGCTGTTTAGAGGTCTACTGTATTTGGATGTTTGGACTTGACTGTACTTTGGAGGATAATCGTTTTACTATGCAAATGTAATTTTGTGTATGTATGAAAGTGTTCTTTAAACAAGGTTGCCTACACTGCTTATTTCCACATTATGCAGAATGCCTCCTTTTAGTATAGTGCTGCTTTGATTTCTTAAATGAAGTATTGGCTTGGTGGCATATAGTTGTCACTAGTAATGCGTAGTGGTAGAGTCCACATTGCCTCTTCCTGCTTATGTGGTGTGTAGCAGTACCAGCACATGTCTATGGGATGATGCTTTACTTGTGTTCAGTGTAGATCCTTTCTTTAAAAATTGATTTTGTTCATTCACCCTTGATAAACTTGTTGTCATAATGAGTCATAACAAAAGGTGGGTCTTGAGGGGCGTCACTTCTCAGATATAAAAATCATAGGTAGCTGATTCATTAGACTAAAAGCCCCACTGCCCTCTTCACGCTGAGGCCAGGAATAACCTACTAGCCCCAATTCTATCGAGGAGGCAACAGTTAGCGGAAGGGGAGTGGATAAAAAGTCAGACCCGGAACTGTTGAAGCAGGTAGCAGCCTTTCTAAATATCATTGTGCAGACTAACATTAGTCGTGAGTCTACTCCGGAGAGCTAATTTGCTTTTAAATGATGTCTTGTGTGCACTGTTCATGTATGTTATGTAAATACGTTGTACCTCCCTGTTGTATGCCAATAAAGGTATTCTGAATCTGACTAAAAGCCAAAGTAGAATAATACTTTTATTAATGAAATGATGTAATGAGCTAGTTTTCATATATTTAAGGACTCTCAATCAAAGTGAATGTTAAGCAAATTGCCATGAGGGAAGACAAAGTTGAGGATGTTAGAAAACCTCAAATCCTGCAATTTATAACAGTATTGAATAGGAGTCTACTGTATGAGGTTCTATTCAAGCTTAATTAAATTAACCTCCGTGAGTTGTAAGACCGATTTCAATTTACACCCAGGGCTGCTGGAGCAAAGAAGCAATAAAAAGGCCGTTTCCCCCATTTATAAATATCTAACAAACAAATACAAACTAGTGGTCAGTGGGATTCAGTTACACATTTCAGGTATTGGGGCTTATTCAAAATGCCCAATGTTGTATCACAAACTGCAACACATGTTCAAAAATAATGAAAAAAATAATTCCTGTAGCCAAAACATTTAAATTATTGTATCAGCCATCTTTCAACTGATAGGTCTATACCAATGTTTCTCAAACTGTGGATTGGGACCCACTAGGTGGGTCACATAGTGCCTAGAGCAGTGATTCTCAAATGTTTTAGACCAGGGCCCACTTTTTAGAATGGCACTCATGTTGGGACCCACCGAAAGTGATGTCATTAACCTGGAAGTGATGTCATAGCCAGAAGTGCCATCATCAAGCAGAAAGTGCTGCCAGTGTGACGTTATCAAATGACACTCCTGCAAACTGGCATTCTTGGACTGAAGCAAATGCACAACCATGAAATACCTTTGACAGAAAGCAAAAATTAGGGAAAATATTATGTAAAAGCACTGAACTAAAAGCAATTAAAAAAAACTCATTTGAAAATTCAAACTGTTAACACTCACAAAAGGAATTTAGCAAGAGTAAGGTCTTCAGTTTCCAAGATGGCTGCTCCCAGCTTTCCGTGACCCCCCAAGTGTGTCTGGACCCACAGTTTGAATAACACTGATGCAGAGCAGCCATCATTGAAACTATGGGAAGATGGTACACTGGAAAATGGGAAGACTGTGTGGCTATTGAGCTTGTGTCAAGGTTGTAAATAGGCTTTTTTCCTGTTTGATTCACTTTGCTATTGAAAAATGGCTGAGAAATACACCAACATGGCTGCATTCACAGGAAAGCAGCAGGCTCTGGCATCACGATAGCACTTTCAGCTATGACATCACTTTCGGGGGATCCAGGACAGCTTGCCATTTAACAAATGGGTCCCAATGCTAAAACATTTGAGAACTACCAGTCTATACTTTTGACAGTATGTGGAGATTATCCAAACCACTTTGCATATTATTCAAAGCATATTGTTTTTACAAGGAGTAGAATTTTTGTGGTTGATATGGTATAATGCTAACAAGTGGGTACACCTTAAAAAAATGAATGTTTCAAGAAACACCCCATTTCTTGATTGACACACACGGCTTGCCCGAAAAAGAGGTTCAAAACCTGCTAGTATATCATATGAATCAATTGTTGGGAGGTAGCGTAAATTAATATAAGGCTTTTAGTCTGATCAGACAAAGCAAGGAGTTAATCTTGAAAACCCAAAGAAGGGTATCTTGAAAACCCAAGAAGTAATCTTGAAAACCCAAAGAAGGATCCAAGCATCTTGTTGTCTCGTGTCTCCCTGGGGCACCTGGTGGGCCGCTGTGAGATACAGGAAGCTGGACTAGATGGGCCTTTGGCCTGATCCAGCAGGGCTCTTCTTATGTTCTTATGTAAGTACTGTATATAATTGTGTATAAGTTGATGTCATATATAAGTCGAGAGCATGTTTTAAGCCAGAAATCGTGGAATTTGCCATGCCCCGTGGATGTCGAGGTTAAAACTTAGGGGTACCAGCAATTCATTGAATTAGATAATTTTGTCTAATTTTGCCCAACACCAGATTCTGACAAATGATCTAACAATAATTGTTATCTAAGAACTGTACAATCTACCTATTTATTAAAGTACAGGGAAAACAAAATAAAACAGCAACATAGCAAGCAACTATCAAACCAGTTGTTCCCAAACCCTAGCACTTTTGGGACCTTGGGACCCACTTTTGAAAATGACGGCTTATGGGGACCCACAAGAAGGAATGTCATTAAACAGAAGTGTTGTCTGAGTGGGCAAGGCATGCTAGAATAATGAAGCAAAGCACACAAAACTGTTCAAGGCTAGAACTGATTAAGCTTACAGTTACCAGATACAAAGTGGGACAGAGTGCCTATGCCTTTAACCACTGTATAGAAGAAGGAATTTGGGCAGGTGCAGCTCATCATGGAAGGGTTTCAAAAGCTGCACTTGCCCAAATTCCCTCTTCTATATACAGGGTAAAGGTATAGGCACTCTGTCCAGTTCGTATCTGGTAACCCAGTAATAAGCAAAAAAAGAACCATAAGAGGAGCAGCTGGGGCTGGGAAGCAGCAGTCTGCATGGTCCCATCAAACTTGTTTGAGATCCACTGACACAGAAGCTACTTCGATGCAGCCAAAGGAAGGGGAGCTGGGGAAAACTAATCAAGGCACAAACAAATGCTCAAGGCTTGGACTTGATTATGCATATCTGAATGGAGGAATAAAAGAGCCCATTTCTTCCACACACATACACACACCCAATAATTTGCACAGTACCTCAGCATTACAGCCCTCTGGAACAAAAGAAAGCACATGGTCTGTATGCTCCTCCTGGAAAAGGTAAAGGTTTCCCCATGACCAAATGGTCTAGTCGTGGCTGACTGCAGGGGGATGTACATGCTCATCTCCATTTCAAAGCCTGGAGAGCCGGCATTTTTGTCCGATCATGTGGCCAGCATGACTCTACACCGTAGCGCACGGAACGCCGTTCCCTTCCCACCAAAGTGGTCCCTATTTATCTACTTGCATTTTAGGTGCTTTCGAACTGCTAGGTTGGCAGGAGCTGGGACAAGCAACGGGAGCTCACTCTGTCACGCGGTCTCGAACTCCCAACCTTGCGGTCGAAAGCCCAGCAACACCGGATTAACTCGCTGCGCCACCACGTCCCTATTCCTCCTGGAAAGAGCCTGCTTAATAGCTTTGAAATTGCAGAGTCCTGCTGAGCGCAACTCGCATGCTGCAGTAAATGCGAACGTGTAGCTCAGTTTCGCTTTCCATAAGGCTCCTCAGTTTAGAGGGAGGGACTTCCTTCTCAATTGTTTTTTGGGGCCTACATTTATCGGATCGGGACCATTCTGGCAGCATTGCATTCTTCGCGGCCTGCCCTTTCCAACGCACCATGGCACAACTGCCTACTCGTGAGTAAATGCGCAGTGTGGCTCAGTTTCATTTTCCATAGGACTCCATTTTCCTGAGCTGCTTCTGAGCATGTTCAGAAGGCTCTGAAGGTTAGTGGCTTACAAGGAGCCACATGACAGGCAGGAGCACTCATAAACAGCGTAGGCCTTGCTCCACCCATCTTGTGAGTTAAGTGCAGGCATTTACTGTATTCCCCTGAATATAAGTTCTACTGAATATAAGTCAATGTCAGATTTTTCAAGCAGTTTCTAGGGATAAATTTCTCAACCTATACATGATTATATACTGTAATAGTAAGAAAGAAAAACTGGCACTTCTGGGTCTGAAATGTTACCACAAGAAGCATACTTTTGTGCTTTATTTGAATGGAGAAGACAAATATGGAATGTTTTGGATTGCCTTTGAGCAAATGGACAAAGAAATCTTTAAGAAATAAAGATCTAAAAGATCTTAAAGATCTACCCCATGTAAATTGATGGGGGAAAAAAAGGAAAACTTTGTCTTCTATGGTGAAATCCACTTTAAATGTCTGAAATATCTTTAAAAGAAAGCATAGATATCACCCTGGGACTTTTCTACTACATTAGTCGATCAACTATCAGTGTTAATTAGGCATAAACTTACTTGATAAAATTAAAGGATTCATAACCCAATCCTAACCAACTTTCCAGTGCAGATGCAGCCATGACAATGGGCCGTGGGCACATTCTGTGTGTGTGTGTGTGTGTGTGTGTGTGGTAGGCACGGAAACTTTAACAAGATAAAGGAATGTTTGTTCCCTTACCGCAGGGCTGCACTGTGGCTGTATCAGTGCTGATTCACATATCATCACATATCAGTAAATGTAATATAATAGTCTTCTTAAGAAGTCAGAATAATATATGTTCATATTTTCAGCTACAGCATTGGACGCAGGACAAGCGTAGAGAAGGTGTTTGAGAAAAGAAATGGTATTTGTACAGATGTTGAGTCCAAATAAGTGTATGCTATCTTCTTGGGAGGAAAGCTATGGCGAACCTAGACAACTTAATAAAAAGCCGAGACATCACCCTGTCAACAAAGGTTTGCATAGTCAAAGCTATGGTTTTCCCAGTAGTCATGTATGGCTGTGAGAACTGGACCATAAGGAAGGCGGAGCGCCGAAGAATAGATGCTTTTGAATTATGGTGTTGGAGAAGATTCTTGAGAGTCCACTGGACTGCAAGGAGATCCAATCGATCAGTTCTACAGGAAATCAAGCCTGATTGCTCCCTGGAAGGACAAATACTGAAGCTGAAGCTCAAATACTTTGGCCACTTCATAAGAAGAGAGGACACTTTAGAAAAGACCCTCATGCTGGGAAAGATCGAAGGCAAAAGGAGAAGGGGGTGGCAGAGGATGAGACGGCTAGATAGTGTCACCGAAGCAATGAACCTGAAATTGGGCAAACTCCAGAGGCTAGTGGAGGACAGGGAGGCCTGGCGTGTTGTGGTCCATGGGGTCGCGAAGAATCAGACACGACTTATTGACTGAACAACAACAACAATCCAGTTTGTACTGGCCATTGTTCCAACTGTTCACTGTTAAGAAAAACAGCTATTGCCTAAAATAGAATCACGGTTGAACAGTTATAAATGATGAAGTGGAATTTTCTTTGGATAAATAGGGATTTTTTTTTGTACCTATGCGTAGGACGTTACACTTGTCCCTGTTGAACTTCATATTGTTGGCATGGGCTCAGTGATGAAGCCTGTCAGGCTCATTTTGAATCCCCTGATTTTTTTCTTCCATGGTGTTAGCTCTCTTCCACCACCACTCAGCTTTGTGTCACCAGTAAATTTGCTTGTCTTCTACTGCTTATCCAGGTCATATATAAAAATGTTAAATAGCACAGGATCCAAGAAGCCTGAGGCACACAGTTGGTTCCTACATGTGAATGTGTATCCATTTATTGGCAATTGTTGGGAATGGTTGTTCATCCCGCTTTGAACCTATTTAACAGGAGTAGCCTCTAGCTCACATTTTATCTGCAAGGATATAATGCAAGACTTTTGTTAAATGCTTTGCTGAAATCCAAGTATGGTTTGTCCATGGCATATGCACAATCTGCTAGACTAGTCACTATCAAAAAAGAAGATGAGATTAGCCTGGCAGGAGTTGTTCTTGCTGAATCCCTGCTGGTTCCTTGAATCACCTCATTATTTTCTAAGCGCCTACAGACATTCTGTTTAATAGTCTGTTCCAGTATCTTTTCATTGATGCCAAGCTGAACGGTCTGTAGTTTCCCAGATCCTTGATTTTTAAAGATAGGGGTGACATTTGCTCATCTCCAGTCCTCTGGTGCTCATTCTCCAGGAGTTCTCAAATATTACAGATAATGCTCCAAGATCACATCTGCATTCTCCTTCTGTATTCTTGGGTATAGTCCATCTGCAACCTGGTCCTGGAGATTTACCATCTCTGTTCCTGTCTTGAGCTTTCAGTCGCCCCCATCCCCACCTCCCTTAGAGGAACTGTTGTCAGATTGGGCCGCCTTTTGTTTGTGGGAGAAGATGGATGCAAATTAAGAACTGAGCAGCTCTGTCTTCTCTGCCTGTTAACTACTTCATCATCTCCACACAACAGGCCTGCTGTTTTCTTAACCTTCCTCTTGTTGCAGATATAGCCTCCAAACTCCTTTTTGTTGTGTATGGCATCCTTCATGAGCCTCTGTTCATTATGTACATTAGCCTTCCTACAAGTGTGGGCTATACCGATGTATTATTTAACTAAACGTTCACTTTGTGTGCATGTTCTTCTTGTGTCTTAGCTTTTTCAGGAAGCTCTATGTGAAGCCATCCCAGTCTCTTTGGATGTTTCCCCTTTTTCTTCTCAATGGAATGGTTTACATTTGTATCTTCAGTATCTTTCAGAAAATCCCTTCCGTCTTGGACTGTTTTTTTTCTATAGACATTCTGGCTATGGGATACTATTTAAATTTTCTCTGAGCTCATCAAGATCAGCTTTCCTGAAATCTATGATACACATCTTCATATCCTTAGCTTCCTCTTCACATGACATTGAGAATTCATAGAGTCATTGAGTTGGAGCATCTCCAGTAGGTGTCTGTCAAATCTCTGCTTGAAGATGTCCAGTGAGGACGAATCCACCACAGGCATGCCCTGGTATCTGCTGGAGTTCTGTTCCAGACCGCACTCCTTGCTGGATCCCTGAACCGATACTGGAGACACCTTTTTAAAGATAACTGAAATCATGGATACCAAATCAGTGGCTACCAGGACACGCCTGTACCTTCCTTGACAATTTATTTTACTGCCAAACCACCGTTACTGTCAGGAATTTCTTCCTGATGTCTAGCCAGGATCTCCTCTCTTGCAGTTTGTACCTATTGGACCTAGTTCTCAGAGGCAGTGGCAATAAATTTGTTCCTTCTTCCATATGTCAGCCCTTCAGGTATTTGAAGAGTGCTATGGTCCATGGGGTCGCGAAGAGTCGGACACGACTTAGCGACTGAACAACAACAAAAAATCATATTCCTTCCCAGCCTTCTCCAGGGTAAACATGCCAAGTTTCCTCAACCTTTCCTTGTATGACTTCCTCTGATCATCTTCATTGCTCTTCTCTAAATCCACTCCAGTTTGGCTGCATCTTTCCAAAAGGGAGGTGCCCAGAATTGGACACAGTATTCCAGGAAAGTTCTTACCAATGCAGAGTAAAGCGGAACCACAACTTCCTTCAACTTGGAAGCTACAATTCTACTAATGCAGGCTAGAATAGCATTCACGTAATTTGCAGCCGCATCAATTCCAAGGTGATGTGATTGCTTTTACCTGAAGCCCTTGTCATTTTCACTTCTTTGACCGATTCTTTCCTATTGATAAGAATTAAATCCAAGATAGCCAATCCCCTTGTTCCTTCCTCCACCTTCTAAAACATAACATTGTCAAGAAGGGGAGTCAAAAATGTATTGGCCCTCCACTCTTAGTTGAGTTAGACATCCAGCAGATATCAGGGTACTTAAAGCCCCATTACCACTATGACTTGGATCTTGAAAAAGTTTAGTAATCTCTTTTAGGATAGCATCACCTCTTCAGCCTAAGTCGTCATCAGCAGTGGTATGGCTCTTATTCTTCTCTCTTCTATTCTGCACTGGGCTTCTGGATTCAGATTCCTGGATTTTTGTGCCAGTCTATACATTATTAGAGGTGAGTTTTTTTCTGGTAATAATCAAGTAAAAACACATAACGCTGCTTTTTGCAAACAGAACTCCAAAATCTGAAAAAAAGAAACAATTATCTGAATCCTACATATTAACATGTCTACATAATGTGGCTTTGGAAAACACCCAAATCTGCAAAAAATAAAACTGTTTTGACCCACCTCTCTGTGTAATGCAATTTCTCCATCCCCTTCTGTTGAGTCTGTTCCTTTTGAACTAGTTATACCCTTCAAGTATTATATTCCACGCGTGGGTCTCATCCCACCATGTGTCCACGCTATCTTTTGAATCATATTTTTCTTCCTATATTGGGATTTCACTGTCATCGTGTTTGTTTCCCATACTCTGTGCTGTCATATAATGAGATTGGAGACCCTGAGGATTGCCTCTGACTAGGTTCCCTGGTGCAGTTTCTTGCGGGGCGCTAGTCACCCACTTTGCAGGCCTGCTTCTTCTTTTTTGTCTCTTACTTCTTATCTGTACTACCTGTCTTCACTCTTGGTTTTGTGTTTCTCTCTCTCCTTCCCTCTCTTTCTCCACCTTTGTATTCAATTGAAAGCCCTTTTGATGAGATATGCAAGGTTCCTGCCAAACACATTCCTTCCTGTGCTGTGAGATTCAACCCAGCTCTTGCCATGGTTGGCATAATAGGTGCTGTATGATGTTTCACTCCTTTGAGATGAATGCTGGAATCCCAGCACTCCTAATGTCTAATGAAGTAACAAACGTATGTTCTCCTTAGGGAGAACAGGGAGTAGAGCTTTGGAGCATGTTGCTATAGAGATGGGGCTTGTCAGCTTATCTTGCACTCCCCAATCATATGGACAGTGTCTGAATTACTGAAAAGGGCTTATTACTGAATTACTGAAAAGGGCTACTTCTTTACTGAAAAGGGCTAACTTCTGAGAGCCAGGATGGTGTAGTGGTTGTTGCTTCTCAGCTAAATCTGGAGTTGGACTTAGACCTGGAAGATCAAGGTTCAATTCCCCACTCAACCATGAAGCTTCCTAGGTGACCTTGGACCAGTCACTAACTCTAATCCTAACTTACGTCACAGGGTTGTTGTAAGGGCCAACAGGAGGGAACTGTGTACACCACCTGAGCTCTCTGGAGGGAGGATGGTATAAAAATGCTACAAACGGGCATGGCTAACAAATTCTATTAATGTCAATGGGACATAATCATGATTTTTTCTTGTTGGGTATAACTTTTTGATGGGGAAGGTCTTCCCACTACCTGTACTTATGTCCATCACAGAACCAGCCTGTCATGCCACAAGTGTAACAGCACTGTGGCGTGGACTCTTTTCAAACAAACCTAGTTACTATGAAATTCTAGGGAATACTTTTCAGTGAGTGTTCCTCTCTGTATGCAACACAGATTGGTATATGGAGAAATTCCAGAGGGACAGCTATGTTAGTCTTTAGGTGTTACAAGGTTTGCTTGTACAAGATTCCAAACAGGAGTGTCGCAACACCCCACCCTGCCTCTGCAGCGGCGGAAGGAGGAAGGCAGCAACGTGATCCTCAGGATCATGCTGCTGCTGGGGCTGATTGGGTTTTTTCACTTTCCCTGTGCAGTGTGGACTTCTGAGGGTGTGTGGAGCCCTGCAGAACCTTCCACAGGGCTCCCTAAGCCTCTCTAGAAGTAAATAAAAGTGATCTGAAACCACTTCTGGTTTTTGACTGTGACGCCAGAAGTGGTTTCTGATCAGTGTTTACTTCTACAGAGGCGTGGAGAGTCTAAGCGGTCCTATGGAGGGCTACAAAGTCCTACGGAGGGCTCTGCAGGACTCCCAGAACCTCCAGGAGGCCGGCGCTGCACAAGGTAAGTGGAAAAAATCTCGATCAGCCCCAACAGCAGTGCAGTCCTGGGGATCATATTGATGCCTTCCCCTTCCCCCACAGAAACTTACTCCAGTTCCAAGCTCAACAGGAATAAGCTCCCCATAGCATAATGTCTCTAGCTCAGTGATGGGATCTGGGAATGAGGAAGCGGAACGCTGGGCGGGACTTACGCGTGATTGGCAGCCCGTCTGTTCCGTTCCGCCGCCTGTCCTGGCCTCGGGGGGGGGGCTGCCCCTGTTTGGCGCGCCCCACCGCTGCTTCCCCAGGCACCCGGCGCGCCCCCCACCTGTCCCCCCTGTTGAGCAGGCGCCCCGCCGAGGCCAGGGCAGCCGCGGAACGGAACGGATGGGCAGCCAATCACGCGTAAGTCCCGCCCAGCGTTCCGCGTCCTCATTCCCAGATCCCGTCACTGCTCTAGCTCCGTTTTTCCCATTCAGGTACTTAAGTTCACAGGATGACCGATCCACTGTTGAAGAACTTATGGCATAAATCTGAACAAAACTTCCAGTCCTCCTATTGTAGTAATTGATAAAATAAAAATATAACTGATAATTTAAAATTAAGTAGGCTGTTGGGCACACTGTCAACTGTATGCACATGAGTTCCTGGGAATAGGTTCCATTGAAGAGTGGAGCTTACTTCTGAGTAGACATGTACAATATTGCGCTGTTAGAGTGCTTTGTGTGAGGAAAATGAATTAAAATGAAAGGATAGATTTTTCAGAGGCTGTTTAGCTTCTAATGTATTTGAAGTAAAAGGGTCAGATCGTTTTGTAAACTGTTTACTGTTGACCCTGAGCCATGCAGGGTCAACAGTAAATATTGTTTTGCTCACTCACCTCATCTATGAGACAGAAATGAATTGAACTCTTGAGAATATCCAGCATTAGTTCTGTTCTACTGTAAGGAGGTTCTGGAACATGGAAATAAACCTCATTTATAAATGTTTCCTTTTTGTAGGACATCCATCGTGTTTGAAATTTTGTCTGGAGTTGACAACAAATGTGAAGGCCTTACGATGGCAGTGTATTGAATGCAAGACATGCAGTGCCTGTAGGATCCAAGGCAAAAATGCAGTAAGTTGTCATCCCTCAAAACCATATAATATTCAGTACAATCCCATTGAAATACTTGAAGCTAACTTGCAGCCATAAAATAATAGTGACTTCTTAAAATCAAGGGGTGGGGAAGAATATTAGGTGGAGGGTTCCTTGCTTTATCATGAAGTATTTAAACAAGATTACTGGTTGGGGTTTTTCCCTTTCTTCTCAATTTCAGGACAATATGCTTTTCTGTGATTCTTGTGACAGAGGATTCCATATGGAGTGCTGTGACCCACCACTCTCCCGAATGCCAAAAGGTGATCTCTAAAAATCCTCGAACTGCATATTGCCTGATGTCTCATTCCTGCACAGTCTGTATAGTATATGTCCTGACTTTCAGTGCCGTTTCATGATTTGATTTAGTAAATTATTTTTGCAGAAGCTGTTAGGCCTTGAACATGGTGGTGTATTTGCTGTGGTTGTATTCTGAACACTTGGAGTAGAGCTTTTTTTTTTGTATCTAATATTTTTTGTTTCTGCTTCACAATTTAAGTGTAGAGTGCAATAGAAGTCTTTCTGCCCTTGTCTCCCAGTTTCATTGTCTTAAAAACGTGGAGGTGAAGCTCTAATAGCAGTATATCAAAGGTTGTACCAAACTGATAGGAAAGCAGGACCTGCAGTCTAAATCTCCCACATCAAAGTGTAGTTCTCTGTCTAAAATTTTAACTAATAACAGCAGTGAGATTTCTTGTTGCATAGTTCAAGAAGTGCATGAATACCTGATAATACCCTCCTCATGTACTGTTCCTCTGTCAAGTTGGAAGATGACAATCAGTGGCATATTAATTTACTGTCTACTGATTAAAAACAAAGGGATGAGAATCTTACAGTACAACCCTGTGCATGCCTACTCACAAGCAAGTTCCACTGAGTTTATTGAGATGTGCTCCTAGGTTAAGTAAGCATACATAAAGTTGAGGCGTTACAGCACTATCCTGTTGTACATATTTACAGAAAAGTCAAACCCCACTATGTTCAGTGGCCCTTACTCCAAGGTAGGTGTACCGTAGGATTGCAGCCTTATGCCCAGACCAAACATGCAAAAAACCATATGGCAATAGGCATTTTCCACAGAGTAAGTGCACATTAGGAAGCAATGTAGATATCCTTATTCTGTTCCAGTCAGAGCAGCAGCATGCTCTGCCAGAGCTGAAAGGAATCCCTTCCTCACACTTCCTAGGAAAGGGATTTTCTGACACAGTTCTGCACATGTCTCCACAGTAGGGGCTTGCTTCTCTGGGAAAGTGTGTAGAGGATGGTAACCCAGACAGAGAGATCAAGGAGGTGGTGATGGCACCTTTCCTGTTCCCTCTTCTCCATTTGCTCTTAGCCATCTCCTTTGTGTCCACATTAATTAATCTGGATAATTAATCAACAGCATAGAAACAAAACTGGTTTTCCCAGTAGTAATGTATGGCTGTGAGTGCTGGACCATAAGGAAGGCAGTGCACCGAAGAATAGATGCTTTTGAAATATGGTGTTGGAGAAGACTCTTGAGAGTCCCCTGGACTGCAAGGAGATCCAATTGGTCAATCCTCCAGGAAGTCAAGCCTGATTGCTCCCTGGAAGGACAAATCCTGAAGCTCAAATAATTTGGCCACCTCATGAGAAGAGAGGATTCTTTAGAAAAGACCCTCATGCTGGAAAAGATTGAAGGCAAAAGGAGAAGGGGGCGGCAGAGGATGGCTAGATAGTGTCACCGAAGCAATGAACATGAAATTGGGTGAACTCAGGAAGCTAGTGGAGGACAGGGAGGCCTGGCGTGCTGTGGTCCATGGGGTTGCGAGGAGTTGAACATGACTTAGCAACTAAACAACAACATAGAAACAAAAATAACCTTACAAATGCATACCCCTGCTTGCCTTGTCTATGCATTCTAGCATTAGCAAAACATACTTTGAAACTTTGTTCTGTGGGCTTGACAGTGTTATTTGATTTATTTATTATTATTATTATTAATAATAATAATAAAGCCATTTAACTTCATTATTACTATTTGCCTGTAAACTGCTTTGTGAACTTCGTGTTGAAAAGCGGTATATAAGTACCTGTTGACTGACTGACTGACTGACTGACTGACTGACTGATTGATTTTGGCTTATGCTTGTACAAATGGGGTGAGTATTTCTCATTTTGTATGCCAGTTTGTTGCTGGTATACATTGGTAACATGAACAGTTAGCACAACTAACTGGAATTATTTTTACATCAATACAGGGATGTGGATTTGCCAGGTCTGCAGACCAAAGAAAAAAGGAAGAAAGTTACTTCATGAGAAAGCATCACAGATAAGGCGGCGATACACAAAACCTGTTGGACGACCCAAAAATAAACTAAAACAACGAATGTTGTAAGTATTCTTGGGTTTAGTTTGGTTTTCTCATTCTAATGGTCCTGAACTTACGATCAGTTTCATATGGGAAGAAATGGGAGTTCATTTCCTTTATTCTTTATTGGCTGATTCCATACCACATGTCTTTAAGGCATTTGCCTTTCCCATAAACTGTTTCCCTAAACAGAAAAGCACAGGAAAACTGGTTGAAAAATAAGCAGACGTTCCTATGCTTTAAAACACTTCCAGTTGATGGAATTGACTCAGCATTGTTTCAATGATCTCTGGTTTAATAGGGAGGCATGTTTCCACAATGATCTCTGGTATCCACAACTGAATCTGGCTGTCATTCATAATGTGTGTATGCTGCCTTTTTTTCTTAGCTAAAATACTCCTAAAATGAGAATACATGCCTGTCTATTATTTGATTTCATCACATGCTGTGGACAGAGCTTCCATGTTAGCTGACAAAACCATACAAGAAATTCCTCAGGTGGAAGTTGTTCACTCCCTGCGTTGCTCACTCAACCAGCACTCTGGTTGCTACCTGGTCACTATGTTCCCATATTAAAATGTTGCTGGCTGAGGCAACTGTGTTTGGTCCTATGCAAGGGCACATTTGTTTCTCAGGTTAGCAGACCAATGGAAAATAATCTAATTCGGCTTTCAGTGGAGGAAGTTCATGCATGGTACATTGGTCATTAAATGATGAGGCCAGTGGTCTGATTCTGTCTGGTCACTGCAGTGTTGAAAGGGCCATGCTCTACATTTCCATTAGAAGATATTATGTTACAGAAACAGGCTGCTTATGCCTGAATTTTCCTGAGAGGTCAGCACACATCTGCAACCTTTCCTACATTAAGCTTTACAGTGATTTTCTATATGGGAATGAGATGTAGGCCTGCTTCCATGATGCATAAATTCAATATAAAAATAGCTTTTGAACTGTATTGTAAATTTGCAAGAGTCTCTTGGTGTGTTGAATCCATTCCAGAATAAATTTCACACTGGGTGGTGCAAGTAGGTATATGGTAAAAGTTGGATTTAATTTTGTTGGTGGAATCAATCGGCAGGGATACAATACTGTTGCTGACCTGATTTTGAGCTATAACAAAATTTACAGTTTTGTGGCATTGCTTAATAGACTTTTGTGTGGGGTGGGATATTGTTGCATCAGGAATTTATGGTTATTAGCATATGTGGGACTAAGCAAAAGGTTTTAAAGATACAGAGCTACAATTCTGGCATTGAAATCTGCAGGGAACTATGGGAAAAATTTAGATTTCAACAAGACTCTCAGCCCAATCCAACCCTGTGCTGGAATAGGCAGGCCGACTGGCCTGCAGCATATCCAATGCAGAGTTGGGACTGTGTGCGGTGCAACTCAGAGTAAGATTACATTCCCCTTACCCCAAATAACACCACAGCAGCCCCAATAGGCTCCGAATACCCCAATTCGGAGCTGTATCAGTGAAACTGCTGGTGCAACTCCAGCAGCCCATGTAGGGACAATGGGGCTGAGGGGTTGGATCTGGCCTACATGCTGGAGGCATGGGCCTGCCCTCTCCCTGCTTTCTGCCACCCCATTCTGCACTCCACAACCCCCTGCTGGGGAGCAGCACTGGCCTCCCTTTCTGTGCCATCGCAAATGTGCTTTACGGCATGTTTGTGACACCCCTGAGCCAGCACAGGAGACTTGTGCTATACTAGCCCATTTTGGGGTTTGGATTGTGCCATATGAAGGTTAATAACTACCCGTACTTCGTCACCTAGTATCTGCATAGGGGCGAGGGCTACACACGTAAGACTGGTTCATGGTTGGAGTAGAGCAAATTAGACAGTTTTTTCACACTGCTTCATTTCTAATTAACAATGATTTCTTGATATAGAAATAGTTCAATTGCACTATCTAAGGAAAACATTGTGAATGGTAGGTATCCTCTGTAAAATATATAGCTTTTATATTGATGGTGATGAAAGGGAATATAATTGATTTGAAATATTCAACTGGTGGTGGTG